>OX359289.1:38370103-38882603 GCA_947179395.2 Pulicaria dysenterica | reverse complement strand
ACTACATATTCACAATTTGCATGTTCAGATATGAGACATGCATTTTGTCTACTTCTTCTGTTTACTTTTGCTAATTTAGGTACACTTGCATTTCTAAAATTGCATTATTTAGCAATTTGCATTTTGCATTTTCAAAACAAAAAAATTCTGCATTTTGCATTTTGCATTTCTGAAACCTGGTTTTGAAAATGCAAATTTTGTTTGCATTTTGGGTTGTATTGTAGTGTTGTGTATGCAATTTGTATTTTGGTTTTGAATATGAATTTGCATTTTTGGACAGCATTTTCATTGAATCATGTTGGTTTTACATTTTGTATTTTCATAATTTGCATTTTCATGACCTGCATATTCTATAGTTTGCATTTTAGATTTTTTGCATTTAGCATTCTTGAGTGAAACCCAGATGCAAATGCCAATTTTAGATTTTTTGCATTTTGAAAAAAAAAGTTTCAAAACTATATCAAGTCTGGTCTTGTTTGAAAGAGGACGAAAAACTGAATCTAATGATATAATTTTTTTGCTAAAATTCTTAAAAACGAATGAGTTATGGTCATTTAATGTTTAATGGGTTTTTTTTTTGTTTTAAGTTGGCTGGAAGAATGTTGTGGCGGGTGAATGTTCTTTTTTTTTCTAATTTTCCAGTTTTACCCCTAACCAAAATGCCACATGTCATCACAAGGGTGGTTCTTTAGGTTCTATGTTTAAGGGAGGTTCTTTGTTTAACCATACCCTATATATATATATATATATATATATATATATATATATATATATATATATATATATATATAAGTTCAATAGTAAATTTAAGAAAATCTATGAGCTGAGCCTACTATATTTTGGATTTTCTAAATTTTTAAGAACCTTGACCCCTATTTTGACCTCATCAAATTTGATTCCTCAAAAACTTAAAAGGTGAAATATATATATATATGCAAAAAAAAAAAAAACCACAATGCACATATTTTGTAACTATGACACATGATTTTAACACAATGACCGACAACATATGACACCCTAAAGAGCATTAACGAGCTACTTATACGCTCATTAATCACTCAGTAACAACGTATGAATGATATAATAATGATGGGTATCTTGATTCTTAGGAAAGTAAGCATCCCTCATTAACGATGGTCCATTCAGATGTAAGTCACAGCTACAACTATGTATATATATAAATGACAAAAAATAATTCTAATAAAGTTATTTACAAATAGTCTCACATTTCTCGCATGAAAATAGTACTAGCTCGTTCAAACTTCTCTGCATATATCTATTGCAAGTCAATTATTTATAAAGTTTTACAAGGCTTATATTTTAGAAATTTGTAATATTCTTTAATATACTAAGTACAATATTAGATTATATATACATATATTTCACTTTAATGTAAAGTATACGACTACTGTTAGTCTGTTACCGTAAAACATGGGCCGAATTGGTACTGTTGTCATTGGGCCCATTTCCTTCATACGTTGACATCAACGGGCCAGTGATGGAACAATGGAAAAAGTAGCAATATTTCTTGACCATATGTTAATGCTCAAGTCAATTAGATTTGTTCAAACCGATTTTAGTCCAGTCAAGCCGAGTTAGCTTCGAAATTATACTAAAGGTGTTAAATTATAATCGAGTTAGTTCAACTGATTGTCATCTTGAACCTTATCATTAAGATAATTCGACTTTAACTTAAATGATCAGATATAGAGAGAAACTCGTGCTTCATACGGAAACTTGTCGATAATGACTTGAGTTGATAGGGGTAATGATGCCCCCTCCACAACACTCAACATATTTATCATTAATAATATGGTATAATGGACCGAAAGTTAAAACAAGATATTTTTTTGTAAGGGAGGTGATCCTTACACAACAATTTTGGCAATACACAACAATGTTATGCATCATCAACTTGTACCATCTGTAATAACTGCTTGCACCCTGTTTGTGTATGGCTAAAATATGTTGTGTACGAATCAGCTCCCTTTTTTGTAATGGATATATGTTTGATTCAAGCTTAATCCGAGTCGATTTTATTTATAGATGTGCATTTTTGTACATTTTTCATTATATGTATATTTAAAAAATAAAAAATTAAGCAAAAGTACATTTTTTATTAATTAAGATAGGATGCTTTTATGATTTTGTAAATAATCAATAATAAGTGTACTTGCAACAAGATTATTGTGGTTAGTAAAGTAAAAAAATTATATTTCAATTTCTGTAATTTTCAATAATATTACTATTATTAGTTATAATATACTATCTATCTATCTATATCTATATATCTATATCTATGTATAAAAGGCATGCAAATTTTCCAAAAATAATTATTAAATCAATCTTAATCAACAATAGGAACCCTCAATTACAAAATTAATCAATTATCAAAAACAATTTTGACAAGATTTGGAATTTTAAATCAATTGCAAATTTGATCGATTCAATTTTTAAATCAATTGGAGGGGGTTTGATGAAAATTGTGAGGGGGATTTATAAAACATGTGAGGGACTTTTAAGAAAATATGAGAGAGTTTTATAAAAATTGTAAATTAATGTAATTGATTATGGGTTGTTTATAAATAATGTATAATAGCTTGTGATATAATTTGTTTAGATAAAAAGTAATTATATATTTACGACCGTTTCATTTTAATCTACGTTGTGGTGTAAATTTTATCGTAAAATGACACTTTTTTAAAATTAGTATATTCTTAATTTTTTGTTATCCATTAATAGTAGTGGGTATTCCTAAAATGAAAATGATTTCATCAGATACAAAACTTTCGGTTAAGTTTCAAAGAATACAATTTTCTCTGATGTTGTGGGTTTGCTATGACGATTAACAAAGTCAAGTAGAGTCATTTTCAGAAGTCGGTTTATTCCTCAGAAAACCTGTGTTTACACATGGTCAAATATATGTTGTCGTTGCACGTGTTAGAAAAAAAAAAGATTAAAAGTTTTTTTGGTGATATTTCATTTATTGCATTATTTTTATTTGAAAATTTTAATATCTAAAATACATTTCCGAACTACCCGTGCGTGCACAGATCAATAAACTAGTAAAATTACTATATTATTTCTGGGCATTATCACATCCCGAAAAGAGACGTCGCTATTCATTACTAATATGGACCGATTTGTATATAATTCTAGTTTGTAATTAAAACCCAAGGAAATCTTCTTAAAAAATATATATAACTTTAAACGTGTTGCTATTATGTGTATTAAACTTAAAAAAATTTATTATGTGTATCAAACTTTTAATTTATTGTTATATGTAGTTTCTTTACATAAAAAAAGGAAAAATTTAATTTTAGTACATTCAATAGAATATTTAATACATACAATAACGATAAATTAATTTTTTTGGTCCATACTATATAAATTTTATGTTCAATACACACAATAGCAAAATTTGTAAAGTTATATACGTTTTACAAAGCTTTACCCAAAAAATTATGACTTATATGCACCAATAATCTTGCTATCGATTTTCCAATCAAAATGTTTAAATATATTATAAAAAACACTTTTTATTATGTTAATTAAAATAATATTACATACGAATCATATCCCTAACTAAGAATGGAAAGAGGAAAAGCAAAGTTAACTTTAGTAATCCAATTCTAGGCCTATGAAAGGCATAAACCTAATGTGTGTATTATGAAATAATTAACTTAGCTTCAACATAACAACTCCACTAGTCCACTCTAATAAACACTAAGGGGTTGTTTGGTTGGATGGATTCTTTTTTGAAGGAATTGGATTGTAGGAAGGAATTGGATTTTGAAGGATTTGGAATTTGAATCTAAATCCTTCTTTGTTGTGTTTGGTAGTATCAGGAAATGGAATTGACTTCCCCACCACAAACCACCATCGCCACCTTCACCACCACCTTACTGCCGCCGCCGCCACCGTCTAAACCCTAAATCCTACGTCGCCGCCCACTGTCGCCCACCACCGTCGATACGCTGCCACCGTCTAAACCCTACGTCGCCGCCACCGTCTAAACCCTAAATCGCCGCCACCGTTGAAACCCTAGCCAGAGGTCGTCGTCGCCGTTGAACGTTTCCATCGAACGTCGAAATCCTAGCCAGAGGTCGTCGTCGAACGTCGCCGTTGAACGTTGAAACCCTAAATCGCCGCCACCGTCGTCGAACCACCAGCGGTCGAACGAAACCCTAAATCGCTGTCGAACGTCGAACCACCATCGAACGTCGAACCACTAGCGGTCGAACGTCGAACACCAGCTCGCCGAACGTCGCCGTTTGCTGTCGAAAGTCGCCGTCGCCGTTGCTGTCGAAGGTCGCCGTTGCTGGGTGGTGTTTATGGTCTGATGATGAGCAAGTGAAGAGAAGGAGGAAGGAGAGGAAGGATTTCAAAATCCATAGGGGAGTGGAAGGATTTCAAAATCCATCAGATATGGGAATGTTTTCCATCCCCTAAAATCCAATTCCTTTTCTTGTGTCAAACCAAACACATGATTTGGTGGAATTAAAATCCAATTCCCACCAATTCCTATGGAATCCATCCAACCAAACAGCCCCTAATAATAGTTAAAGCTAAAGTTAATGAATAACGTAAATTTGTAAAAGCTGGAGCTGAAGCTAAAGATGTAGCTTCAATTCTATTTGTATTAAGATATATAGTTAAATAGTGGGAGATTCAAATGAGAATATATATTTATGTGAGAATGAGAAACTTAATCATGACCATTCATTTAATTTATCACTCAACCATGAATTGTGACGACTATTAATTTCAACGAGTGAATTGTGACCCTTAGATCTAATTGATCAATATCGAATTGATAGCTATTTGTTCTCACATTCTCATAAAAACCCTTCACTAATAAAAATATATTTGAGTCTTTGATCCAAGTTGAAAAATATAAAATAACTAGATGAATAAAACTCTAAATAGGAAACACGATTAATTGTAGAGTATGTCAATAATTAACCTATACTATCAATTAGCATAGAACCTTGCCAAATTATTATGAGAAATTCAGGGGCAATTTTGTAAATTTAACTAAAATAACGTGGAGCAAGATTTAGGAATTCCTTATAATTGATATTAAGGTTACTTGAAACTTAGTGGGTAAAGCATCTTACAAGCTTCACAAAAGGAAAATAGGGTAATGGAGTTTTGGGGTTTCAGTCGCAATTAGCGTCAAACAGGGTGGGTAAGTTGGGTTCTTTTAAAACCCGACTTAAAACAGCGGTGGTTGGAGTTGAAGGATGTATTAACGGCAGAGAGAGGGAATCAAAAGAGAGGTTTGGTTCGGCGGCGTTGGTATTTTATTCTCCGACAAGGTAAAGAGAGAAAGGTCGCCAACGAGGTATATCTTCCAACGAGGGTGATTGGCAGTGGTAAGCAGAGCCGGTGAGAGAGAGGATAGATCGATAGATAATAGTAATTCTGATGAGTAAAATAGGTGTACGGACATTTTTTTGTCTTTTTGAATGCATGAGTTACCAAAATTGAAACAAATGTATACTATGGGGACCAATGTTATAACTTTGAAAGTAAAATGACTAATATAATAATTGGTAACCATTTCACGATAGCCTAGTGTAAGAAGGTTGAAAAAGTCACCACAAAAACTCCGATTCAATTCTCTCTAGATAAACATCTTAGAATGACAGATATTATATAAAAAAGGACCATTAAAACAATTAGATCCTCTACACAGAGCAAATTAATTCGATCCTCTAAAAAACCAATTAAAACTTAAAAGCGGATTTGCTTTACAATAAAGTTCATATAAAAATATATTTTTAAATTTTTTTATGGAATCACAGATGATTCATTATACAATCACACGTGATTTGTAAAATCATCACATGTGAATTACAAAAATACCTATCCGTCTAAAATTCTAAAATGCAATTTAAACCATTGATGTCAATATGTCATGATCAAAAAGCTAAAATTAATCCCTTATGTTATGGACTATATTGAACATTCTTCGTACCATTTACTAAAAAAAACACTTGTAAATTTTATTATATTATAACAACTTAGTATGCAAACTAGAAGGGTGACATCTTTCGCATAAGTAGCATATTTGGACAAAAATCTCATTTATTAATAAATCATTTTCGTCAGATATATCAAAATTAACATAAATGACATGACAAAGCAAAGCCATTGTCATTGTCTCATTTCGACTTGCTTAACAACAATTTTGACCAAAATTCTTTATTTACAAACTTCGATCACGACGTTTTCATGTGCAAACTTATGGACTTGTCAATTTGGTCACTCTCTTTGATTTGATTGTTTCTCATTTCTCCAAACACAACAAGAATTCGGATACTCGTCGTTTATGCATGTTTTCATTACGTGTTATGGTTTTAAATGCGATCATTTAGGATTATAGCCGACAGGTTTTGGGTTACACTTTAGCTAGATGTTATGATGCTACTTGTGTTTTGTTTTATTGATATAAAATCACGGGTATATTATGGTATGGTTCTTTTATGATTGGAATTGTTACGAGTTTATCCGATATTTGAAATAGATTTATTCAATCAAATTTCAATATCTTGTTGCAACAAGGTGGAGTTATAAAGTCTTGTTTTAATTAATCAGTAATCATAAAGCCTATTAGCTTAATTGTGTTTTTGAGAGTTAATTGTCCAAACGGTCCTTTAACTTAGGGGTTTCTGCCATTTTCGTCCTTTAACTTCAAAAATGGTACGATTCGTCCTTAAACTGTCATTTTCATGCCGTTTTGGTCCTTATTAACGTTAGCCGTTAACTTTTTCCGTTAAAATAGGTAAAATGACCATTTTACCCTTGTATTTATATTTTATTATTTATTTTTACTCATTTTATAAATTAATTAATAATTGTAAGTCAAAGTCAACTTTGTTAAATTCCAAGTCTGTCAAAGTTGAAAGTACATGTGTGACCTCTCTCACATCTGTCCATGTGTCTCCTCTATCTCTCTCCACGTATCCACTCTGTCTCCACATCTCTCCATCTGTCCTCTCTCTCTCTCTCTTCTACCTCTCTCTACCCACCACCACCTCTCTCTTTCTCTCTCCTCCATTTCCGGTCAGAATACATCCCATAATCTAAAAGCAAAACCCAACCTTTAATCAACCAATAAACACTTCCAGATGAAGAAATTTTGAAACCGTAGCTTCCACAAACACTTCAGAAATACAACACAACTTTTTAATCAAACAAAAAAAACCAGTTAATCATAATATCAGATTTAAAAAAAACACAGCTTTCAAAATTCAAGAACACCACAATTCAGATCTAAAGAACAACATTCAGATCATGTTGTTGTGAAGATTACTAATTTGACAATTTAGTAATCTGAAAAAAATTTCCTATGAAGATTTCTAATTTGACAATTTTCAAGAACCATGTGGTTTTCTTCATCAATCTTAGATTTAATTTTCAAAAACAGATGATTAGGAATTTGTTTAAGTTTCCTATGAAGATTTCTTCCAAGAAGAAGAATCATGTGGGTGTTTAGAAAAGAATCCATACACACACATACCTACCACCACCGCACATCACCAACACCACACACAACTCAGATCTGAAAAAAGAAACCTCGATGAAGGCGACGGTGCAGGTGGTTGTTTCAGAGAAAGGTGGTTGTTTCAGAGATGAAGGCGACAGAGCAGGTCGCCGGAGCAGGTGGGCGTCGATGGTGGTGCTTGACGGCGGAGGTGTTCACCGGGTGGGGGCTTGCTAGGGTGGAAGAACCATCAACACATATCTGATTAGGGTTGTTCGCATGAGTTGGCAACGGCGGTGGCAGATCTAGGGTGGAGCGTCGGTTCAGGCGAGTTAGGAGAGAGAGAAAGGGTGGTGACGGTTGCGGTGGATGGCTATGGACAGCGGTGGAGCGTCGGTTCAGATATAGGATGGCCTCTCTTCCAATCTCTTCTCCGGTTCAGATCTAGGTTTTTAGAGGGTGGCAACGGCGGACGACGGCAGTGGTGGTGGTTACGATGGTTGTGGCAGAGAGCGGTGGTGGTGCAGTGAATGGTGGTGTAGGGTGGGGGTGATGGTGTCTAGAGAGAGAGGGGCAGAGAGAGAGAGAGTTCAGTGTTTGGTGGTGTTGGTGGTGGTGGAGGAGGAGGAATACGGTGGTGGTGGTGGAGTTCACCGGAGTTGATGGTGATGGTGTCTAGAGAGAGAGAGAGAGAGGCAGTGAGAGAGTGTGTGGGTGTGCAGTGTGTGTCTTCAAAGATTGGTCAACAACATCCACTACCCAAAATGTCAACATTTGTGATTTCTTTAATAAGAAAAAAAAGAAAAAATATTATTAAAAGATAATTAAATACTAAAAATTGTAAAAAGACAAAAATGCCCCTGACTTAACAGACCAAACAAACGACAAACGTTAATAAGGACCAAAACGGCATGAAAATGGCAGTTTAAGGACGATTTGTACCACTTTTAAAATTAAAGGACTAAAATGGCAGAAACCCCTAAGTTAAAGGACCATTTGTACAATTAACTCTGTTTTTGACACTTCGGTAAAATTAAAGGATTTATAAAAATAAAAATTAGGTTGTAATTGGTTATCTAGACTGATAACTAATGATAGAGTATTTAAACCATATTCAGGAGTTTTGGAAGAGATGGGGATGAGCGACTACATAAGGTTATATTTTGTATGGGGTTAATTTTATATGTATATTTATATTATACATAATTATTTTATAACCATTTGCCCAAAAATATATATATTAGGGAAATTTATTTCAGGGATGATGTTTTGGGAAGAATAGATGAGGCATTTGGGAAAAATAGGTAAGACATTCACTTATTAGAAAAAGAATAGTAGAAAACTCATATATTAATTAATTAATTTCTAACGAATTAGACTAAAATAGATATTAGGGAAACTCGTTTGAGGGCGATGGATTCGGGAGAACAAATGAGGCATTTGGTAAAACACACGAGTCATTCGAGAATAATAGCAAGCCACAGAAAGTCAGTATTCAAAAACAATACAAAGAGTCAAAGACTATAAGACCTACTAATGTGGTATTATCTGAAAGAAGTCGATAGACGTAGAAACTATTACTGAGACTATTAAGTCTCTGACGCGGTCAAAGAATTAACAGTTCCAATAAATCTCTCTAAATGTTAGGACTGATCATTATTGCTATATTGGGCACTCAAATGTTAAATCCATGAAAGTCATATGGCATTGGCTATCACACCATAATCTAGTTGGATGTGCACACTCATCGTAACAACATATTCTCACTTTCAAACCAGAATCATGATTGCAGCTTTCTCTATGGTGTTTGTGTTCTGCTTTGATATGAAGAAAATTTCCGACCCCTTTTCAACATACTTTGCCGTATCTTGCTTCTTTCCTGACAACCAATAATCTGATCTAAGGTCCCTACATATATGTATAATATCTAGATTGATAGGATTTATGTACACTGTTAATAACACTATAATGTCACATCAAAATATCATGAGACACTTAAGGGTTATACCGGTAAGTGCTTATCATTTCAGTAGTAATACAACCCTAGTTGAAGAGTAATTATTGAGGAATAGATTTGTAAATGTTATTACAAAAAGTACGTTAATATTTAATTTAAGGAATTATCAATGAAATCATAATTAATTACATATAATTATTATTGTAAATATATGTGATTCATTAAGTTGATTGAAATTAATTAAATACTTTTTTAAATCGTTTAAATTTTCGAATAACATTTATTTATTGTAAAAACCAATTTTTTTGTTTAAATAAAAATATATTGTTAGTGCATATATAATCAGAATTTTAGAAATTCACTACTTATTTTGATTATGATTATAATATGAATATGTGATATTATTGTTTATCGAAATTACCCAAAAATATAGATTTAGTTATTGTGCATTAAAAATATAAGACGGCGGTGGTGGTGTTTGTGGGGTGGCGATGGATATGGAGGAGAGTAGTGGCTGGTGAACGATTGTTGTGGAGGAGGAGAATCGTGGTTGTTGAAGGTGGTGGAGATGTGAACGAATGATGCCGATATAGATATGAAACCCATCATGTTTAAAATGAACTATCAAAACCCGCCATGTATAAATCTGAAGAAGACGGCAATGATAGCGGCGACGGTGTTTAAAGTTGAAGGAAGCCTGGACGCTGATGATGGCGACAACGGTGGTTGGAAGTGAAGGATGCATTGACGGCGGAGAGAGGTGATCTACAGAGGTATTGTTATGGCGGCAAAAAGGTCGTCAAAGGGTTATCTTCTCTGGCGAGGGTGGGTGGCAGTGGTAAGCAGAGCCGCTGAGAGAGATGATAAATAGAGAGATATTGAGAAGAGGAGGAGGTTTGATTTGGCATATAATAGTAGCCGTAGTAGGAATAGTAGCAGCACCAGGAGTAGTGAATGAATAAAAAAAGGTTTAAGAACATAATTTGTCTTTTCAAATGCACCAAAGACCATAATCAAAACAAAATGTTTATTATTAGGATCAATGTTCTAAGTCTGTGTTTTCATGTAAACCACTTGAACAAAAATAGTAATTCACTCGATCTTATATAAACTCATATATAAGAAGTAATATAATTAGTAACCATCTCGGGATAGCTTAGTGGTAGATGGTTTGAAAATTCATGACATAAACTCCAATTCAATCCTCGCTAGATAGACATCTTAGATAGACATCTTAGATACACAGAAATAGCGCTGGAAACGTATAGAGCGCTCATGAACAGTTTGTGAAATTGTTCTGCGGGAAGTTCATTTCTGTTCTTTTGTTTAATAAAAGAACGAACATGAACAAGATTTCCAGTTCGTTTGATTAAACGAACTAACACGAACAGAGCTCTCATTCGTTCATTTATGTGCGTGAATGTTCGGTTATCCGTTTGTTTATGTTTGTTAAATATATATTTATCATAAGTGTGTTTATATATAGTATTTATTTGTGTTTAATGATGTTGGATTTGTATTATAGCGTGTGTTGCTTCATTTACGTTTGTTTTTTATTTAAATGAACAAACAAAAATGTACACGAACTAACCAATCCTTTAAACAATCGAACCCAAATGCTCGGTCGTTTATCGTTCCTAGTTGTTTATTTGTTCGGCTAACGTTAAACGAACGGACACAAATAATCCCCATTCATATTCGTTCGGTTCGTTTAAAGCCTAGCCCAGACAGAGATATAAAAAAATGGCCATTAAAACCATTAGGTCGTATAAACAAAGTACATCTTTAACTCGTTCCTCCGAAAACCTGGTACAGGTGAAAATGGCCTTTATTTAAAAACAATAAAGCAACTCATAAACTTTATCATATTTTAATGGACAAATTGTTAAAACATAATTTACTTTGTCTTAGTTATCATTGTATAAAATCAACTTTATTTTCTTAAAAATAATACAACCAACTTTTATAATTCTCATATTGTATGCAACTTGTTGTATACAATAGAAGTTATGACAAAGTTTATTGTATATAATGGTAACTAAACAACAGACACATAAAAAAGTTGTTTGTATACAATGAGATAATAATGAAAGTTAATTGTAGTATTTCTAAAATTTTAAAATTCGTTGTATATAATAATAACTAAAGCAAAGTTCATTACTTTTTCACTTAGGAGGGTGAATTCTTTCACATTAGTAGCAATTTTGGACTTGCTTAACAACAATTTTGACAAAAAATTTTTATTTCCAAACTTCAGAAATTTCGATCATGACATTTTCATGTGCAAACTTATGGACTTGTCAATTTGGTCACTCTCTTTGATTTGATTGTATATCATTTCTCCAAACACAAGAAGAATTCGAATCCTTGTTGTTTTTGTATGTTTTCATTTCGTGTTATGGTTTTAAATGCGATCCTTTAAGAGTTATAGCTGACAAGTTTTGGGTTACACTTTCGCTAGATGTTATGATGGTACTGGTGTTTTGTTTTATTAATGTAATAAAGTCACGAGTATATTAGGGTCCGGTTCTTTTATGATTGGAATTATCACGAGTTTATCCGACATTTTAAATAGATTTTTATTGAAATAAACTTTAATATCTTGTTGTAACAATGTAGAGTTATAAAATCTTTTTGTAAACTAATCTGTAATCATAAAGTTTTTTAGCTTTAATTGTGTTTTTGCCACATTGTAGAATTCAAGGATTTATAAAAAAAATTAGGTTATAATTGGTTTTCTTTTTTGGTTTTCTGAACAACAACAATAGAAAGGAAAATATAGACGGTTACTAATTGCCAATGGTGTGTAGCCCAACTGGTAATGGGATGGGGAGACTTGGATGAATGCCCCTCACATCGGGAAAGGCTGCCTGTGTGGGCCGGTTCGCGTGTCCGGTAATACATGTTTTGGATAGATAGACGGTTACTAATTCTAGAGTATTCAAACCATATTTCAAGAGTTCTTGAAGAGGTACGGGATGAGCGATTACCAGGAGAGGACTCAGGATATGAAATGGGTGGTAGCACTCGCTCGAAAAGATCAAAATTTACACTATGAAATGACAGCACCGCCTCAATAAAATCAAGATTTATATAATACAGATAAATTTGACTGGTGTCTCGTGCCCCCGCTAGCTTACCCTTAGGTCCGCCCCTAACAATTGCACGTGGTCATGTTTTGGAAGGGGTTAATTTTATATATATTTATATTATACGTAAATTATTTTATAACTCATTCGCCTAGAAACATATACATTAAGGAAACATATTTGACGGATGATGCTATATGAGCCATTTAGATGAGACATATAATGCAACTCTAGTAGGAGAGTACCTAGTATTATACCCGTTGTTGTCCGGGATAGTTTTTGTTGGGGAGATAACCACTTAAAACCAGTAATCAAACATCTCTATTGAAATATATATGATTTGGTATTAACAAAACCATACATTCAGTTAGACTTAGAATGTTTCATAACACGTGTTGTTTGAACTGACTTGAAGAATTTATCTAAGTATGAAGTATTAGTTGGGGACCAGCTAAGTACTGAGTATCAGGCGAAGGACATCATCTGAGGTAAGTCGAGAAGAAAAGACAAGTCTAGAAGACTATCAGCTGATTGTTTAAAACTATCAGCTAACGGATAACTTTGATCAACTGAGTAGTGAAAGTGATCAACTGACTCTACAACTCGATCAGGTGAGGACATCCTACATCAGTTAAGTAACATTTACTACACTTAGTCTATTTCACATAAGCTTATCACTCTGAATGATCAACTGAGCATCTTTGATCAACTGATCATCTAAGTCATTAGCCTATCTATTTCCCTAGTCTAATATTTGATTAGCTGAGTATTTCAATGATCATCCTAAGTGAATGTTAGTAGTTGAGTCTTTTATGTTCCTTAGGTTAAGCAAAATTATACTTGCAGTTTAATACATTTTATCAGCTGAGTCACGAATGTGTAACATCTATTCACTGTATACTTTGTATTTATTCGTAAATCAAAGGTTAACATGTGTTGTTCTATTATGCCTTTAGATCTGTCTTTGTAAAAGTTTAAAGCACTTTTTGGACCAGCTCTGATACAAAAAGAATCAATCTAGTCCTTTGGAAAAGGAGAAAGATAGTTTAGAAAAGAAGATCTTGAAGATTTGTTTTAACAACTAAGTATGGCTGACAACTCCATACTTGACAAAGTTAAATCTAAAGAAAGCATGATATTGTTTAAAGTACAAGCATGAGAAGAGAAAGTTATAGTTTCAAGGTAAAAGGTACATGATTTACTATTATAAAATTATGAGTTGGGATGCACTTTTGCAAGAAAGTACATTCACTTTATACATTGCTTGAATAAAGTGAATCCGTTTTCCACACACTAACTTAATCTATTATAATATTAATATCCTAAGTCCTTTTTGTCTCCTACCTCCTTTGCAATAACCGGACACCAAAACTCTATATACATAACCGCATGTTGGACATGCAAACTACCTCATTTGTTGAGATCTACACAGATTCTTCAAAGCTTAGTTTTAGAAGCAAATTCGAAGCTTTTAAGCAAAGATCAAACTTTTAGAGTGAGCATATTTTGTGTGTAGAAACAAACTTGTTCATATGTTGAACTTCCTTACATTAGTTGTTAGGAATAACTTGGTTTATGTGTTAAACCTTTTCTAGCCACCTTTTATTGAACTTAAATTTTCCGCATCTAATTCATTTAATTCTTAATTCATATAAATAAGAATTGTATAAATGTATAACTGTGTCTTAAATTTCAAAAAGCTAAAGTTTGTATTCAACCCCCACTTCTACAAACATGTGTTGTTGTAGTATCCTTCTGTGACCAACAACTAGTATCAGAGCAGGTTAGATAATCAATATCTAGATCTGTTTTGCTTACTCTCCAATTGCTTCTACCCCTTACTATCAAATGGCCTCTCCATCTGCTACTTTAACCAACTTGCCAAACAATGGGTCTCTAACTAGATGTCTCATGTTTGATATAGAGAATTTCTCTCTCTGGAAAAGTAGAGTTCATCTCTTCATGACCACTTTTGACATGGAGATGTTGAAGATTGTTACTGAAGGACCCTTTGCTACCGAAGGTGATACCTTCACCATTGAAAGAGTCATAACCAAGCCGGTGCATCTGTGGTCCGTTGAAAACAAAAGACTGGAAAATCTTAATGTTAAGGCAAGAATAGCTTTAGTCTCTACACTACCAAAGGAGATCTATCATCAAGTACTTAATTGTACTTCTACAAAAGAGATGATGGACACTCTCATAGTTGCATACGAGGGCACGTAGGAGGTCAAGGAGAACAAGAGACTCCTTCTCATAAGAGATTATGAGTTCTTCTATGCTCACAAAGGTGATAGTCTCACTCAGACTTACACCAGGTTCAACTACCTCATGAATGAGTTAAGGAGGGTAGATGTAACCAAGAGCAACTCGGTGTTGGTGAACAAATTCCTGGACTCCTTTCCTGAAGTTGGGGATCACTTTGTCACTGTCTTAAGACAAGTGAAAATATAAAAGGGATGTCTCCGGTTGGGCTCTATGGTAACTTGATGAACCATGAGCAATAAGTTAAATAGAGGAAGATGTCCTCCAAGGAGATAAAGGAAGCAGTGAAAGCTCCATCAACTACACTTGTGTCCAGGGATGCAAGGTTCAGGAGTTTTGCTGCTATTGCTGACGAATCCAGTGAAGAAGAGGAGGATGAAGAAAGTTCTGAAGAAGAGCAGGCTGGTGAAGGAGAGGAGGAAAGCATGGAGAACTTGAAGAACCTTGAAGCTGCTGTTGAGCAGGATGTCATGTTGGTTAAGAGGTTCAAACTTTTATTGAAGGTGAAGGGTGTCAAGAAGTTTGGGAAGATACCATCAAGGGATAAAAAATTTAAATCCAAAACTTTTTATGCTCCCACAGCTGAATGTTACTCTTGTGGCAAGATTTGCCATATAGTCAGTGATTGTAAGTCTAGAGGTAGTTCTAGTTTCAAAGCTATTCCCAAACAAGACAACAAGGTTGACTATGAAGCTAAGTACAAGAAGCTTCTTGTTGTTGTTCATGACAAGAAAAAGAAAAAATCCCAGGCAAAAGTGTTGGTAGTTGAAGAAGAGGATTGGGCTGAGGAAGATCTCTCAAGTGATGAACATGAGGTCCTCACTGCTCAGCTTAATCTCATGGCTGACACAGGTAGTACTAGCTTCTTTGATGATTACATGAAAAAGTCAGCTAAAGCTTGTACTTCCTACAACTGGGATTCTTCTTCTATGTACCAGGTTAGCAAATTCATAAAGTATGATGATAATGAGAAAAACACTATGTTTGATTACTTGTGTGTTGTTTTTCAATCTACTATTCAAAGAGAAAAAAAAGCTAAAAATAGAAATAGAATCATTTAAAGAGAAATTAGATATTAAAGATGAGAAAGTTAAACAGATCATAGTTCTAAAAGAGGAACTAGTCAATCAAAATATGTTAAATGAAATTTTGGTAAAAGAAACCAATGACGCAACCAAGAAGTTTAATGACCTTCAAATAGTAGTTAAGTCTTGGTGTATATCTGCTAAAAAGACCACTAAGTGTTAAAGGCTGGCATTTTACCATAAGATTTTTACAAACTTGTTAAAGGTAAAAGTGTGTTCAAAGGGTCTAGAACCATGAAAGGTAGCAAAGCTCGTCTTAGTAATTACAAGAAGGAAAAGGGTCCAAGTTGGTCCCTTGGTGAGTGAAGGGTTTTGATCTGACCAAACTACCTTATGACACAAACTGGTCAAGCCCTGGGTTTGATTCTACTGGTTCAATCCTAAAGCGGAAACAGATTGAACACAACCCTCTAAACCCCAAAAGAGTTAGGATCTTACTAATGATCATATAAGTTTCTTAACAACAATCCAGATAAAAGGTTAAGAAAAAACAATACCTATTGTGATCTTGGGATTGCTAAAGTTAGTCCACTACTACTGCACCACCAATGAACTGGCTGCTAGACCGCTCCTGGAATTACCAGAATGACACACAAAACCGTGTGTGTGTGAGTGTGGTTCGACGCAAAGCAAACCGAAAAACACCCTTTGGGTGTTTGATCGAAGTCGACGAGAGGGAGAGAGAGAGAGAGAGGTCGATGCAGAGGGAGTGGGGAGGAGGCTAGGGTTTTTCCTTGTTGTTAATTAAAACTCCTTAAGGATAAATAAACTTTTCTAGGTTTAAATACTTAAACCTTATCCAAGCCCAAGCCCATTCAATTAAAGCCCATAATTTTAATTGAAGTTTCATTCCTTGCACTGTGACCCCATGGACTTTACTAGTTAAGTAATTAGCTATTAATTAACTGGTCCATTAAATATTTAACTTAATATTTAATTTCCCTTTAAATAATAAATAACCATTTATTATTTTTTTTCTTTCTAATAATTAATTCAACTGATTAATTATTTATTTTTCTCTCTAATAATTAATCTAACTGATTAATTATTTCCACACAAAATTATGGTAAATTCCAACGGTTCTAATTGGGTGTTTAGTAGTGTGACCCTTTAGTCTCTTATAACATTGGATACAATGTATCCATTAATTATCTCTAAACATAATCCAACAGACTCCCACTTGTGCAAGATAAGTAATAGTTACTGTACATTGCTAGCCTAAGGAGGTCTCTAGCCAGACACTTAGGATAACCAGGTCATAAGAACTCTTATACCCCAAAGAAACTTGTGATAATGTAAACTCTCATAAATCAACTGTTTATGAGCAATGGTTTGAACATAATCGCAGAATCTTTCATGCTCTTTCCCGCAATGGTTTGAACCCGGATGCCCAAGGTTTGGGCACTTCCGACACCCGAGTACCGTTTAACAGTCAAGGTATATCATTAGATGGGTAGCACACTGATCTAAGATTTTTCTTGGGTTTTAATTAAGTTTAATGAAAAACTTAATTTTCCAGTTTTTGAAAACCCATTTTAAAACTACCTATTTTAAAAATACGATTTATATGTGTACCTGAACTAGGTGCACAAAACGGTTTTTATAAGTTCCAAACTTATAACCTTGACAAAACTATTAAATTTATAAAAATTTAATTAATACGACTACCAGACTGAAGTCATATCCCAGTTTGTCATAATTCGTGGTTTTTCACTGTCTAATAACAATCTGTCATTAAACCCCTTTTTTATTTACCATCACATACATATCATATGCAAATAAAAAACAGTAAATAAATCACAACCACACAAATAAAAAGAGTAAGCAAATAAAGCCCTATAGTTTTGCCAACTAATCCTAAGGTCAAACCTAAGGACAAAGTGACTTGGATTCGCCTTTCTTGACATGCTGCTCCCACTTGCCTTGACACCTCCCCGAAGTATACGTGCTTCGTGTGAAAACACCATTTTCTTGATCACCTTCTTGGAGTCCATTTCGGTTGAGGGATTAAACTATCACTAGTCTATTACAAATACAATATTGAATGTGGTTGTAAGTGGCACGCATGCTTCCCCTAACCAGTACAATATTACAATTAAGAAAGGGATTGTAATTGGCACGCAGGCCTTCCCAAAACCAAAATAAAGAAGAAAAGAAAAACGAGTCCTAAGTCGGCAAAACTATAGCTATATGAATCACAACCACACAATTTATATATAAGCACTATATATATAAAAGTCAACCACGCAGTTATAATAAATATACAGAAACTGTGCTGTTAAGCACACAACCTGATTTGTCTAAACTTTCTCATTTATCCTTTTGATTAATACCTATTAACCAAAAATGAGAATTATGATCTTCTATTTTAATTTGACCAAAAAATAGTTTTTCAACAAAAACTTAAAAACTTAATCTCATTCAAAACTTGAATGAAATCCTCACGTCGAGTTTTATTACTAGTTTTCCAAAAACTTAAAACCGACAATCTTGGTCAATTAAATACTTATCTTATTTGTTTCTCCATTATATAAACTTTATCCCTTTTAGAATTTATTTAAAACGACTAAACTAGTCATAATAAATAAAAACTAAAAAATATATATTTTAACTAAACCAATTAAATATATAATACTAGTTTACATAACACTTTATTAATTTCAAAAATTAATATCCCTTTTGTTTTAATCGAGAAACTATCTGGGCCAACATCTCCCGGGCCAAACACTACCTGGGCTGAAAACCCCGTTAACCCAAAAAATCATTTGACCGAGACCTACTTGGTCCGCGACCCACTCGGGTTGAGAACTCACTGGGCCGAAAACCCCTTGGGCCGAGAACCCCCTGCTGGGCCGTGAGCTACTTCGACCGCAGCCCACTAAGCCGTAGGTCACCTTGGGCTGAAGCCCTTTGGACCGTGATGTACTGGGCTTAGCGCCGCTAAGTCCTGTTAGCGCCGCTAAAACCATTTTAGTGCCGCTAACGGTCACGGTAATGGTTTTGGTTCCCGTTTTTCGATTAATACAGTAATATTTTAAATCCTTTTTAATCTATTAAAAACTAACTGTTTTAATATACCGATTAAAAACTGGATTTAATTCAAAAACCAAAAATTATTAACTATTAATATCAACAAAACTTGTTTTATTAATAACTAATAATCCTAAAAACTTGATTTCAACCTTTTTTAAACAAAAGATAAAAAATTTGGTTAAAGTCTAGTTTTAAATAAAAAGTTTATTCCTTTTTAACCGTTTAAATACAAACGTGGTTTAAACCTAACTGGTTAAAATCAAACCTTTTATGAACTGGATAAAAACAGAAAAACTTGTTTTTATCCCTATGGTTTTCGAAAATTAAATGGAGAAGAATAAGATGAAGAAGATCATATAATAATTAAACAAACCAACTAATTAGATTATCTAGGTTTTACTTATTAAACAAACTGTTTAATTTAATCTTAATTCAATCATATTCTTATTTCAAAAAACATAATCCCTTTAACCATTCAAACTTACTGTTTGAATTTTCTGATTAATAGGATAAAACTGATAACAAAACAGACTGTTTTGCTACCTTCTTGATTTTCGAAAATACCAAGAACAAAAAAAAGAGAATCAAGAATAAAACCTTAATCTAAAACAGATAGAAACTAGAAACTATGGATCATAGAGCCGAGGCTCTGATACCACTGAAGGGTTTTGAACCTGACCAAACCACTTATGACACAAACTGGTCAATCCTGGGTTAGATTCCACTGGTTTAATCCTAAAAGCGGAACTGGATTGAACACAACCCTTTAAACCCCAAAAGGGTTAGGATCTTTAAAACTAACTTAATCAACATAGTTTCTTGCAAAACAATCCAAAGATAAGGTTATAAGATTATACCTGAACAAAAACTTTAGGATTGCTAAAGATAGTCCACCACTACTGCACCTCCGATTGAACTGGCTGCTAGACCGCTCCTGGATCACCAAGCCTTCAACACTCAAAGACGAGAATGTGTGTGTGTGGATACCTTGCGTCGATCAACACCAAAAACGTAAACACCCTTTTTGGTGTTTGCGTGATCGCCGAAGAGAGAGAGAGAGAGAGACCGAGAGAGAGAGAGAGAGAGTTCGGCCGAGAGAGTGTGCGACGAGGAGAGAGAGGGCGAGATCGAGAGATAGAGTGTTGTGGTGGCTAGGGTTAATCCCTTGTGTCATTTCTTAATCCTTAAGGCTTAACATATACTTATAAGGATTATCTTGGACCTAAGCGCGTTTAATTAAAAGCCCGCTGGTTTTAATTAAACTTTCAATCTCTTCACTTTGACCCCCTGGACTTTACTAGTTAATTAATTAACTATTAATTAACTTAGTCCGTTAAATATTAAAGACTTAATATTTAATTCTCCTTAAATAATAAATAACTATTTATTATTTATTTCCTTTCTAATAATTAATCCAAACTGAATAATTATTTATATCTCTCAATAATTAATACTACTGATTAATTATTCGTTTATCTCCTTAATAATTAATCTAACTGATTAATTATTTACTCTTTCTCTTTAATAATTAATCTAACTGATTAATTATTTCCACACAGATTTATGGTGAAATCTAACTGTTCTGAATTGGGTGTGTAGCAGTGTGACCCTTTAGTCTTTTATAACATTGGATACAATATGCCCATTAATTATCTCTGCACATAATCTAACATTAACCGTTTAAACAGAAAACTTATTTAAACTTATCTGATTAAAGTTAAATCTTTTATATGTTTGAAAAACATAAACTTGTTTTTCTTATCCCTTTGGTTTTCGATTTTTACAAGGAGAAACAAGATGAAGAAGACGATGATATAATTTAAACGAATCAAACAACTAGATTAACTAGGTTTCTATCAATTAAACAAACTGTTAAATTTATCTTGATTTAAAACTTGTTTCCTTAAAAATTGTAATCCTTCAACCATTCAAACTAACTGTTTAAACTTTCTGATCAATAGGATTAAAACTTTTAATAACTGGGTGACAAAAACAAACTGTTTTGTTGCCCTTCTTGATTTTCGAAAATCACTAGAAGCAAGTAGAAGATCAAGAACAAACCTTAAATATAAAAACATGATAAATTAGAAACTATAGATCATAGAGCCGAGGCTCTGATACCACTGAAGGGTTTTGATCTGACCAAACCACCTTATAACACAAACTGGTCAAGCCCTGGGTTTGAGTCTACTAGTTCAATCCTAAAGCGGAAACTGATTGAACACAACCCTCTAAACCCCAAAAGGGTTAAGATCTTACTAATGATCATATAAGTTTCTTAACAACAATCCAGATCAAAGGTTAAGGAAAAACAATACCTTTTGTGATCTTGGGATAGCTAAAGGTAGTCCACCACTACTGCACCACCAATGAACTGGCTACTAGACCGCTCCTAGAATTACCCGAATGACACACAAAACCGCGCGCGTGTGTGTGTGGTTCGACGCAAAGCAAACCGAAAAACACCCTTTGGGTGTTTGTTCGAAGTCGCCGAGAGGGAGAGAGAGAGAGAGAGAGAGAGAGAGGTCGACGCAGAGGGAGTGGGGAGGAGGCTAGGGTTTTTCCTTGTTGTTAATTAAAACTCCTTAAGGATAAATGAACTTTTCTAGGTTTAAATACTTAAACCTTATCCAAGCCCAAGCCCATTCAATTAAAGCCCATAACTTTAATTGAAGTTTCATTCCTTGCACTTTGACCCCCTGGACTTTACTAGTTAATTAATTAACTATTAATTAACTGGTTGTTAGTCCATTATAACAAGTGTTTCAAGTAATATGTAGGATAGATGAAGGATTGCATATGTAGAACTAGAGAGAATGTGTAATAACACCATGAAAACGCATAGTTCTTTATTTCATTTTGTGCAAAACCTTAGCTAATACAATAGCCATATCCCTATATATACTCCATGAGTATATTACATAGAAACTCCTATTTCTATACAATTTATGAATTTACATGCTCTCCCTTTGTATTGAAATAGGAGTGTACACGCCAGTAACCTAAGTCTTCCTTAGATTATATAAGCAGTTTTGGATGTAGCGTCCCACCATATACATCAGTCTGAAACATTGTTTTATCTTGAGCCTTTGACAGCGGAAGCATAAACACTTTTGATGTTTTGGGAAGAATCTTCTTTTTGTCTCCCCCTACAATGTAGCTCAGATTGTTTCCATGTCTTCATAAATCTGATAATCTTAACCCACGAGTTTAATAATTTTTTATTTTATTATTATTTGAATATTAAATGCTCAGGTCTCGATGACAATTAATGCTTGACAGTTGACATAAATGTGTGATGATGGTCTGTTGCGTGTCTCGATACCTTTTGGTTTGACAGAAAAAAATGAATATTAAATGCAATTCTCGGTTTATCACAACCCAAAAACCCAACAAGTGTAATTCCGGATAAACTCAGATTCCGACCACAATTCCGATTAAAATTGCAATTTCGAGGAATAACAATTCCGATCAAATTCTCAATTCCGAGGAATAACAATTCCGATCAAATTCACAATTCCGAGCACTTTTGAATTCCGATAAAACTCAATTCCGAGCATTTTCAATTCCGAGTATTTTCAATTCCGAGAATTTTCAATTCCGATCTTTTTCAATTCCGAGCATTTTCATTTCCGAGCATTTTAAATTCCGAGCAAATTCAGCATATACAAACACCTTTTTTCACACACTAACTCAAATTTTTGAATCTAACATCATCAACTTCATCTTCTTCATCAAGAACTCTTAAGAACAAGAAGAACACAAACTTTTAAAACGCATCAAAATCGATTTTTAACTTCAGATTTATACTTCTCAATTTCCAAAAACACTTTTTATCTACTCAAATCTCGAAAAGAAGCATCAAAAATCCGTTTTGGGCAAAAATCGTCAAGAACACCCCAAAAACCCAGAAAATAAAAATCAGATTTCTCTCAAACGGTTTTGGGTTTTGATATGAAATTTTTAGACAACGTTCCTTTCATCATGGAAACAACATATCTAAAAATCAAATCAATCGGAGCTCGTATAAAATTTTTATGATTTTCTGAAATTTCCAGCCCACTTTTTCTCGAAAATCTTCAAAAATTTCTTCAAAATTTGATCAAATCACATCCAAATCAGTCCTAATTCGGCTTTGATACCACTTGTTAGTCCATTATAACAAGTGATTCAAGTAATACGTAGGATATATGAAGGATTGCATATGTAGAACTAGAGAGAATGTGTAAAAACACCATGAAACAAATAGTTCTTTATTTCATTGTGTGCAAAACCGTAGCTAATATAATAGTCATATCCCTATATATACTCCATGAGTATATTACATAGAAACTCCTATTTCTATATAATTTATGAATTTACATTGGTCCGTTAAATATTAAACTTAATATTTAATTTCCCTATAAATAATAAATAACCATTTATTATTTCTTTTCTTTCTAATAATTAATTCAACTGATTAATTATTTATTTTTCTCTCTAATAATTAATCTAACTGATTAATTATTTCCACACAAAATTATGGTAAATTCCAACTGTTCTAATTGGGTGTGTAGCAGTGTGACCCTTTAGTCTCTTATAACATTGGATACAATGTACCCATTAATTATCTCTGCACATAATCCAACAGTGAGAAGATCAATAAGCAAGTAATGTGTAGAAGGGGGTTGAATACACTTTCTGCGGAAAATTGAACAAATCAATAAAAAGTGTTAACACTTGATATGTAAACACCTAATGTAAATCAAATCTCTCAATCTCTCAATCTTTGCTATCTATAATTAACTTATGATTATAGATACAAACTGACTCTCTAAACATGATTTATTCACAGATTGAATACTTACCAACTTCACAACAGACGTGAAGATCGAACATACGAACAATGTTGGCAATGTGTGAATTTCTTGATCATGTTGAACTTACAAACTGTGTATCAAGATTCATAACACATACGATTAGTAGGTTGAGGTAAGATTAGAGTTTGGCGCTCGTACCTCTAAACTTATCAGGAGATAAGTATTTATAATCCTGTTCCTACGGATCCAAACAAACTAGAACTTATCCTAATCTGCTAACAAACTAACGGATAACCCGGAATCTTGAATCTTGAATCTTGAATCTTGAATCTTCTATCTTGAGTCTTCAGACTTCAATCTTGATTCTGGAATCTTCTTATCCATGCCGTAGATATAGAGAGTAAAAGGAATTTAAATCAAGTTTAAATTCTCTTAAACTGACTTCTTTAGTTAGGCTGAGCTACTCAGCTTGAAACTCATCAAGCAGAGTCCTTCGAGAACAAACCTGAAAACAAACATGTACTAACATGTATAATGACTAACTCATCCTTAGAAGTCACAAGAGTTAGCTAGAACTTACTTAGCAACTCTGTTGAGCTGACTCAGTTTAGAAGCTGAGTCACTCAGCTCGAAACACATCAAGCTGAATACTCAACCTATACCTTAGGTGACACACACAACTTATATTATATCAGAAGTCTAGTAAGCGTAAACGTCTGAATTTCGGTTACAACCGATGTATATACCTTTTTGAGGAGAGAGAAAAGTTACCGTTGGAAATCCCTATTTATCCGTTACTCTAACGAACTTACAGCTTGATGTAACAGTAATTGAGATGAAACACATCAAATCCCAATGGATAAGTTTGTAAAATAACATCCTTGACTTACAAAAATATTATTTACACTGTTGTATTACACCAATACTTAATCGGTATAAAACGTGATTTGAGACTGACTCAAATACACTGACTCATGGATTAATAACACATAGTAATTAAAACATGATTTTGACACACCAAGCTTGAGTGGAGCACACAACTCAGAATCAATGACACTTAGTCATTTTTAATTGAGACTAACTCAAATTTATATTTTAACCACACTTAGCAGTTAAACCATGTTTGGAACAGGCCAAACGTGTGAACTTATCACTCAGCTTGACTAAATAAACAGTTTTATAGACTAATCTATAAATGCAACTTAAGACACATAGTCTTTGTCAGGCTGAAACTCAGTTTTAGAGACTTATCTAGGGGTTGAGCATACCCAATTTACTTAGCAGAAATGAAAACCTTTTCTCATCAAGAGGTTTGGTGAATATGTCTACTAATTGATCATCTGTGGAGATAAAATTTATTTCAACTTTACCTTTTTCCACGATGTCTCTGATGAAGTGATGTCTAATTTCTATATGCTTGGTTCTTGAATGGAAGACTGGGTTATAAGTGATGGCTATTGCACTTTGGTTATCACAGAAGATAGGAGTTTTCCTAAAATTCATACCAAAGTCCTGAAGATGATGTTGCATCCACAGAATTTTAGCACAACAGCTTCCTGCAGCAACATACTCAACTTCAGCAGTTGAAGTAACCACTGAGTTCTGTTTCTTACTAGTCCAGCTTACTAACTTCCCTCCATGCATTTGACATCCTCCAGTTGTTGATTTTCTGTCTAACTTGCACCCATCATAGTCAGCATCTGAAAAACCAACTAATTCAAATCTAGAGTCCTTTGGGTACCAAATACCTAGATTTTGTGTACCAGTTGTTGGTCCCTTGGTGAGAAGATCAACAAGCAAGTAATGTGTAGAAGGGGGGTTGAATACACTTTGCGCGGAAAATTGAACAAATCAATAAAAAGTGTTAACACACATCAAACCACATGAAATCAAATGCTTTCATTAATAAGAAGATGATTACAGGAACTATCAAGTAAGCAACACTTGATATGTAAACACCTAATGTAAATCAAATCTCTCAATCTCTCAAACTTTGCCATCTATAATCAACTTATGATTATAGATACAAACTGACTCTCTAAACAAGATTTATTCACAGATTGAATACTTACCAACTTCACAACAGACGTGAAGATTGAACACACGAACAATGTTGGCAATCTATGAATTTCTTGATCACGTTAAACTTACAAACTGTGTATCAAGATTTGTAACACATACGATCAGTAGGTTGAGGTGGATTAGAGTCTGGCACTCGTACCTCTAAACTTATCAGGAGATAAGTATTTATAATCCTGTTTCTACGGATCCTAACAAACTAGAACTTATCCTAATCTGCTAACAAACTATCGGATAACCCGGAATCTTGAATCTTGAATCTTTTATCTTGAGTGTTCAATTTTCAATCTTGATTCTGGAATCTTCTTATCCATGCCGTAGATATAGAGAGTAAAAGGAATTTAAATCAAGTTTAAATTCTCTTAAACTGACTTCTTTAGTCGGCTGAGCTACTCAGTTTGAAACTCATCAAGTTGAGTCCTTCGAGAACAAACCCGAAAACATACATGTACTAACATGTATAATGACTAACTCATCCTTAGAAGTCATAAGAGTTAGCTAGAACTTACTTAGCAAATCTGTTGAGCTGACTCAGCCTAGAAGCTGAGTCACTCAGCTCGAAACGCATCAAGCTGAATATTCAACCTATACCTTAGGTGACACACACAGCTTATCAAACATAGTGAATAGCTGACTAAGATATAGTCTAAGCTGATCAAATATATGCTCAGCTTATACTCAGCTTATGCTCAGTCTGAAACACTATAAGTGCTCAGTCTGATTAAGCTTCATAATTCTGTTTAAGTTATATTCATAACATATCTTACAAACTTAACTTTGTCTTATCAAATTTCAACTGATGAGATCATTTGACCAACAGTCCAAGAGTAACCTTTGGTGAAAACAATTTTGGTTAGACCAAGGGCTATGGTGAATTTCATAATGGAAATCTCAAGTTGTCTAAGATCTCATATGTCCAGGGCCTCAAATACAATCTCATAAGCATAAGTCAATTGTGTAGGAGATAATGAGGTCCACTTCAATAAGACAGGGTTCCATAATAGATAATGAAGGAAAAGTTGTTCTATTTGCCAAGAGAACCAAGAATGTGTACACTCTAGCCATGTCCTCTAGAGACCCTTCAAATACGACATGTTTGTATTCTAAGTATATTGCAGATACAAACTGGCTTTGGCACAAAAGGCTTTCCCACCTTAATTTACAAAATATCAACAAGCTTAGCAAGGGTGAACTAGTGTCAGGATTTGCTTCACTGACTTATACCAAGCCTAAACCTTGCTCTGTTTGTGAGAAGGGAAAGTAGCACAGGACTTCATTCCCATCTAAGAGTGAGGCAACTGAAGAAATTATTTTCTTTATAGAAAAGATAGAAGTGCTCAATGGAAATCTAGTGATGATGCTAAGAAGTGATCATGGAACAGAGTTTAGAAATCAAACTCTTCAAAGTTTTTACGATGAGAAAGAGATTTATCAAAACTTTTCTAGCTCCAAGAACACCACAGCGAAATGGTGTAGCCGAAAGGAGAAACATAACTCTAATTGAAGCTAAAAGGACCATGTTGTGTGAAAGTGGGTTAGGATTCATTTTCTAGGCTGAGGCAGTCGGTTGTGCATGTTTTACTCAAAACAAATCCCTTGTGATCAAAAGGAAAAACAAAACACCATATGAAGTGCTCTAAGGAAGGAAGCCAAGCATCAGCTTTCTGCATATCTTTAGTTGTCAATGTTTCATCCTCAACCAGAAAGATCAATTGCAAAAGCTTGCTCCCAAAGCTGATGAAGGAGTATATGTTGGCTAGTTTGTGATTTCTAAATCCTACAGAGTTCACAACATTAGAACAAAGGTCATTGAAGAATCTATCAATGTAAGTTTTAATGAAAACGATTTTGTTGATTCCTGTTCTACTAATCATATTACAGCTGACGAATTTTATGATCTCATGCAAACTAGAGAACAAGTTCCAGAGCAAGAAGATCCAACCCCACCAGCTGATCAAAATGATATAAATGAACCTGTGCTAAATCAAACACCTATCCATGCACAACTAACCTCATGCAACCCTTTACTCCTACTGAATGATGAGAATCATGAATCAACGTCATTGGATTCTAATTTCATCTCAAACATTCCATCATCAGTAGAGATACCCAAAGACTGCAACCATGAAGATTCCTTAGCTGATCAAAATGAAGTCACTTTAGCTTTTCATAATCAAGGAACTTCAACTCCCTAAATCCAAACAAATCCCATAACTCTCATAATCAAAAATTCTTTCAAATAACTAAGAGATCATCCTCATAATCTGGTCATACACAACATAGAGGATCCAGTAAGAACCAGATCTAAAGCTTGCAACATATGCTTATACACTAGGTTTGTCTCTATGATTGAACCAAAGAAGACAGATGAAGCTCTCAATAATCCCCATTGGGTAAATGCCATGCAAGAGGAGCTGGAAAAATTTACAAGGAATAATGTATGGACTTTGGTGCCAAGACCAAAGGACAAATCCATCATTGGAACCAAATGGGTGTTTAGAAACATGATGAATGAACAAGAGCTAATCATCAGACACAAGGAAAGGCTTGTTTCTCAGGGTATTGTCAAGAAGAAGGAATCGACTTTGATGAAAATTTTGCCCCTATTGCAAGGCTTGAAGCAATTAGGCTGTTTATAGACTATGCAGCCTTCAAAAACTTCTAGTTCTTTGAAGTGGATGTAAATAGTGCATTTCTAAATGGTGATTTGGAGGAAGAGGTGCATGCCAAACAACCTCCTGTTTTTGAGGATCCTAGCTTTCTTGATCATGTTTACTTTTTCAATAAAGATTTATATGGTCTAAAGCAAGCTCCAAGAGCCTGGTATGATACCTTATCTTCTTTTCTAACCACAAAAGGATTTATAAGAGGATGCACATATATCACTTTATTTATAAGGAAGTACAAAGGAGATGTGATACTTGTGCATATATATGTATATGACATAATATTTGGGTCTACAAATTTAGATCTTTGTAAAAAGATTTCAACACTCATGTCTGATAATTATCAGATGAGCATGATGGGTAAATTTCATTCATCAAACAAAGTATATCAAAGAGTTACTTAAGAATTTTGAGTTTGAAATTGTTCTTTAATGAAAACACCTATGTCAACTGCCCTTAAGCTAGGAAAGGACACTGGTAAATCAGTGAACATTACTGCTTATAGAGGCATGATTGGGTCACTGCTATGCCTCACAGCTAGTAGACCGGATATAATAGTTTCAACATGCCTCTATGCAAGATATCAGGAAGATCCTAAAGAATCTCATCTTGCTGCTGTTAACAGAATATTCAAGTATCTCAAAAGAACTCCTAATCTAGGTCTTTGGTACTCCCAAGGACTCAAATTTTGAGTTAGTTTGATACACTGATTCTAATTTTGTAGTTTTCACTTTGGATAGAAAAAGTACTTCTGGTGGTTGTCAAAAGATTGGTCAGCTGGTCTTGCAAGAAAGTGAATTCAAATTCTACTGCTGAAGCAAAATAGATTGCAGTTGGTAGGTGTTGTGCTCAAGTTTTGTGGCTTCAAAATCAATTGCCTGACTATGATGTGAAGTTTGATGACACCCCAATTCTTTAGGACAATACAAGTACCACCACTATTCAAACAATCATGTCTTGCTTTCTAAAACCAAGCATATTGAAATCAGGCATCACTTTTTAAGAGATAATGTGTAGAAAAAGAAAGTTTCCATGCACTATATCATAACTAATTTTCAACTTGAAGATATATTTACAAAATAATTGGATGAGTCTCGGTTCAACTTCCTAATATCCAAACTTTGCATGCTTAATATATAGTTGTGTTTGTGTTTTAATTATCTGTTACTTTGATTGAGTGTGTATGATCTGATGTGTTACTTATCTAAGCATCTTCATGTCTTACTGTCTGTGAAAAAGCTAAGTGTTTTTGCTCAGCTTATGTCCATCACCCGATGAAATCACTCAGCTGATCACCCTCACCTACGAAAGAAATGCTCAGCTAAGTAAATCCATCAGCTGATGCTTTTAAGTTTTTCTCCACTATGTTGATGAGCTAATGTTTTTTTCTTCCTTCAGCTGATGATTCTTATTAGGTCAATTGGTGTTCCTACACTTGTAAAGTTTAAATATCTATGCCATCATTTAATTCTTCATTCCTTCTTTAATACTCCTTCCTAGGATATTTATTTCTTTGTCCTTTTTCTGTCCGTTAATATAAAATGTGCTTTTCCGTTAAAACTTTTTGTCTTACTTGATTCACCTTTTTCTAAAAATTTAAAATGTCAGTTTTCCCACTTTTCAACCCATCAACCAACTCTTTAAATTCATACAAATTTCTCTCTCTCTCTCTCTCTCTCTCTAAAAACCTCTTTGTCCATTCCACAGTTCATCGTCTTCGACAATGACAACCTTAAACCTAACTCTACTCCTCAAGCTTTAGCCGGTGAAAATGTTGCTCTCCACTCTACCATGAACATCATGACAAACAATATTCTAGTAAACACTATAATCCCTGCATCTCGCTAATCCCAGAGTTACGAACCTATGGTTGCTTTTTTCACCTCTCATTCTCTGTTCGAGTGTCTCATTGTTAACCCCTACTTCATCTACCCTAACATTATTGGTGAAATGTGGTATACTGTAAGATATCATCCCGACATTCAAACCGTCACCTGTACATTTTCAAATGGCACTGTTAACCTAGCCATTACTATTGAATCCCAAGGCCGGCGTGCCTGTGGGGCGTAGCATCTCGAAGAAGCACGAGCATGCCTTTTGAAGGGATGGCCGTGTCTCAGCGCCAAGCACGATCTCAAGTCCGGCGAGGCATGGGTGTGCTTCTATTGGGCCGGCACGGGCGTGCCTAGTCATAGGCACGGCCGTGCCCAGTGCAGTAACAACCATCTTAGTTAGGCTTTTAAGCTAAATTAAATGGTGTTATTTGCATGTAACTGACATCTGGCCTCTAATGTACGAATTTGAACTCTCTTGTGAGTTCTATGTAAGTCATTTGAAGCTTGTAAGTCATGGTTACACACTTTGAAAATACTGGTGCATTTCTCTCTAATTCACATACTTAGATTACAAGTCCTTGTGAGTTCTAAATTATACTCAATTGGTGGTGCTTGGATTGGCATATCCTCACTCTAGCAAGTGGGAATCAAGACTAGCTTGGTGTGGATACTACTAGAGAGTGTTCTATCTTGAACACTATACTTCCAAGGCACACTATCACTTACAATAAGGGAACTAGCATCAAGGGTATACTTCTAACCTTCTTGTTTCTTTATGTTTCTTAGTCTATGTTTAGAGTTTTGGTCCATTTGGTGGACATTGGTGGTTAAAAACCAAAATTGCTTTATACCTTTTTAGCTTCCGTTGCATTTGGGTAAAACCACCAATACCCAACACTTTCCGTTGCATTTGGGTAAAACCACCAATACCCAACACTTCTAAGTCACCCTTGGAGGTACCTAGCAAATGGCATCACTCATTGCTTAGATCCCAAATATGGAAGCTGCCACCTCATCAATCAGACTGAGCTTATGCTCATGCATACCCTAGTCATTGGGCTCAACATAGATTTTGCCCAAGTCATGTTATCATATTTGGTAGATAAGATTATCCTGAGCACTGTCAGGAAGTCAACCAGGAACTAAGTTCCTTACATCAGGTTCCCGAGTCTTATTGCTAGGGATAACCTAACCGATATGAGTCTATTTCTGTTCCTAGCATGGGTGAGAAAGTGTTCCACTTCATAAGAGATGATAGAGATCCTGACATTACTCCTCAATTGTAAGAATTGATTGATGATGCTATGGCTAATAATGCTGCAAATGATGAGGGTAATGAGGCTGATGATGAGGTTAGTGATGCTGAGAACTCTGATGGTGATGATAACAATGATTTTGATTGTGGTGATGATGGTGGAAATGATTTTAGTGGTGCTGTTGTTGGTAATTTTATATCTTATACTTATGAGACTCCAACTATTGATGGTGATGCTAAGGCAAAGAATAATGAACCAAGTCAAACTCCCTCCTACAGTTCTGAAAGTCCAATTGTTGGTGGTTAAGGTGATGGTGGTGATGAAGAGTTGGCTGGTCATGATGCAGTTGTATCTGTGCATCTAAGTGACGAGAAGCCTTCTATTCATGGAGATAGTGAGGCTGAGTTTGCTGGTGAAGTAGGATTTGGCCCCTTAAGTCCAATAAGTTTTAAAGCCCCTAAGGGTGATGCTGACGCTACTACAACTGTTGAAGCAGAATAAGATGTTTCTGATCATCTTATCCAACTCATATATAAAAGCTAACAGATCTATCCGGAAGGTATAACTTCTCACTCTACCCCTAAGGACATTCAATTGGTAATCCCATCCTCACCTCAAGTTGCAACACCCCCACAACAGCCAAGCTCAATTGAACCTCCAATGGTTCATAGTTCTACTCCTTCTCCCCATAGAACTAAGGTCAAATGAGCATGTGCACAATATACATGTCTTAGAGTTAGTGGCAAGCATACCTCAGACCTTAACTCCATTAGACCCCTCTTATGTTGAGGGGGAGAAAACGGAAGTTGTTGCTGAAAACCTTGAGCCAGTAGGTGTACCGTCACAAAAGGGCGCATCTGTATAAACAGGACTCCTGTAATCTGGGTCACCCTCCCAAAAGGGTGAAGCCATTAAAAGATAGACTCCTTGTCTCCCTCCCATGGTGACATTGTGTCTTTACCCCATTTGAGTATGACTATTACATCTGAGGTTTCACAACAAACCTCAGTTGTACAAAGGGATACTCCACTGAGTACAACCCACACTCCACTCATTGCCATTGCATTAATATTTGATTCAATTCTTACACATCTATCTGCACAAACCTGCCAATGTCATTGGTTTAAGTCAACCATTGATACAAGGTTCAACTTCTGTTTCCAATGAGATTGAGCTCATATACCAGAGCTCAAATGAGGGACCACAATTCATACCCTTTATTGCATCTCTCCCACCCACCTCCCAAGCCAAACAATCTAATCCTACCCTCACTAATCCTAATGGCAAACTTCTTCAAACTCTACTCTGCATGTCCCAAAAACTTCATGACCTTTCCACCTCCTTCCAAACCAAACAGAAACTTACTTGTCTCAACTCACCCAAGATATTGTGTTACTCAAAGCTTCTACTTCCCAATCCTAACCCACCCCTACACCAATCCCTGCCCCTTCTCCCACTCTAACCCAAATTTATCATGATCCGATTCTCACCAAACTTGATCGAATCATCAACCCCCCTACTCCTATACCTACCTCTGCCCCTCCACCAATCATTCCTCAATCTACATTAGACTCTCTCAACCAAACCATTTCCAACCTTCTCTCAAACCGCCATACCATTAAACCTATCACCCACCAGTTTCTGCCATAGTACCCAAGGAACTCCTCAACATTCCTTCACTTCTTTGATTCCTCTTCAATACCCTTAACGACCTAAATTTTGAAGCCTACAAAGGTCATATTGCCTTTATGGATGAGTTGAGGTCCATTAAAACTGAAATTCAGAAATTAAAACCTGCCTCATCTTCTTTCCAGTCTCATTTCAGTCCCATTAGACCCTCTTCTTCTACCTTTAACCTATACAACCAAAGCTATCAACCACCTCCCTTTTAACCTTTTTACTTCGGCTCACCCTACATCTCCTCCACCTACCTAAACCACATCTCCACCTCACATGCTCATAACGCTCTTGTTAAATCACTTTGACCTTTTGGGTGGTGACTGCCCTCCATTATATTATGATGCAAAAAAGGGGAAGAACAGTCCAAGTAGCTCTGAACAGTCCAAGCATACGCCATCATCAGCCTCAATTAATGCAGCCTATATGGCTTCATATGAGAATATCAAGAAAGCTGAAGAGGAAGCAACTAAAGAAATGGAAAAACCAACTCTCCCAGTGATGCAGGTGAGAAAACAAATGAACCTAAGCAAGCAACTACTGAGGGGAGCAAAAGACCTACAAAAGGAGGAAATAAATGGCGAAAAATAAGATGCCTAAGACAAGAAAGGTCACTAAAAACTGCATACCTGTAATCAACATACCCTCTCGCTCTGATTCTGATGAGTATGACAATGAGCTGATCAACAGTCTCCTCAGAAGAACAAGAGAAGAAAATGTGCAAACTACTCCAATATTCCAATCGCCCAAACCTGTCTAACAACAACCACAAGCCTCAACCTCAGCTCCCAAAGATAAAGGGAAGAAAGTTATGACAGCTGAGGAACTAGAGGAAGAATAGAAGAGATAGATGGAACTTAACAGAAAAGAAAGAGAGGAGATGGACATAAGGGAACTAGCTGCTGCAATGAGGTAAATCTGAAAGAAGTAATCCAAGCTAGAGAAGATGCCTATGCATAAGAGAAAGAGCTTTTAGCATCTCATGTTGCTGCTCAAGTCAAAGAAATAAAGGAAATGATCACCGCTGAGCTCTTAAAGTCCAAATCCCATCCGGATGCAATTCAAAGCCTACTAAATGCTAATCTCACCATTCCCCAACCTATAAGTGCTGATAGACTAAAGAGACTTAGAGAGAACCAAAACCTTTTTAAGGACTAGGTTCAATCCAAGCCCTATATCTAGAGTATCTGTGCATAAAGGAGACAATGTTCCCTATCTCAAAATCATAAAGAAAAACACTCTGAACTCCTGCGAAACAATAAAGTATCCAAACCGTCATTTATTCGTGTTTACAGCGATGATTGAGATTTTGTACCTCCTCTACAAATCTAAGAGCAAATTCAAGCTGCAAATCACTCAAATGATACAACCTTGGGTAGCTCTAGCTGTGTCTCAAAGGATCTTCACACATGATGACTATGTTATCCATGTCAATCATGTAAAGCTACTTTATAAAAAGAATCCCAACCATTTGTCCCTTTGAGCTAAGATAGCATCAACCAGATCATACATACTTCAATGCTCATGAGAACCTTGATACCTCTGTTCCTCCAAATACTCTACCCGATCAGATTCATTTCCCATCCTGAAGAAGGAGTTTTCTTCAAGACAGAAGTGGGCAATGGTGGTTCTTTAGACAAAGAGACATCCCCAAAGCCAGGAAAGAATTTCTTTTCTCTGTCAGGATTCTAACAAAAGGAAGCACATGTAGTGTATATTTTGATGCACTAGTTACAACACACTGTGATGCTTTTCTTGAAGTTAATCTTGCTGTCAAGACTTTTGAACAATAGATCAAGGAGGAGAAATGGTGGGAAGATTAAAAGACTTCATAAATAGTTTTCATTGTAAATTAGATTAGCTTGTAAATTCCTATTAGCTCTGAAAGCTTACTTAGCTTAGTTAGCTCGTTAACTTACCTTTGCCTTGTATTCAAACTTGAACTTTGATCATGGACTACTTGGCTAAGGTCTAGTATAGATGATTCTTAGTAAACAGCTCACTATTGTAAATATAGAAAATCAAAACTCCTAAAAACAAAAAAATGATAGAAAAAGATACCACAAAAACAGAACAAAATGGTACAACATAGAAAAGATTCTCATAAAACAGAACAAAAGAGAAAACCAGAAAAGAAACCAAAAACAAAACAAGGTTCAAATAAAAAGAGTTACCAAAAACAAATAGCTAGGTAACCAAATGCACTTCAAAGTTTTATCTTTAACCTATTCGAAGTCAAACTAATTCTTCCAAATAGAAAAGGTTTTGTCATCATCAAATAAGGGGAGATTGTTGGAGAGATAACCACTTCAACCAAATAATCAAACCTGTCTATTGAAATATATAGGATTTGTATTAACAAAACCATGCATTCAGTTAGACTTAGAATGTTCCATAGCATGTGTTGTTTGAAACTGACTTGAAGAATTTCTCTAAGTATGAAGTATCAGCCGAGGATCAGCTAAGTACTGAGTATTAGCCTAAGGACATCATCTGAGGTCAGTCGAGAAAAAAAGACAAGTGTATAAGACTATCAGCTGAGTGATACAACCAACAGCTAAGGGATAACTGTGATCAGCTGAGTAGCAAAAATGATTAGCTGAGGACATCCTGCATCAGTTAAGTAACCTTTACTTCACTTAGTCTATTTCTCATAAACTTATGACTTTGAAAGATCAGTTGAGCATCTTTGATTAACTGATCATTTAGGTTGATTAGCTTACTCATTTCCCTAGTATAATATGTGATTAGCTGAGCATTTCTATGATCAGCTGAGTGACTGTTAGTAGTCAGGTCTTTTATGTTCCTTAGGCTGAGCAAAATTATACCTGCAGTTTAGTATATATGTCATCTGAGTCACAAATGTGTAACATTTGTTCACTAAATACTTTGTATTTATTCTTAAGTCAAAGACATAACATGTGTTGTTCTATTATGCCTTTATATCTGTCTTTGTAAAAATTTAAAGCACTTTTTGGACCAACTCTGATACAAAAAGGATCGATCTTATCTTCTGGAAAAAGAGAAAGATACTTTAGAAGAAAAAGATCTCGAAGATTTATTTCAACTAAGTATGGCAGGCAACTAAATACTTAGTAAAGTCAAATCTGAAAAAGCATGGTGTTGTTTAAAGTACAAGCATGAGAAGAGAACATTAGAGTTTCAAGGTGAAAGAGACAATATTTACTATTATAATATTGTGAGTGAGATGCACTTTTACAAAAAGTACATTCACTTTATACATTGTTTGTATAGAGTGAATATGTTTTCCGTCCACTAACATCTATTATTATATTATTAATATACTAAGTCCTTTTTGTCTCCTACCTCCTTTGCAACAACCGGACACCAAAGCTCCATATATACAACCGCATGTTGGACATGCAAACTAGGTCATTTGTTGAGATCTACAAATATTCTTCTAAGGTTAGTTTTAGAAGCAAGTTCATAGATTTTAAGCAAAGAACAAAATTTAAAAGTTAGCATATTTTGTGTGTGGAAAAAACTTGTTCATGTGTTGAACTTCCTTACTAGTTGTTAGGAGTAACTTGGTTCATGTGTTAAACCTTTTGTTGCCACCTTTTAATAAAACTTAGATTTCCCGCATTTAGTTTATGTAATTCTTGATTCATATAAATAAGAATTATATAAAAGTACAATTGTGTGTCTTAAATTTCTAAAAGCTAAAGTTTGTATTAAACCCCCTTTCTACAAACATTTGATGTGGTAGTATACTTCTGGGACCAATTGCTTTTCATATATATATATATATATATATATATATATATATATATATATATACGCATGTGTGTTTAATGTATGTATTTATTCATGATCATCGTCATTAATAAATCAAAGATATTTAGTACATGTTTTATTATATATTTTTGTGTAGTATAAGAGAGTTTCAACATTATATTATTAATAAATATGTATAAAGTGGTACATATTTTTAAAATTGAAAAGATGCAAGTCGTTAAGAAAATCTACAAGCTAAGAGTATGTCGTGACAAAAATATAAACAAAATAACTTTAAACAAACACAAAGTTTTAATAAAGCGAATCTACAAACTACAAGTATGTCATGAAAAAACATAAACAAAATAAATTTAAATTAACACCAAGTTTTAAACACAGTGTAGTATAAGAGCGTTTCAACATTATATTATTAATAAATATGTATAAAGTGGTACATATTTTTAAAATTGAAAAGACGCAAGTCGTTAAGCAAATCTACAAGCTAAGAGTATGTCGTGACAAAAATATAAACAAAATAACTTTAAATAAACACAAAGTTTTAATAAAGCGAATCTACAAACTATAAGTATGTCATGAAAAAACATAAACAAAATAAATTTAAATTAACACAAAGTTTTAAACACAGTGTAGTATAAGAGAGTTTCAACATTATATTATTAATAAATATGTATAAAGTGGTACATATTTTTAAAATTGAAAAGACGCAAGTCGTTAAGCAAATCTACAAGCTAAGAGTATGTCGTGACAAAAATATAAACAAAATAACTTTAAATAAACACAAAGTTTTAATAAAGCGAATCTGCAAACTACAAGTATGTCATGAAAAAACATAAACAAAATAAATTTAAATTAACACAAAATTTTAAACACAACAAGTCATTATAAAATTTATATCTACTTAAAGATAGCATATGGGATCTGTCAAGTTGCAAGTTAAAAAGGGGAACAAAATACCCCGTGTTTGATTAATTGACCACATAGGTCGGTTTCAAGTTGTTCCAGTAGCAATTTGTGTGTCAATCAGCTGTTCTTCAACATTGTTGTAAGTATTTTTTATGCTAGAACCCTAATTTTGTGTCTGTGAAGGAAATACACCATTTTGATGGTGTAAATGTTGTTCTTGTGGTTAGTTTTTGTGTACAAAGTGTTTATAAGCTTCACTTGATGTCTAGTGAAGTATAAAAATGGTTAGAACTGAGTTTTGGTCGAATTAAAGGTAAAAAACAAGAGTTTACAGGTCTGTCCACAAACAGGGACGAAGGACTGCTGTTCAGAACCATCCTCCGGGCACAGGGAATAGTTCCTGCGGCCGTAGGAGGCTTTTTGCTTTTCTGTGGCCGTAGGCTAGGGTTTCTACGGCCGTAGGAGGTGTTTTTGTGTGGTTTACTGTCTACGGACGATGGAACAAGGTCTACAGGTGTAGGTACATAACCTAAGGCCGTAGGTCACCAAAGAATAGCTTCTGCGGGCGTAGGGATGAGTTCTTCCGGCCGTAGGGCTTGATTCATTGGAAAGAGGCTCTGCCGGCATAGGGAATTGTCTCTGCAGTCGTAGGATATATCCTCTACGACCGTAGAACATATCTTCTGCTGCTATTGGACCCTGTCCAGCCTAGACAGTTTGTGAATTGTGTTGTAAGCCTAAGTGTGGTATGTGTAAGTGATAACCAAGCATGCATATGATGTGTTATGTGATCCTGAGGAACCCAAGGACACCGAGCACTATATTTGCCTTTTGTAAACCCCAGGTGAGTACCGATTTCCTATGAGACTCAGTAAGTAGGGTTATTTGTTGCTTGTTGCTATGTTGCCATGCTTAAATACGTGAACACGTGAGGTATGACATGATACAGTGATATATTATATGCCATATGATATAACTCGTGATTTGTGATACGCATGCGTACTGTGGACTCGATACAGGTCATATATGTTTGTCAAATCTTGTCCGGGCAAGTATCCAGCGGTTGAGGTCAGTTGCGGCTGGATATTTCGGGTTCGACTGTGATTGGGTCCCTTGAGGGCCGGTAAGGCTGGTTATTCGGGATTAACGGTACTTGAAGGTGAGCTCCGGGTCTAGGGCACTGCAGGCTGTGATTGGGTCCTTTGAGGGCCGGTAAGGCTGGTTACTCGGGATTAACGGTACTCGACGGTGAGTTCCGGGTCTAGGACACTGCATGCCGCCGTTCCTTGACATTCAGTGAGGGTCTTGGTCTATGATTAGATCCGAACAGAGTCCTTGTGGCTCAAACGTGAGGGTGGACTGCTCTTCGCTCCCCCACCTGTACGGTTGGTTGTGACTGATTCCCCAGCTAGGGTCTTTGAGCCGGACTAGCTATCTTGTGAGATATGACCCTGCTGACATGTCGACGCCCCGCTACGTGATAGCTTAGTTTTGTGTGCCGTGTTGTGATGTGATAGCATGCTTACTAATGCATATGTGATATCTTTGCTCACTAGCTAGTTGTAGCTAACGTTTCCAGATGTTTCCTTTTTCGCAGGTAAGTGATATGATGGCCTAACGAGGCGGGATACTTTTGGGTAGTTATGCATATATCTTTTGGGAACACTTGTTGTTAACTTCGATACTCTGTGTTGATGGTCAGTGCGTAGTTGGTAACACTGGCAAGATTTTTGAGACTTAGCATGATTAGTTGTTTTGATGGTTAAGTCGACAAACAATACAACTATGTAATCAGTTGTTTGTTCCGCTACTAATCTTTTGTGTAATTATTGTTTAAAAAGTTTTAGATTTCCGCTAATTTTAAACTTGTGAAAACCCGGTGTTACAATTAGGTATCAGAGCCTAAGTTTGAGGGAATTGAGTACTTGTGAGAGTATTCGATATCAAACTCGGGTCTGACCATCATTAAGTGTTCCTAGTGGGGTAATTGGGGCTGAGTGTTAGCGTTATGTGTTTACTGCTCAATGTGAACTAACTGGTGTGTTAGTGAATCGTGACTAAGTGTGTACTAAACGTGTTTGTCCCTTGTGTATAGAAAGTGAGTGATAATGTCATAGTGACGAGCTAACACCGAAGAAGCTTTAAAGCAAATGGAAGACGAAGCTTCTCGTACTCACGTAGAAACCGTGGAGGAATCGTCGTGGCGTGATACTCAAGGCTCGAGCCCTTTTAGAGATCCGGAGGTGTATATTTTGCGTCTCGAAGAAGAACTTCACTCAACCAGGGAGTTACTGTTGTTAGATTATGTGCAGAGATAATTAATGGGTACATTGTGTCCAATGTTATAAGAGACCAAAGGGTCACACTGCTACACACCCAATTAGAACAGTTTGGAATTTACCAATATTTTGTGTGGAAATAATTAATCAGTTGAATTAATTATTTGAGTGAAATAAATAATTAATAGTTATTTATTATATAAAGAGAAATTAAATATTAAGTTTTAATATGTAACGGACCAGTTAATTAATTAACTAGTAAAGTTCAGGGGGTTAAAGTGCAAGGAATGAAAGTGCTCAAAAAGGATGTCATTGCGAGATTTTAAGTCAAGTTATGACTTAAATGGAATTATATATGTCTAAAAGGGTTTAAAAGTCAGAATAATTAATATTGATAGTTGATTGACGTTAGAAATAATAAAATAGGATGTTTTGATATCCTTAGTAATGAAATTAGATAAGTGTTAGTATATACTGGGAATCTAATCTCAAGTTTACAAGTATGTGTAAATAGATTTATCATTTCAAAAGGGGTATGAATCGAGTAAGATTTAGGACATCTACAAGTGTAATTGAAGTTTCAATTACAAAGAGATTATTTTACAAACTCAGAAACTTAGGAGTATTTTCCGGTTCTCCAAGTTTAAGGAATTTATAAAATAAGTAAGACTAGAATTGTTTTTAGGTTGCAAAAATAATTTCTAGCAAAACCAAGAAAGAGTACTTCAAGGTACTAGTCTTGAGTTTTTTTTAGGTTTATAATCATATTATTTTCTCTTTGTAATCCGTGATAAGTTACAATGTAAAATAATAAGTAATTCAGATAAACGCTGTGAATTGACTCAATGAAATGGTAGAAATTATGCATCTTTATTCCAGGGTGGAATATGGAGAGTGCAAAAATTAGTTTCATTGTTCTTCACCATTTTGTATATTTTGGGTCATCCAGGAATAAACTTAGTTTATTCAAAACATTATCCGTGACTACTTATCTTGGAGGAAACCTTGATAGGGTTGTAAAGTCATCGTAATTTTGAGGTAGATTCGAAGGTATATCGAATATAGCTACAAAAGGTAGATTCGAAAGTATATCGAATATAGCTGAAAAAGGTTTTTGTGGACCAAAATTGACGGATATTCGTTATAGTTACGAATATTGGATTGACCCACCATGAAAAATACTTCGTGGATTCGTGTCAAAAGTATTTGTCACATAGGTTATCCTCAAACCTGAGGTATTTGGTTTGGGATGCGGTAACCATTATCTTCTTAGTGCATCCTAATGCCACGCCGTAACAGGGTGGCCACGAGGGAAGTGTCTAGATTCAGTGGGAGCCGTATTGTCAAATGCAAATATGCAAGAAGGTATTTGCACCTCCTTTTTAGGAGAAATATTTTCGGGCCCCTTGACTGATTAAAAACTGGTAAGTGCACGGCCGTGCCCAAACGAACTGATCTGTTCTTTGTCGTTTATCACACAGTTTGAAATCAAGGATGTCATGAAATAATTCTTGAGATTTTTGAGTTGACACTCTCCATGCACATGCTCAAAATTGATAGATCGTGTTGCAAGGGATAAACCTAAAAACCATACCCATTCATAAACAGGTAGTTTATGATAGTTAATTCATGAACAGTTAGTTTATGATAGATTACTCGTTCATAAACAGTTGGCTTATGAGAGTTTACTTTATCACTCGTTACTTTGGGGTATAAGAGTTCTTATGACCTGGTTATCCTAAGTGTCTGGCTAGGGACCTCCTTAGGCTAGCAATGTACAGTAACTATTACTTATCTTGCACAAGTGGGAGTCTGTTAGATTATGTTCAGAGATAATTAATGGGTACATTGTGTCCAATGTTATTAGAGACTAAAGGGTCACACTGCTACATACCCAATTAGAACATGTAACACCTCACTTTTGAAAACCAGATTTTTCATTTTAATAATAGAAATTCAAGAATCCAAACTGCGTGGATCCGTTTGTAAACTGAACTTAAGCCAAACCTGTTTTTCAAAACATAATAATTACAGCGAAAGCTATAAAAGTGGCTATAATTACAACCAAAAATCAGTCACAGTATACAAAAGATCAGTTGGTGTTACTAAATTGTTTACCGACCACTTAACTAAGTTTATACAAACATAAACAGTAATTAAAAGTAACCAAACAAGTGTTCCTCCAAAAGACAAGTAATAACCCGCAGGTACCCAAAGCTCACGCGCCTAAGTGTTACCTGCAGTCATGGGATGAGTATCTGTTAGCTAATTAAAGCTAGTGAGCATAAGATAGCATAATCAGTAATACAAACATATAACATATCATCAATATATCAAACAGTGCTATCCTAGCATCTCGCGATGAGCTGGCATAGCCAGAAGGAAGCATAATCTTGCAGGGTAGCGAGCCCGGCTCAACACTCCTAACTGGGGAAACCAGACACATCAACCGCGCGGGTGGGTGAGCGGGTAGCGGTCCACCATTGCGTTATGAAGCCAAAGACTCCATGGGGTACATAAATCAGCTGATCCCCCTCATCGCACGAGGAACATTGGGCTAGCCAAACCCTAAATACCTATCTAGGTACCGTTGACGCTATCATCAACCCGCATGCCTCAAGGCATCCCAGACCGCAGTCTGGCCTCGTTCAAGGACTATAACTAGCCCCCATATCTCGGATCCGTTCATATACACAAAACTGACCCATTCTGGGCCTCATAGCGCGCATACATATCATATCATAATCATGATTCAACAGTTACATGTGTCATGCATAAATATAGCATACAGTACGCATTTCAAGCATACAACAGTGTTAAGTACATTTCATGGAATTACTTGCACATACCAATAACATGTAGCACGATTATATTAAATAGTATGTTATCCTATACTCACCTGTGAGGCTAGAGACTAAAGCAAACAAAAATCGTGATCGTCGCGCTCTTCTTCCGGGTCGTACAGCTTACCTATAAGATAATACTCGTGTTTAGTCACTTCACACAAGTACATTAACTAATAAACTAATATGATACCCCTAATGATGCCATTAGACTAAATAGAATCCTAAACGAGCATCCCGTACGACAAAACGTTGAAAAACAGCACAACAGTGCACTATTCATAACAGACAGTCCCTACGGCCGTAGTAAAAATGTCCTACGGCCGTAGGACCATTTTTATAGAATACCCTCCTACGGCCGTAGGGAAAACTTACTACGGCCGTAGTAACCAATTTACAGTCAGTGTGCGAGAAACAGCCCCCTGTTCAGTCCATTTGCAATCCAAACCCAATTCCAGCAATCCCAATCCAATTTCCAGTGTTTCCATATGATTTTAGACATCCAAATGAATCCAAAAACATACATATAACAACATCAAACCAAAGATTTCAAGTTTGGAAATCAAAATCCTCCATTTTAACCTAAAACCTCAAATCATGAAGAAGATGAAGATTGGGACTTACAATGGTAGATTGATAAAGAAGATGATGTCTAAGATCAGATTATAACTCGATTTTTTGTTGTTGGAACAAAACTTGAAGATCTCTTCTCCTCTTTCTCCTTCACGATTCAAGAACAACAAAAAGAAATGAGAGGTGTGGGTGTTTGACGTGTCTGAGAAGAGAAAGGAAGAAAAGAGACTTATCAAGTCTCACTAATACCCACTAAAGGTATTTTGTTCCCCTTTTTAACTTACAATTAATATCCGTTTCAACTAACGGGGATGTTTCCGGAATCCTTATTCAAAACCGTTAACTAATATATTAATTTTATTAATTTTTCGTTATAATATTTAATACCATGATTTCTTAATTATTTTAATAATAATTCTAATATTTATTAATAAACTCGAGATTCGGAACGTACCGAGGGTATAGACAACTAGGCCCATTTGAGGATGTTACAAATCTACCCCCCTTAAGAAGATTCCGTCCTCGGAATCTGCTCTTCTGTAAACAAGTGGGGATATCGGGCCCTCATGTCATCCTCAGTCTCCCACGTCAAGTTTGACCCAAGGTTGTGTTTCCATTTGACCAAGACCAATCGGATGTTCTTCTTCCTCAACCGTTTGACCTTAGTATCTAATATTTCAATCGGTTCTTCCACCAATCGCTTGGTAGAATCAACCTTCAGGTCTTGTAGAGGCAAAATCTGATCTTCCTCTACTTTACACTTTCGCAGATAACAAACGTTGAAAGTACTGTGAATACCTGACAATTCTGGAGGCAATTCCAAAGATACAGTCTGCTCGTTGACTTTGGCAAGAATCTTGAAAGGACCAATGTAACGCGGACTTAGCTTGCCCTTCTTACCAAACCGAATTACACCCTTCCATGGAGAAACCTTTAAGAATACCCGGTCACCAATTTCAAAGGTAACAGGTCTGCGTTTCGAATCAGCATACATCTTCTGTCTATCACGAGCCGCCTTTAACTTTTCACGTGCAACTTTGACTTTATCGGCTGTAATTTGAACCAAATCAGGTCCTGCATATTGTTTCTCTCCCGGTTCTAGCCAACAAGTAGGGGTACGACAACGCCTACCATAAAGCATCTCATACGGTGGCATACCAATGCTAGAATGATACGAATTATTATAAGCAAATTCGATCAAAGGTAGATGAGAATCCCACGAACCACCATATTCAAGTACACACGCGCGTAACATATCTTCAAGAGTTTGAATAGTCCTTTCGGACTGTCCGTCAGTCTGGGGGTGGTATGCGGTACTCAAATGAACACGAGTACCAAGCTCTCGTTGAAGACTGGTCCAAAAGTTCGATGCAAACCGAGTATCCCTTTCAGAAACAATTGACATAGGAATACCGTGGCGAGATACTATCTCGTTGATATATAACTGAGCAAGGCGAGTCATAGACCAAGATTCGCAGACTGCAAGAAAATGTGCACTCTTAGTGAGACGATCAACTATTACCCATATCATATCATGCCCTTTTGAAGTTCTGGGCAATTTAGTGACAAAATCCATGGTAATATTATCCCACTTCCATTCTGGAATCAGTAATTGCTACAAATTACCATAAGGATTTTGATGTTCCGTTTTGACTTGTGCACATGTTTGACATTTCTCGACATATGAAGCTATATCACGCTTCAAGGTGGGCCACCAATAAAGCACCCTTAGATCATGATACATTTTAGTACATCCAGGGTGAATAGATAACTTTGATTTATGAGCCTCCTGGAGAATTAGATCACGGTTTCCTCCAAGGCTAGGCACCCAGATTCGGGATTTAAAAGTCTTTAGCCCACGGTTATCATCTTCCAGTTGATCCTTCAGTTTATTCATTGTTTCTGCTTTCAAGTTAGCCTCTAACAAAGCCTCATGTTGCGCCTCCTTAAGCCGAGTGATGATATCAGATACAATAGTAAGTTTCATGAATCTGACACTCTCCGAAGAGCCCTTTCGGCTTAATGCATCTGCTACAATGTTCGCCTTTCCCGGGTGATATTTGATTTCACAATCATAGTCCTTGATCAACTCTAACCATCTCCGTTGCCTCATATTAAGCTCCTTTTGAGTGAAAACATATTGCAGACTTTTATGATCTGTGTATACCACACACTTAGTGCCATAAAGATAATGGCGCCATAGTTTCAAAGCAAATACTACGGCAGCCAATTCAAGATCGTGTGTTGGGTAGTTCTTCTCGTGAGGCTTTAATTGGCGGGAAGCATAAGCAACAACCTTGTCTCTCTGCATTAGGACACTTCCCAAACCTGCATAAGAAGCATCACAATAAACAATAAAGTCTTCTGACCCGTTGGGTAAGGTCAGAACTGGAGCTTGACATAACAACTGTTTCAGAGTTTGAAAGGCCTTATCTTGTTCAGCAGACCAATCATAAGCAACATCCTTTCGCGTGAGTTTAGTTAAAGGACCTGCTATTTTGGAGAAATTTTGAATGAATCGCCGATAGTAACCGGCAAGTCCTAAGAAGCTTTTGATTTCAGATGGGGTTTTAGGAATTCCCCAATTCATCACAGCCTCGATTTTGACTGGGTCAACCATTACACCATCCTTGCATATAACATGACCAAGGAAATGTATTTCTTCAAGCCAGAACTCACACTTAGATAGCATATAAATGCTCGCGTAAAAGAGTATCAAGAACCATACGAAGATGAGTCTCATGTTCTGCCTCAGACTTGGAATATATAAGAATATCGTCAATGAATACTATCACAAACTTGTCAAGAAAAGAGCGACATACACGATTCATCAAGTCCATAAACACAGCCGGAGCATTTGTCAAACCAAAAGGCATCACAAGAAATTCGTAATGCCCATATCTGGTTCGAAAAGCGGTTATAGGAATATCCTCCTCGCGTACCCGAACTTGATGATAACCAGACCGAAGATCAATTTTAGAAAAACAAGTGGCACCCTGTAGCTGATCGAACAAATCATCTATGCGAGGAAGAGGGTACTTATTCTTTATTGTTCTTTTATTTAACTCCCTGTAATCTATGCACATACGCATCGTCCCGTCTTTCTTTTTAACAAATAAGACTGGAGCTCCCCAAGGCGAAGAGCTGGGACGAATAAAGCCTTTATCAAGGAGTTCTTGAATTTGAGTCATCATCTCGCGAATTTCAGATGGAGCGAGACGATAAGGAGCTCTTGCCACAGGTGTAGCACCTGGAACAAGATTAATTTGATATTCTACATCTCGTATCGGTGGTAATCCGGGTAATTCATCAGGAAAGACATCAGGGTATTCCGACACCACCCTTATGTCACTAACAACTTTCTTTTCCTTTTTCGTATCAATCACACGAGCCAAATATAATTCACACCCTTTGGCTATTGATTTGTGAGCTTTAATTGCTGAGATCAAAGGAATTTCAGATTTCCTCCGTTCACCACGAGCCATAGCATATGACCCATTTGGTAGAGGAATTTTGATTAGCTTTTTAGAACATAGAATTTCAGCATTTTTATTAACAAGCCAATCCATGCCGACAACCGCCTCAAAACCAGAGATAGGTAAAAGCAACAAAGATATCGGAAAACTATGACTGTCAATTTCAAGCGAAGCTTGTGGAATTGATGAAGTAACGGGCACTAACTTACCATTAGCAACTTCCACATAAACAGGACTTGTCATAAGAGAACTAGTAAGTTGAATTCTTTCACAGAATTTAGGAGAAATAAAGGAGTAAGTAGCACCAGAATCAAACAGAATACATGCAGGCATTGAATTAATTAAGAATGTGCCTGTAATAACATCACCTGCTGTCTTAGCCTCGTCAGCCGTCATCTGGAAAGCCCTGCCAGCTGCTCGTGGTGCATTCTCCTTTTTCGGCCCCGACGATGATCCTCCAGCTCCTCCTGATCCCCGTCCCTGACTTGATCTGCATTCAGACGAGCGATATCCCGGTTTGAAGCATTTATAACAAACATTTCCTTTAAATTGACACGCATCAGTAGAATGCCCCTTCTGCCCACACTTGTAACAACGGGCTGTGTCCCGAGTACAATGGCCAGTATGATAAGTACGACATTGGGAACACCATGGAGTAGTAGACGGGTTATACTTCTGAGTCCCCTGTTGCTGCCGAGACCCACCACTCCAATTTCTCGACCCTGAAGACTGATCAAACTTCCTCTTAAAGTTCCCACTAGTAGGCTCCTTTTTCTGTGCGTGATCGCTTTCATACTGTCGCGCCATTTCGAACACGATATCCAAAGACAGAGCACTCCTAACCGAAGCTCGATAATCCGGTGGAAGAGTTTTTGCAAACCGTTTTATCTTTGACTTCTCATCAGGCAGTAAGTGATTCACAAACCTCATCTTATCAGAAAACCGCTCGATCAAGTCTTCAACCGGTTTATCACCGTTTTTCAATGCCATGAACTCCTCCTCCAATCTATCCATCACTTGATCTGAACAATACTTACTTAGAAGGATTCCCACAAAATCTGCCCAAGTATATGTAGCTCTCACCTCTGCTGGCGTGGACGAGATCACAGTATCATACCATGTCATTGCATTACCCCTTAACTGCTTCCGAGCAAATCCCACTTTGTTGGATTCCTTACAACTGCTGTTGTCGAAAGCTAACTCCATCTCGCGGATCCACCTCTCAGTAACACTTGGATCCATGCTACCTTCAAAGGTAGGTGGCTGGCAAGATAGGAAAATTTTAAGATCTGGTGACATTTTGGGTTCTGCCACTGGTTGCACCAACACTCTTTCCTCAGAAGCTTTCAAACGAGCCTCTAAATCTCTTATGTAAGCCTCTCTATCTCTATGTTCAGCCATGTTATTCTTGTAAATAACCTGGCCAAACAAAACACAGATAACATACTTAGTACTTTTTATCATATTTTTACTAACAGAACAAGCAAGTAAGCAATAGCATTTCAAGAATTTAACTCTCTTTCACACAACCCATGACCCCCCCGAGGAACACTAACAATGGTCTGGCCTGGGTTTGAGACTGAATACTTTTACAAGTACCCAATTCACTCAAACCTAGGCTCTGATACCAACTTGTAACACCTCACTTTTGAAAACCAGATTTTTCATTTTAATAATAGAAATTCAAGAATCCAAACTGCGTGGATCCGTTTGTAAACTGAACTTAAGCCAAACCTGTTTTTCAAAACATAATAATTACAGCGAAAGCTATAAAAGTGGCTATAATTACAACCAAAAATCAGCCACAGTATACAAAAGATCAGTTGGTGTTACTAAATTGTTTACCGACCACTTAACTAAGTTTATACAAACATAAACAGTAATTAAAAGTAACCAAACAAGTGTTCGTCCAAAAGACAAGTAATAACCCGCAGGTACCCAAAGCTCACGCGCCTAAGTGTTACCTGCAGTCATGGGATGAGTATCTGTTAGCTAATTAAAGCTAGTGAGCATAAGATAGCATAATCAGTAATACAAACATATAACATATCATCAATATATCAAACAGTGCTATCCTAGCATCTCGCGATGAGCTGGCACAGCCAGAAGGAAGCATAATCTTGCAGGGTAGCGAGCCCGGCTCAACACTCCTAACTGGGGAAACCAGACACATCAACCGCGCGGGTGGGTGAGCGGGTAGCGGTCCACCGTTGCGTTATGAAGCCAAAGACTCCATGAGGTACAGAAATCAGCTGATCCCCCTCATCGCACGAGGAACATTGGGCTAGCCAAACCCTAAATACCTATCTAGTTACTGTTGACGCTATCATCAACCCGCAGGCCTCAAGTCATCCCAGACCGCAGTCTGGCCTCGTTCAAGGACTATAACTAGCCCCCATATCTCGGATCCGTTCATATACACAAAACTGACCCATTCTGGGCCTCATAGCGCGCATACATATCATATCATAATCATGATTCAACAGTTACATGTGTCATGCATAAATATAGCATACAGTACGCATTTCAAGCATACAACAGTGTTAAGTACATTTCATGGAATTACTTGCACATACCAATAACATGTAGCACGATTATATTAAATAGTATGTTATCCTATACTCACCTGTGAGGCTAGAGACTAAAGCAAACAAAAATCGTGATCGTCGCGCTCTTCTTCCGGGTCGTACAGCTTACCTATAAGATAATACTCGTGTTTAGTCACTTCACACAAGTACATTAACTAATAAACTAATATGATACCCCTAATGATGCCATTAGACTAAATAGAATCCTAAACGAGCATCCCGTACGACAAAACGTTGAAAAACAGCACAACAGTGCACTATTCATAACAGACAATCCCTACGGCCGCAGTAAAAATGTCCTACGGCCGTAGGACCATTTTTATAGAATACCCTCCTACGGCCGTAGGGAAAACTTACTACGGCCGTAGTAACCAATTTACAGTCAGTGTGCGAGAAACAGCCCCCTGTTCAGTCCATTTGCAATCCAAACCCAATTCCAGCAATCCCAATCCAATTTCCAGTGTTTCCATATGATTTTAGACATCCAAATGAATCCAAAAACATACATATAACAACATCAAACCAAAGATTTCAAGTTTGGAAATCAAAATCTTCCATTTTAACCTAAAACCTCAAATCATGAAGAAGATGAAGATTGGGACTTACAATGGTAGATTGATAAAGAAGATGATGTCTAAGATCAGATTATAACTCGATTTTTTGTTGTTGGAACAAAACTTGAAGATCTCTTCTCCTCTTTCTCCTTCACGATTCAAGAACAACAAAAAGAAATGAGAGGTGTGGGTGTTTGACGTGTCTGAGAAGAGAAAGGAAGAAAAGAGACTTATCAAGTCTCACTAATACCCACTAAAGGTATTTTGTTCCCCTTTTTAACTTACAATTAATATCCGTTTCAACTAACGGGGATGTTTCCGGAATCCTTATTCAAAACCGTTAACTAATATATTAATTTTATTAATTTTTCGTTATAATATTTAATACCATGATTTCTTAATTATTTTAATAATAATTCTAATATTTATTAATAAACTCGAGATTCGGAACGTACCGAGGGTATAGACAACTAGGCCCATTTGAGGATGTTACAGAACAGTTTGGAATTTACCAATATTTTGTGTGGAAATAATTAACCAGTTGAATTAACTATTTGAGAGAAATAAATAATAAATAGTTATTTATTATTTAAAGGGAAATTAAATACTAAGTTGAGTAAATTACATATTTGGTCCCTGAACAATATCACTTATTGCATCCTGAGTCCCTAAACTATGTTTATTACACTAGGAGTCCCTAATGTATTACTTTCGTTACATTGATAGTCCCTATTGCAATTAAAATGTCTAAATTACCCTTACTTCTTTAATTAAAAATACTATTATATCCTTATTCTATTTTTTATTATTATTTTTAATTCAAATAATTCAAAAGATTAATAAACCTATTAAAATATTATATACTATATATAAACTAATTTCCTAATACATATCTATATCTAATTCCCCTTCACCACTCTCTTCTCTTTACCGGCGACTTCTAGCCACCGCCGCCGCCATCCTCGCCGGAAACCACGACCAGCGCCCATCTTCTGCCTCTTCTACCGGAGATCCACGACCAGCGCCGAAACGCTCTCCCTAACCCTACCGGCCGTCGATCTCTCTCTAACCCTACCGCCCGCCGCCGCCGCCATACATCGCCGTAAAAAATACCATCGTCACTCATCTTCTCCCCTCGTCGGAAGACTACCACGTCCAACACCATCGTCACTCATCTTCTCCGGATCCGCCGCCTCCAAGGTTTTTCCACCTACTCTCTCACGCTATTAGGGTTTGTGCTTCACAACCCTCTTCTCTCTGACCGGCGATTCCAGATCTGTTTTGGTTTGTGCTCCACAAATCTTATGTTCTTGTTCTTTAGATCTGATTTTCGGATTAGGTTTCGATTAAGGTTTCAGGTCGCAGATCTCGTTTGTTGAGGCATGTGTGTGTTTGATTTTTGGATCTGGTTTCAGATCTCGTTCTCCAAAGCAATGATTTTTATGGAGTTCTTGTTCCATCATCAATTTGTAGTTCGATTTGGTATATTTTGGATTTCTTGATCTTGATTCAGAACTCTTTCCGTTCACCTTCATCTGAAATCATTCTCGTGGTGGAGTTTTGGGTGGTAGTTTTTAGTAAACGGTGGTGGTGGAAACCGGTGGTGGTGGTGGTGGTTGGTAGTTGGGGGAAACCGGTGGTGGTGGAGGTGAAACGAAGTGTTATTATATTTATTTATAATTAACATTTATTATATTATTTATTATAACTTAATAATATTTAAATAAATAAATAAATCAAATAAAAGAATAAATTGAGTTCAGAAGGGTATTATTGTCTTTTTAAGTGACCAGGGACCATCGGTGAAACAAAAGTCATACATTAGGGACTCCCGGTGTAATAAACGTAGTTTAGGGAATCAGAATGCAATAAGTAACATAGTTCAGGGACCAAATATGTAATTTACTCTATTAAGTTTTAATATTTAACGGATCTGTTAATTAATTCACTAGTAAAGTCCAGGGGGTCAAAGTGCTAGGAATGAAAGTTCAATTAAAGACATGGGCTTTCATTGAACGGGCTTGGGCTTGGATAAGGTTTAAGTATTTAAACCTAGAAAACGCTAATTATCCATAAGAGATTTTAATTTGCAACAAGGAAAAACCCTAGCCTCCCTCACTCCCTCCTTGCGTCGATCACCACACACATACATAGGATTGGTGTGTTGTTTTTCTGGGTAATTCCAGTCGTGGTCTAGCAGCAGTTCGTTGGTGGTGCAGTAGCTGTGAACTAACTTTAGCAATCCAAAGATCAAAAGGTAATTGTTTCTAACCTTTTATCTTGATTGTTGATATGAAACAGTATAGATCATTAGTAAGATCCTAACCCTTTTAGGGTTTAGGGGGTTGTGTTCAATCTGTTTCCGCTTTAGGATTGAACTAGTAGAATCAAACCCAGGGTTAGACCAGTTTGTGTCTTAGGGTGGTTTGGTCAGAGCAAAACCCTTCAACTGTTAGAAGCGGTTAAGGGCAAGCTTCGTGAGCATTGCTCTTATACGAAATTCATGTCTTGCGGGCCGAAGGTTTATGAGGGTAGTGACAATCCCTCAAAGACTATATGTTGGTTGCGTGAAACGGATCAAGTGTTTGAGTACTATGATTGTGAACCTGAGAACCGTGTCAAGTACGCGGTATGGTTGCTAAAAGGCCACGCACTTGATTGGTGGGATATGGTAAAGGATACGTTGAGCAAGGAGGTGATCGCTGCCCTGACTTGGGAGCAGTTCTCTAAGAAGGTGAAGACAAAGTACTGCACGGATTATGATTTAGAGAGGATTGAAAACGAGTTCAATAGTCTCCGTAAGGGGGACAAACCGGAGGAGGACCTTATCAATGCTTTTACCGATAAGGTGAGATTTATACCACATCTGGTGACCGATGAGAAAGCAAAGATGAGAAAGTTTGTGAACATGCTGCCGTTTGATTACCGTGCTAACATGAGAGTCGCTGCTACTATGGATCGGGCGTTTGAGATAGCCCGACAAATCGATGAGGATCGTCATCAGAGCAAGGGGGAACATGCTGCTGATGGCCAGAAAAGAAAATTTCAACAGTATTTGAAGTCTGGTACTTCCAAAGGGCAATCTGCTACTGGGGGAAAATCTGATTCGAGCAAGAAGCCGAGGTTGATAATCCTTGGTGTTCTTTATGTCGTACTTACCATTCGGGTAACTGTTCTAAGGACACTACCAGATGCATGCGGTGTGGTGAGAAAGAACACCCTGTCGTAGAGTGTACATTCAAAAAAAATGTGTGTTCCAAGTGTCAGAAGCCAGGACACCGGATTACTGATTGCCCCATGAGACTAAATACTAATACTAGAGTTGGAGGGTCTTCTTCCAGGCCGAAGAAAAAGGGCACTTCTCTTGCCAAAGGCAGGGCTTTCCAGAAGACCACCGAGCAAGCCAAAGCAGCTGGAGATGTGATCACGGGTACTTTTCTTATTAACACTATTCCAGCGTGTGTGTTACTTGATTCTGGAGCTACCATTCTTTTATATCTATGGCTTTTCGTGATAAACTGCAATTGCCTATATATGTGTTACTTGAGCCGATCAAAGTTGAAATTGCTAGTGGAAAGGTAGTTCTAGTTATAGATAGTATTCCTCTTGCTAATATTGATGTAGACGGGAATAGTTTCCCTATCTCTTTTCTTCTCATGCCAATTGCGGGCTTTGACGCGGTAGTTGGTATGGATTGGCTAAGTGGTTTGAACGCGGAGATTCTGTGTTCGAATAAGATGATAAAGATTTCTCTGACCAATGGGTCTTATGCTGTAGCTCGAGGAGAATGTCGAGAATCTGATGTTCTCCTTATTTCTGTGATTAAAGCTCAGAAGTTTATTTCCAAGGGCTGTGAATCTTATATGGCGTACGTGATTGATGCAAAGCTGGAAAAGCCGGTGGTCAAAGATATTCCAGTAGTGTCAGACTATCCGGAGGTGTTTCCTGATGAATTACCGGGTTTGCCGCCGGTTAGAGATGTGGAGTATAAGATCGTCTTGCTCCTTCTGAGATGTGAGAGATGATGACCCAAATACAAGAGTTACTTGACAAGGGCTTCATTCGTCTGAGTTCTTCTGTTGGGAAATTGGCTAAGTCATTGAAACTGTTATACATGCAAAAATCAAAACTGTTAAGACTGTTAATGGATGTTGGGAAGAAAGTTCGAAACTGTTAGAAGAATTGTTGAAGAAACAGTTTAGAACTGTTAGTGAAGATTGTGAAGACAGTTGTAAGCAACAGTTGCTGTGAACTTCAAAGCTGTTATATAGAGTTCAGAACTGTTAGTACAAACTACTACAACTGTTAGAAGAACCAAAATTGTTACATTCATTGAACAGTTTCGGTTGAGCTAAATGTGGAAACAACTATCTTTGAAGATATCTCGAAATATTTGGAAGATCATCAAGATTATCTCACAAGATAGAAGATTACCTAACTATCAACAAATCAAGGAAGATCAAGGAGTATATAAATACTAGATTAGAATTTATAATACGAACGTACTCATTGTTTAAGTTTTTGCATTCATTCTTCAAGTTGTAATTTGCTTTCAGAATAGTGCTAAGCCTCTAAGTTTCTCTTTGAAACCCAAGAGCAATCTGTGTTCTTCGTCTAACATAATAAGTTAGATTGGAGGTGAAGTTTGCTATTGTAATCATTCTGGTTGATCAATAAAACTACAGTTTGATTGAATTGCTTTGTGTTCAAAACCTTCTTTAATCAATTAAGTGTGATTCCGCAACTTCTTAGTTGATTGTGATCATAGTTAAAGATTAACTTTTATTCAACTCTGATTTGTTATTCAAAAGTTAGTTCTTGTTATTTGATATAATCTATATCCGATCCTGACAAGTGGTATCAGAGCCTTATCATTAAGGTTCCTTTGATCACCAGTTGAAGGTTTTGCTTCAATCTTGCTTTGTTCTTTAAAACTGTTTTCAAATTACTTTGTTTCAATGGATTCTGGTGGATCTTCTGATAACAATGGCTCTGGGTCAAACATTCGTGTTCCCATGCTCAAACCAACTGATTTTGAGATGTGGAAACTGCGAATCAAGCAGCATGTCCAATTAATGGACTATGCTGTTTGGGAAATCATTGAAACTATTCCCACTGCCCCTGTTGATCTGGATGAGACTGGAAAACCAAAGAAGAAGCCACCACCAAAGACAGATGCTGAAAAGAAGGAGAGAATGATTGAGATGAAAGCTCTCAGCATTCTCCAGATTGCAATTCCTAATGAGTATCAACATCAATTCAAGAAATTTGATGATGCTCATGAACTTTGGAATGCTCTGGAAAAGAGGTTTGCTGGGAATGCTAGCTCTAAGAGAAACCAAAGAGATCTCCTTAAACAAGCCTATGACAACTTCACCAGTGGAAAGAATGAGAGCATCACCCAAATCTTTGATAGGTTTTACAAGCTGGTAAGCCAACTAGAGAGTGCTAAGGTTAGGCTTGATCAAGATGAGATAAATAGAAAGTTTCTTAGGTCTCTTGGTGAGGAATGACTGTGTTTGCTGCATAATGGAGGACTAAGGATTCCCTTGAAGACATAGAGTTAGATGACCTCTATAATAGTTTGATAGTGTTTGAGGGAGAGATAGAGGGAAAAAGAAAAACTGTTGTCCCTAGCAACAATGCTGCTCTCCTGTCATCCTCAGGTATGGAATCAAACCATTCATTAACTAATTCTATTGATAGTTGTGCAGGTACTAGTTCTGTTGTTGGACTAGATGTGAACACTCCAGATGCTGTGCTTGAAGCTTTTCTTGCCAGCCATGCACATTCAACCCTCACCAATGAGGATCTTGAACAAGTGCACCCTGATGATCTTGAGGAGATGGATCTCAAATGGCAGATGGCCATGCTTACTGTTAGAGCCAAGAGGTTCATCAAAAGTACTGGAAGGCAAAACATGAATTTCAGAGCTGATGGCATGGCTGGATTTGACAAGTCAAAGGTGAGATGCTTCAAATGTCAACAGCTTGGCCACTTTGCAAGAGAGTGCAGATCTGGTGGACAAGTCCAGAATCAAGGTAAGAGGCCAACTCAGAATCAAACCTCCTCAGCATTGGTCTCACAAGAAGGTCATGGGTTTGATTGGAGTGATCAAGCAGAAGAGGCTACAAACATCAAAGCTTTGATGGCATTGACTGACTCCTTCATCAAGTTGGATTCACCAGAATCTGAGGACATTCAGGTATCTTCTAAACTATGTCCTGGTGAATGTAGAGCTATTGTTAAAAGGTTTAGAGAGCACAATAAGAAAATGTGTGCTGCTCTAAGCAAAATGGAGGAGAGGAGATATGAATCAAGTGCAGTCATTGAAAGCTTTGAAAAGAAAATAAAATATTATCAAGCCAATGAACTGCAAATGGATTATGATAGAAAATATCATAAGTGGGAAAAAGAGCAGCTTCAAGAGGAGATTGATAGTCTGAAAAAGAAGCTAAGTGAGAAGGAAAGCAAGGTTGATGAATTAACCAAGAAGTTGAAGGGGGTGGACATTGATCTGAGTATGTTCAAGGCAGCCAACCTTAAACTTGAAACCTTGTTACAATTTCAAGTTAGAGACAAGGTGAAAACTGGCCTAGGATACAAACAAACCCCACCTCCATACAACCAAAACTACATAACTCCAATGTCAGAGGTAGCTGACAGGTATGTTAATGACCCTTTGGAAGAAGGACTTAAGTCAGCTGATCCAAAGTTTGAGAGTTATGAAGATGGAGTTCTGTCAGAAGTAAGTGATGAAGATAATGAGGGAGTTGTGAAGAAGGATGAAGTTATTCCATATGAAAATCACATCTGTTGTGAGCCCATTCCCACAAAATCATCTTTACAACCTGTGGTGTTTGTAAAAGCATCCACTGAACCCCTCACCAATGAGCCAAAACCCTCAAAAGTTGTTAACTCCATAAAAAGTTTCACAACTGTTGCCAACAGTTCCCATCTCTACACTAACAGTTCCAAAAAGAACCCAAACAGCTCAACTGTTAGTACCAAGACCAAAGGAAAGGAGAAAGTTGGTGAAGTTGTAGTTGGAAAGCCCAAGAAGGAGGCTGCAAAAGCACAGACTAAACCCAGATCTGTAAAAAGGCATACTGAAATGCCTGCATGCACATGCCAAAAGCATGGTGTACAAAAGTTTCCTCAGTCAGCACCTGTTATAGGAAATCAAAGAAATAGGAACCAGTTCTGGTCATAAAGAACTGGTTTGCCTATTGTGAAGGCTAAAAAGTGCTATATATGTGGGAGATCCAATCACTTGGCTCAAGACTGTTATTATAACCCACAGCTGTGTAGCACCAAAAAACCAAGTTTCAAAAGGCAAAATAACAGTTCTAAAACTGTTAAGTCAAAGCAGATTAACAGTTCTAAAACTGCTAAGCCAAAACAGACTAACAGTTCCACAACTGTTTTATCAAAACCAAAAACTGTTGGTCTGGCTTGGGTGAAACTGCAGAAACAAACAGTTTCTGAAGAGGGTAAAACTGGTACTCAAATTGCAAAACAGAATAAGTCACATGTTAACTCAATTGTTTTACCATCTACAACAACTGTTTTTTCAAAGGTCTCAACTGTTAATCACAACAGTTGGGAACCACATGTTCTTACAAAGTATTCATCACACAAATTAGAGAAATCTAATTTGGATGAAATAAAAAAGAACCAAACTCTGTTTAAGTATTATGACTTAAATGGTGTACCCAAGACCTGCATGGCCTGGGTACTTCCTGCTACTAACTGATTTTATTTGTGCAGAGCATTCATAGGGCCAATCATGGATCTATCTGGCATGTGGATAGTGGATGCTCAAGGCACATGACTGGAAATCCACATTGTTTCAAGGATTTCAGAAGAATCAATGGTGGATTTGTAGCATTTGGAGGAAATGCTAAGGGAGGAAAAATCACAGCTGTTTGAAATACTACTAACAGTTTTTAACTGTTAGTATATGGCCTGCACAACTGTTAGGCAAAATCTATGTGCATCTGAGGGGGAGAAACTCGTCCAATAACAGTTGTACTTTCTAACAAAAACAGTCTTCAACTGTTAGTGTGTAGAATGCACAACTGTTAGTCCAAAATCATGATCTTCGAAAAGGGATTTATTTCTAAATAACAGTTGTTACATCTTATGAAAACAGTTCTCCAACTGTTAGCTTTATTTTTTCGTCAACTGTTAAGTTAATAAAGGGTGTTTTGGTCTTTGCAGAATTTTGAGGATGTTTGAATTGCATTTAATATTCGAAACATATATAAGGCAATTCCCTCCTCACCAGTTCATTCACTCGTTCTAAACTTAAATCACACGCAAACCCTAAATTCTAACTCTCGAACTCGAAATGGCTCCCCTTCAATTCGTCAAAGAGCACAACATGATCGCCTTCCTTGCCAAACCTGATAATCTGCATGTCTTTCATGACATGATCGATTATCTCTCAATGTCCAACATTCACAATGCTCTTACCGTTAATCCCACCATATATACTTCGCATGTCGACCAGTTTTGGAAAAATGCAACTGTGCGAGAAGAAAATGGAGTTCAATGGATTGACTCCAAGATAGACGACACTAAGGTCGCTATCTCTGAAAACATCATTCGTCAATCTCTGCAACTGAATGATGTCAATGGTGAGTATTCTGACTCGGTTTCACTTGACTATTTATACACTGAGTTAGTAAAACTGGGATATGAGGGCCCTAGGGGAAAGGGCACCTTCTACAAAGGGCAGTTTTGCGCACACTGGAAGTTCATTATCCATACTCTCCAGCAGTGCATAAGCCCTAAGAGAACGGGATGGAATGAGTTTGGGAGCAACATTGCTCTCGCACTCATCTGTCTAGCAAACAATAGATGCTTTAACTTTTCTAAACTGATATTTAATGGTATGGTAAAGCATCTTGGGACCAAATATGGTCTCTTTTTTATGTACCCCAGGTTTGTGCAAATTTTCTTAAACTTTTTGATGCCAAACCTTAAAATACACAAGAGGGTCATTATTCCCTCTGCTCATGTGGCTTCCACATTGAGCAAATTGTTGATTAATGGCAAGAATTTTTCTGGTGCCATAACTCCACCACTCTCTGCAATGGTGGAGTTCTTGTCAAGAAACAGGGCTGCTAGTGTTGAGCATGAAGCCCAACATAATGCAACACCACCAACACTAGAACCAACAGCCCATGATACTCAAAACTCCCCCTCTGCTACTTTTGAAATAGATACAACACAAGCCCCCACACTTAAAACATTTCAAAAGAAGAGGAAAAGAACTGTTGGTGCTCCTTCCACCACAGTTCATGAAACTGAAACTGTTAACTCTGCACAGGTGCATTCACCTGTGCAGAATATCCAAAGGGAACCCCTTGTGCTGTCTCCCAGGCATAATGAGGAGGTGATCACTCCATCTGAGGGTGATCATATGGTTTTTGAGGCTGACAATACGGTTTTATCCGCAAGGGATGAACAGGACTGTGTTAACATAACTAAGACCTCAACCATGGCAACAGAAGCTGATCAAACAGCTTCTGGAAATCCCCAGTACCAAGAACAAAGGGGTACTGGTGTGGATTCTCTTTTGAGTGAACCACCAGTTATATCGGTCAATGACATGTTAACAGTGGCAACACTGTCTGACATTGAGGCTCGCATGAAACATAAAACATTGACGGACACAAATTTTGCACCATTCTTTGCGGCCTATATTCAAATGAAGAAGAAGATTTCATTACAGAATAAAAGAAAAACTGGAACTTTTCAAGTCTGAGTAATTTTCTTTAAATTTTGATTGAAACAGTTGACTTTGCTTAAATAATGGAAGTTATTCTTTGCATATGCTAAATTCATCTGAGGTTGAACCCTATGAATCGAACAACTTAATTGTATTGTTCAATACTTTAAGTTAGGGGGAGATTGTTGGGAAAATGGCTAAGTCATTGAAACTGTTATACATGCAAAAATCAAAACTGTTAAGACTGTTAATGGATGTTGGGAAGACAGTTCGAAACTGTTAGAAGAATTGTTGAAGAAACAGTTTAGAACTGTTAGTGAAGATTGTGAAGACAGTTGTAAGCAACAGTTGCTGTGAACTTCAAAGCTGTTATATAGAGTTCAGAACTGTTAGTACAAACTACTACAACTGTTAGAAGAACCAAAACTGTTACATTCATTGAACAGTTTCGGTTGAGCTAAATGTGGAAACAACTATCTTTGAAGATATCTCAAAATATTTGGAAGATCATCAAGATTATCTCACAAGATAGAAGATTACCTAACTGTCAACAAATCAAGGAAGATCAAGGAGTATATAAATACTAGATTAGAATTTATAATACGAACGTACTCATTGTTTAAGTTTTTGCATTCATTCTTCAAGTTGTAATTTGCTTTCAGAATAGTGCTAAGCCTCTAAGTTTCTCTTTGAAACCCAAGAACAATCTGTGTTCTTCGTCTAACATAATAAGTTAGATTGGGGGTGAAGTTTGCTATTGTAATCATTCTGGTTGATCAATAAAACTACTGTTTGATTGAATTGCTTTGTGTTCAAAACCTTCTTTAATCAATTAAGTGTGATTCCGCAACTTCTTAGTTGATTGTGATCATAGTTAAAGATTAACTTTTTATTCAACTCTGATTTGTTATTCAAAAGTTAGTTCTTGTTATTTGATATAATCTATATCCAATCCTGACATCTTCCCCGTGGGAGGCTCCTGTAATATTCGTGAAGAAGAAAGACGAAACGATGCGGATGTGTATTGATTTCCGGGAGCTTAATAAGCGAACGGTAAAGAATAAGTATCCTCTTCTACCTATTGATGACTTGTTCGATCAATTGTAGGGAGCGACTTGCTTCCCTAAGATTGATCTTCGATCTGGCTACCATCAGGTTTGGGTTTGTAACAATGATATTCCTAAAGACCGCTTTCCGTACTCGATATGGCCATTATGAATCTTTGGTTATGCCGTTCGGCTTAACCAACGTGCCTGCTGTTTTCATGGATATGATGAATGGATTTGTCGTCCTTTCTTGGTTAAATCCGTCATTGTGTTTATCGATGATATTCTCGTGTATTCTCGAAGTGAAGCCGAACATGAGTTGCATTTACGGCAAGTTCTTGAAACTCTCAAGTGAGAGGAGCTTTATGCAAAGTTTTTTAAGTGTGAATTCTGGCTCCGAGAAGTGCATTTTCTCGGTCATGTGATCTGCAAGGATGGTGTCAAAGTGGATCCGGCAAAATTCGATGCAGTGATGAACTGGAGGGTTCCCCGAAGTCCTTCTGAAGTTTGTAGTTTTCTCGGCCTAGCTGGATATTATCGGCAGTTTATTCGTGATATTTCTAAACATGCAGGTCCCTTGACCAAGCTTGCTCGTAAAGACGTTGCTTTTGGGTGGTCTAAGGCGCAAGAACAAGCTTTTCAGTCTCTGAAACGGCTATTGTGTGAAGCTCCGATTCTTCCTTTACCCGACGGGTCTGATGATTTCGTTGTTTATTGTGATGCTTCTTATTCGGGGCTAGGCTGCATGTTAATTCAGCGTGATAAAGTGATAGCTTATGTGTCTCGACAGTTAAAGCCACATGAAGGTAACTATCCTACGCACGATCTCGAGCTAGCTACTGTAGTGTTTTCTTTAAAGTTGTGGCGGGATTATCTGTACGGTACCAAGTGTGTGGTCTGTACGGATCACAAGAGTCTGCAATACGTGTTCACACAGAAATAGCTCAATATGAGACAGCGGATGCCAACATGGTGAGATTCGATTGTGAGATTCGTTATCACCCCGGTAAGGCCAACGTGGTGGCGGATGCTTTTAGTCGAAAAAGCTCGTCAGCAGAGGCAAAATTTATGAAACTTGTGATGGGTCCTGATATTCTTACGAGATTGAAGGAAGCACAATCAATTGCCTTGCGTGACGAGAATCCGAAAGCTGAAGTGATGCAAAAGCAAAAATATTTGCTTACTATTGATAGCCGCGGGATTAAGGCATTCCAATCTCGGATATGGGTGCCGCTCTACGGAGACAATCGTGAGCTGATTCTACATGAAGCTCACCAATCTCGACTGTTTGTTTATCCAGGTAGCACCAAGATGTATCACGATCTAAAGGCTTTGTATTGGTAGCCTACTTTGAAGCGAGACATTCCTTCCTACGTGGAGAACTGTCAAATTTGTGCGCAAGCGATGACTGGGCACCAGAAACCATACGGTAATCATCAACAAGTCGAAATTCCCGAGTGGAAATGGGATCATATTACTATGGATTTTGTGACGAAATTGCCGAAGACTTTCCGAGGCCACGATATGATATGGGTCATCGTTGACAGATTGACCAAAAGCGCTCATTTCCTAGCAACCAACGAGTCTGCTCCATTGGAAAAACTAGCGCAGTTGTATATCGCTGAAATTGTGTCGCGTCACAGATTACCTTGTTCTGTTGTGTCCGATCGCAATCCGCAGTTTTCTTCTAATTTCTGGCAGAGCTTATAGCGTGAGCTCGGCACTCGTGTGCACTTGAGTACTTCTTATCATCCTCAGACAGAAGGCCAATCTGAGAGGACGATTCAAACTTTGGAGGACATGCTTCGCCCGTGTGTACTCGAGTTCGGTGGAGCGTGGGATTCACATCTTCCGTTGATAGAGTTTACTTATAACAACTCATACCATTCCAACATTGGAATGCCTCCTTTCGAAATGTTATACGGGAGGCTTTGTCGTACTCCCACGTGTTGGTTAGAGCCTGGCGAGAAGCAATTCGCTGGACCCGAAATTGTACAAATTACTGTTAGGCGCATGAAAAGCTGAAAGCCGCTCGTGAATGACAGAGAGTGTATGCTGACCCTAGACATTGGCCAGTGGTGTTTAACGAGGGCGATCGGGTTTTCCTGAAAGTCTCTCCGTGGAAGGGTGTTATCCGCTTCGGCCGTAAAGGCAAGTTGATTCCCCGTTTTATAGGACCGTTCAAGATTCTACGCAGAGTCAACAATCAAACGGTTTCTCTGGAGTTGCCTCCAAAACTGGCCGGAATTCATAATATTTTCAATGTGTGTTACTTACGCAAGTGCAAAGTTGACGAAAGTCAGATTCTACCATTGCAAAAGCTGAGAGTTGACGCTTCTAAACGCCTCGTTGAGGAACCCGTTGAAATTCTCGGCTCTAAGACTAAAAAGTTGCGTAAGAAAGTGATCAAGCTCGTTCTAGTGAAGTGGAAATATAACCTAGGTTCGAATATGACCTGGGAAACTGAAGAGGATATGTGAGCTCGATATCCCCACTTGTTCGTTAGTGATCAGATTCCGAGGACGGAATCTTCTTAATGGGGTAGATTTGTAACACCCTGATAAAGGGCCTAGCAGTAATGACTTGTACTTTGTGTTCATGTACTTGTACAGTGACTTTAAGTGACTTTAGCTAATGTGATTTAAGTGACTAACGTGTTTTGTGTTAATTAATGTGTTTATGTGAAAAGTGTCGTTAGTGTCTGAAAGTGGTAAAGTGTTAAACGATTTCGCGTAATGATTCAGCAGAAATCCCTGTTAGTTGAAACGAGATGGTATGTGTCAAGTTGCAAGTTAAAAAGGGGAACAAAATACCTAGTGTTTAATTAATTGACCACATAGGTCGGTTTCTTAAGCCTTATCCCCTGGATCATAATAAAAAACACACACAAACACATACAAACGTACGTACACATACACACACTCAACTCTAGTAGCTTTTGAAGAATAAATCAAGAAACAAACTGATTTCAAGTTGTTCCAGTAGCAATTCGTCTGTCAATCAGCTGTTCTTCACCATTGTTGTAAGTGTTTTTATCTCCAACCCTAGTTTTGTGTTTGTGAAGGAAAAACACCATTTTGATGGTGTAAATGTTGTTCTTGTGGTTAGTTTTTATGTACAAAGTGTTTATAAGCTTCACTTGATGTCTAGTGAAGTATACAAATGGTTAGAACTGAGTTTTGGTTGAATTAAAGGTCAAAAACGCGAGTTTGCAGGTCTGTCCATGAACAGGGATGAAGGTCTGCTGTTCAAAACCTTCCTGCGGGCACAGAGAATAGTTCCTGCGGCCGTAGGAGGCTTTTCGTGATTCTGCGGCCGTAGGTGGTGTTTTTGTGTGGCTTACCATCTACGGACGAAGGAACAAGGTCTACGGGTGTAGGTACATAACCTACATCCATAGGTCACCAAAGAATAGCTTCTACGGGCATAGGGATGAGTTCATGCGGCCGTAGGGCTTGATTCATTAGAAAGGGGCTCTGCGGGTGTAGGGAATTGTATCTGCGGCTGTAGGATATATCCTCTACGACCGTAGGACATATCTTCTGCGGCCGTAAGACCCTGTCCAACCTAGACTATTTGCGAATTGTGTTTTAAGCCTAAGTGTGCTATGTGTAAGTGATAACCAAGCATGTGTATGATGTGTTAGGTGATCCTCAGGAACCCGAGGACACCGAGCACTATATTTGCCTTTTGTAAACCCCAGATGAGTACCGATTTCGTATGAGACTCAGTAAGTAGGGTTATCTGTTGCTTGTTGCTATGTTGCCATGCTTAAATACGTGAACACACTAGGTATGACATGATACAGTGATATATGTTATGCCATATGATATAACTCGTGATTAGTGATACGCATGCCTACTGTGGACTCGATACGGGTCATATATGTTTGTGAAATCTTTTCCGTGCAGGTATCCAGCGGTTGAGGTCAGTTGCGATTGGTTCTTTCGGGTTCGGCTGTGATTGGGTCCTTTGAGGGCCGGTAAGGCTGGTTACTCGGGATTAACGGTACTCGACGGTGAGTTCCGGGTCTAGGACACTGCATGCCGCCGTTCCTTGACATTCAGTGAGGGTCTTGGTCTATGATCAGATCCGAACGGAGTCCTTGTGGCTCAAACATGAGGGTGGACTGCTCTTCGCTCCCCCACCTGTACGGTTGGTTGTGATTGATTCCCCAGCTAGGGTCGTTGAGCCGGACTAGCTATCTCGCGAGTTATGACCCTGCTGACATGTCGGCGCACCGCTACATGATAGCTTAGTTTTGTGTGCCGTGTTGTGATGTGATAGCATGCTTATTGATGCTTATGTGATCTCTTTGTTCACTAGCTAGTTCTAGCTAACATTTCCAGATGTTTCCGTTTTCGCAGGTAAGTGATATGATGGCCTGGCGAGGCAGGATACTTTTGGGTAGTGTTGGGAAAATGATCTCATTAATTAAGAATTTATGAGACAAATTTAAGTTTGTAAGATGTGTTCCAAAGTTAACTGAAACAGAATTATGAGGCTTGATCAGACTGAACACTTATAGTGTTTCAGACTGAGCATAAGCTGAATATAAGCTGAGCATATGTTCGATCAGCTTATACTATATCTTAGTAAGATTATCTCTATGTGTGATAAGCTTTGTATGTCACCTAAGATATATTGAGCTTTCAGCCTGATATGTTTCAAGCTGAGTGACTCAGCTTATATACTGAGTCATCTCAACAGAGTTGCTAAATAAGTTCTAGCTAACTCTTGGGACTTCTAATTATGAGTTAATTAATATAAATGTTAGTCCATGTTTGTTTTCGAGTTTGTTCTCGAAGAACTCAGCTTGATGAGTTTCAAGCTGAGTAACTCAGTCCGAGCAAGAAGTCAGTTTAAGAGAATTTAAATATGTTTTAAATTCATCTTTTAACTCTCTATATCTACGGGAAGGATAAGAAGACTCTAGAATCAAGATTGAAGATTGAAGACTCAAGATAAGAAGATTCAAGATTCAAGATTCCAGTTTATCCGTTAGTTAGTTAGCAAATTAGGATAAGTCCAGTTTGTTAGGATCCATAGGAACATGATTATAAATACTTATCATCCTGATAAGTTTTGAGGAACGACTACGACTGCATTCAACGACTTACATAGCCATAACTTAGTTTCACCTCAAACCGTATGTGTTACGAGTCTTGATTCACCGTTTGTCCGTAATCAAGATACTCACAGATTGCCAAGCTATTCGTGTGTTCGAATATTCACATTAGTTGTGAAATTGGTAAGTTTTCAATCTGTGATTCAATCCTGTTTAGAGAGTCGTCCGGTATCTATAATCATAAGTTGATTATAGATAGCAAAGTTTGAAAGATTGAGAGATTTATATTAGGTGTTTACATATCAAGAGTTGCTTACTTGATAGAGTCTGTAATCATCTTCTTATTAATGAAAAGCAAAGCATTCGACTATGGTTTGATTTACTATGTGTAACACTTTATTTTGATTTGTTCAATTTCCACAGAAAGTGTATTCAACCCCCCCCCCCCCCCCTTCTACACATCTGTTGCTTGTTGTTATTCTCACCAAGGGACCAACAACTGGTATCAGAGCAGGTGAACAGTTTCATAAGTTGAAAGTTCAAGATCCTGAGAAAGTTAACAATGTCTACAAGCAATAATTCTTCAAACTTTCCACAGATGTCTGCTAAGGGTTGTCCCATACTTGATGGACTTGACTATCCTATGAGGAAGTTCAGAGCCATGCTGTTCCTCAAGTCCATTGACAATCGTATGTACGATGTTATTACAAAAGGACCAATAATCCCCAAGATTCCTGCAACTGTCACTGATACGTCTCCTAGCAGATCTGAAAAGGATTTTAGAAAGCCTGTTGCATCCTATACTGAAGAAGATTGGAAACTACATTCTTTGGATGTTCTGGAAAATGCCTGACCAATGAGATCTTGCATACAGTGACAGGGTGTCAAACTGCGAAAGAGATCTGGGAGACATTGAGTATTATATATGAGGGCACTGATCTGGTCAAGCAGCAGAAGAAGAATCACTTGAATAGATTCTATGAAAACTTATTTTCTAAAAAGAATGAAACCTTGCCTGATTTGTTCACAAGGTTTCACTACTTGATAAATGACCTGCTAAGTGTAGGTGTTAAGAAAGATGAAGCTGAACTTGTGTTGAAATTTCTGGATGTGTTACCAGAAAGGTTCAATAAAGTAACCACAGCACTGAGGGCTAGAGGAACACTACATATGTATAACCTACAGTCCATCTATGGGTTCTTGCTTAATCATGAACAGATTATAGAACAAAAGAAATCTTCTCAACAACAACTTAAGGATTCTTTGGATAAAGCTACTATTGCATTAGTTGCACAGAAAAAATTGGTTGTTGAATCTAAGACTGAGTCAGAATCTCAAGCTGACCACTCAGACTCAAACTCAAGTGTTGATGATGATGTTCAGACCATCACAGAGAAAATGGCTATGCTAGCCAGAAGATTGAGAAGAGTTCAAAGGGGAAGAGGAAGATCTGATAGGAGCAAAGGAAAGAGTTCTTTTGATACTAAGAATGTTGTGTGCTTCAACTGTCAGAAAAAGGGACACATTGCTGCTGAGTGAAGATCAAAGAAGGTAGAATCAGCATTAGTTGCTGATAAGAATGCTTATAGAGCTGACAAATACAAGAAGAAATATACTCAGCTCAAGAAAGGAAAGCCTGAAGACAAACCCAGTGCAAAAGGACTATATGTTGAAACCTGGGATACAGAATCATCTACCTCAGATGATGATATATGTCTAATGGCTCAAGAAGATGAAGAGTTGGAAATAGATGAGGTTGATTATGGTCAGTCCAAATCAATCTTTGAAGCTGACGTGAAGGAAGCTGAGGAAAACAACAAGCTTAGTGATTGGGATCCTGCTTCCATGTACAAGGTCAGTAATTTCTGCTCTTACACCAATGAAGAAAAGGGTCTTGCGTTTGATTATCTGCTAAATGATTTCAAGACCAGCCTTAATCATTGGAAGAAGGAGATGCTACAAGTGCAGAAGTAGAGGTCATGAGGCTAAGGACTGTGATGTTGAAATCTCAAGGCCTAAACAATAACAGGCTGATAAGCCTATACAGGACTTAGCTCCTGCTCAAGCTGAACAGTCAGTTCAACAAGATGAAGATGCTAAGTGCTCATCATCTGAACCCACCAAGAAGTGGGTTCCCAAACAAAACTAATGTGTTTAGTTTTCATATCATGTGCAGGGTTCAAGTAAATGGTACTTGGATAGTGGATGCTCAAGGCACATGACTGGGTGGAAAGGACTTCTTAGTGATTTCCAGGAAGATGAAGGTCCTAAAGTAACTTTTGGTGACAACTCCCATGGAAGAACTAAAGGCTATGGGAAGATGCATGCTGGCAAGTTTACTTTCCAGAAGGTTGCATATGTCAAAGGTCTTGAACACAATCTGATTAGTATCAGTCAACTGTGTGATGAAGAAAACATTGTTACTCTTAGGAAGAAAGCTGGAACTATATATAATGCTAAGGGAAAGCCTGTATTAATAGCTAAAAGAGAAAGAGATGTGTATCTACTTGATCTTAATTCTGCTGATCCCTATACTGAAACCTGCTTGTATTCCCAATTTGTTCTAAGCTGAGTTGGTTGTGGCATAAACGATTATCACATTTAAACTTCAAATATATAAATATGCTATCCAATAAAGTGTTAGTCTCTGGATTACCAAAGATCACATTTGTCAAGGATAAATTGTGCTCAGCTTGTGAACAAGGGAAATACCATAAAGGGTACTTTAAATCAAAGCAAAAATTTTCAATAACAGACCCACTGCATATGTTGCATCAGGATCTGTTTGGACCCATAAGTACTCCTAGCCTAAGTGACAAAAAGTACACACTGGTGATAGTAGATGAGTTCTCACGATTCACCTGGGTAATATTCCTAAAAGCTAAAAGTGAAGCTGCCCTGGAGATAATAAGTTTTATCAAACAGGAAGAGTTGCAGAAAGGTAAGTCTGTAAAGCAACTCAGAAGTGATCATGGGACTGAGTTTAGAAACTCAACCCTTGAAAGCTTCTGTGAACAAAAGGGAATATTACAAAAATTTTCATCAGTTAGAACTCCTAAACAAAATGAAGCTGCTGAGAGAAGAAACATAACCTTAATTGAGGCTGCTAGAACTATGATATGTGAGGCAGGATTGAAACTCTATTTCTGGGATGAAGCTGTCAGTACAGCCTGTTATACCCAAAATAGATCAATCATTTTCAAAAGACATGGCAAGACTACATATGAAATGTATAAATCTAGAAAGCCCAATAAAGGTTATTTCCATGTTTTTGGTTCAAAATGCTTTGTGCTGAATCAAAGAGATCAGCTCCATAAGTTGGAACCCAAAGCTGATCCTGGAATATTTGTTGGTTATTCCTCAATCTCCAAGTGTTACATAGTATATAATACTAGGAGAAAGGCTATAGAAGAATCAATTCATGTCTCATTTGATGTAGACAGTCTTGATCAAGCTGATAAAAGATAAGTTGACTTGGTTAGTCTGAGTGAGCTTGAAAAGTCTGAGGAAACCAATATGTCAAATCCTATGTATGTCATAGGAGATGATAGTGATGATGATGTGTGTCCATCAAAGAAATCATCACAAGCTTCAAGGGACTCTCAAGCTGAGAAGGATGATGAGCTCGTCAATCCCTTTGGAGCTGAAGTCACTCAGACTGAAGATCTTAGTGATCATCAGTTTGTTGACAATGCTGTTATTGAGACTGAGGATGTTAGTTCACCTCAGAGTTCTCAACATCACTCAGATCCAGAACCAAATTCTCCAATTACAACATTTAAATTCCTCAAAGATCATCCTCAAGATCAAATCATTGGAGATATCCAAGAAAGGGTTATGACCAGAGCAAAGGCTACAGCTAACTATGCTGCTTACTTTGGTTTCCTATCTCAAATGGAACCAAAGAAGACTGAAGAAGCCTTAGAGGATGAGGATTAGATTGAAGCTATGCAAGAGGAATTAAATGAGTTTGAGAGAAATAAGGTCTGGAGCCTTGTCCCTGCCCCCAAAAATCATACAATTATAGGCACTAAGTGGGTCTATAGAAACAAAATGGACAAGGATGGAGTTGCTGGATTATATGCCCACTGACACACGTAGATTAGTAATGCTACTGATGATACACGAGCCTATTGGGTCACATGCCAAGGATTGATCCTGACAGCATGCATCGCAAACGAGAGAAAAAGACAAAATGCATATAACGGCCGTTATGTGTACCATTACGGCCGTTATGTGGAAAAGGGCCTTACAGCCGTAAGGGTTATAGCTTACAGCCGTAAGGGCTGTCTGACAGATTGCATTTAATGCTTTGTCATTTTCTGCTCATGGCTCTAAGTGGAAATAATTGGGGCTTCTTGGGGCTTGCATGGATGACTTTGATGTCTGCTAAGGCATCTTTGGGTGTCAACAAAAGTCCAAGAGAGTTAATTACTTTACCACTTGAACATTATGGAAAAAGGATTATGCGATATCTCTCTCTCACTTTCATACTCCTTTGAAGGGGTTCTTGAGTGTAAGTCCAGAAATTCATAAGTGTCCTTAGTAATTTCTGGAGATGGTGGGCTGTACCAAGGAATGGTTTCATAGCTTGAAGATCATAACTTGGCTTACTAGCATTTGGGGATCAAACAAACTTGGAGTGGACTATCAATAGAGAGTTGCTCTCTTGGTGACTATAAGTTCATCCCAACCATGAAGATTTCAGAAGCTGGAGCATGGTATATTTTCTATTTCATCTCTTTATTTTGGTTGCAAACATGTATGTAGAGTTCCACCATTGACGGGTATTGTTGGCATCTTGTTTTTCTACCCAAAACCAATTTTTTCACGCTTCCGCTGCGCGGGTGAGATGGCCAACGAAACCCAACAGTGGTATCAGAGCCATCTCTACATAGGTTTTGCACCTTGGTGGCTTGAAAATCAAAAACGACATTTTCCCGAAAATATTTACGTATTTAAAATCGTTTTCGGTTTTGGCACTTCTGGATTCTTTTCAGAATATTTGTATATGTTCATGTTGATCTCCAAAATATTTTGATTCACATATTTATATACATGCTATGATTTTGGCATGAAATTTATACATGTATATATTTATGGTGAGTATATATATATTTATATGTTTCATCAAAAATAGTTTGATGTTACTAATAAATATATATTTACTAGGATTATTTTTGTAAATATAGTTTTTTGAGAAAATAATCTTAATCAAAATAATCTTGGTCAAAATGGTGTTAGACACCATTATTATCATTTTTATTATTTGTGGTTTTATATATTTAGTATCCGGTTATATATTTGCCCATAGACCTATGTTGTTGGTTTTTGGTTGTTTATATATTTATTCATTCATTTGGTGGTTTTAACCACAATGGTATGTAATAATTAACTCGGTTGATAAATTTTATATTTATTGCGGCTTGCATGCTGTTGTATTATTTTTGTACTTGTAAGTAGCTTAAAATTACAACCGCAGCTTGCACGTCGTTTCTTTTCAAATTTGTATGTAATTGTGGAAAAGAAGAAAACCGAAGACAACCATCGGGAGACGTGTAGGTGATGACCCGGCTAGACTCAAATCCGGAGGTCCAAGTGGAGGTGACGGATTTAGTGGGAGCAAACCAACAAGGTCAAAGGTATATGTCCTTAGATTGACCTTGTTCTTCCGTTTTGGCTCACGGGAGAACACATAGGATTTTGGGGCAAATTACCGGATATATATATGTGCGTGGTTGTTTATTATTTTGTATTTTCTTGCGTGGTTGTTAGGAATTCGCATGCTAAAAATTTTTCAAAAATAATAAAAATCTGTAGATTTGTTAAATTGGTTAACAAACTCGTCACACGATTAACAAACGAATATAAATATGTATATATTTTATGTTCAAAGTGAAAAATGTATTTTGTCACTTATTTGTTAATCAAACCGCAAATAGAGGTTTTTTAAACCGGAAAAACTAAAGTCCCGTTTTTCTTATTAATGTAAATTTAAATCACCGTCCATAAGATGACTCCACCAGAATCTAGTGAAAACTTGGATGGGGTCGAGCTTAGCACGAGTCATTCTTGTCTAACTATGTGGAAGGTGAGGGTGGCAACTCGCAATAATTAGTTTTCGAGCTTAGCACGAGCTAGTTGTTGGTCGAGAGTACCACCGAGTATCTTGATGGATAATTTACAAATAAAATTTAAAATCTTGGTTGATTGTCGAGCTTAGCACGAGTCAAACAAAATTTTAATTTGTGTTTGGTGCATGAAGGGATTAAACATGCCAACCGATATAATGGATATCAACGAATCCCGCAAGATGCTAACGAGTTGTAATAGAGATTACAATCGGTAATATTGTTACCAGCCGGAAATAACTCCATGAAGTGATCCGCGGCAAACCCGTCATGAATTGGAGTGAAATAAGGTTCTTAGACCTTGTTAAAATAAATTGGTTTTATTAAAATCAAATGGGTAATTATTTTGACTTGGATCATATCAATATAAACTTCGACGTGTATTCTAATTTTAGACAATAACGTTAACAACACCACATTAAAATAAATACTCCGTTCGTTCTTAGTAAAGGATAAAATCATAAATGTAAACTTCGTCGACTAATATTAATTATTAAGTCAAAGTTGTACATTATTGATAAACCCTTTTAAAGCCACTTGCTACCAACACGAACTAGGTTACAAGATACGCATGAAGCATATCAAAGACACAAAAGAGGTTTTTATTATATGTTGTTCGACTTAAGAATTGCGAAAGCATTTTAAAGTGCGTACAATATAATTAACAAAGCTGAATGGATGATCCATCAGCGGGATAAAATTAAAAGAAACTCTATATGTGTGTCTAAACCTAAGTCGGTTGTCGAATGCAAGAAAACGGGAAAATAAATGTCTATGTCCTTAAGATTAAGGCGTACATAGACCACATGGAAAGGAAATGGAGAACTCCTTGATAAAGAGCTTCATGGTATGCATAGCTTAAGCCTAACCAATATGAAACTCACCTTGTCCATTCCCGCTAGAGCTTCATGGTATGTTGAAAACTTCTAACTCTAAACATGACCAACATGAATCTCGCATTACTGAGGCTACTAAGGAACGAGTAATCAAGAAATAGAAATTGACCTCTAATGGAAGTTTTGGTTACACCAAACCCACCATAATAATGGAGATAGAGGACAATAAGATTGTGCCTATAGATAAGACTCCACATGAGGTAGTTTGCTAATTCCATAAAAGATTACAAATTAGCGCCACCACATTTGCCCTATGCATCTTCATAAGCGAAGAACTCTTTTGAAAAATTAGTTTTTCGACTTCAGGTGCATTCATGATTTAACTCCATTGTTTTTCTACTTTTAAAGGCTAGGTTTTTTAACGCTAGCTATTACATTCACGTTTGTCGCAAATTTATTTGCTTCAAAGTGTAAGTATTAAAGAGAAGTAGAGACATGAGACATGGAGAGCTGGACCTCAAATGGAAAAACAAGCAAGTTGTTTCTATTGAGAGGATTGAAAGTTTAAAACTTGTCTATCCTTCCAGCTAATATATTACTTCATATAGATATTTGTATATGTCCTACGTGACTTAAAAAGAATATATCTATTATGCCTTGGTATACGATGTATATTATTTTGAATCATGTATATGTTTCAAATTTTATACATGTCATGGCATTTATAATAATCGCTTGCTTAAGAAGTAATAAAATAATCATGAATGATTTGGATAAGTTACCCTTATGATGTAATCAATCTAACCATATAAACAAGACTTGTATCACCAAACTCCGACGGTTAGGAATTTGGAATCGTTTGACCACGGGTCAAATGTTGAGCATAAATCTTGTTTATCGAGGTAGACGACTTACGCATCCTTCACTTAAGTATGTGAGAGGAATGATAGCTTGTTGAATCACGTACACACTTGTGTGTAGGCTATTCAAACAAATCATAAGGCATAACTCCAAATACTTCGTTGCCTTTACCAATGATGGTAGAAGATATGGATATATCTATTTTATAGATAAGTATTTGAAACCTTAGAGGTGTTCAAAACACACCATGACTGTTGGGAAAATGATCTCATCAGTTAAGATTTGATGAGACAAAGTTATGTTTGTAAGATGACTTCTACATATAACTTAAACAGAATTATGAAGCTTAGTCAGACTGAACACTTATAGTGATTCAGACTGAGTATAAGCTGAATATAAACTGAGCATATGTTCGACCAGTTTATATTATACCTTAGTTAAATTAGTAATGTGTTTGATAATTTTTGTATCTCACATAAGGTATATATCGACTATTCAGCTTGATGTGTTTCAAGCTGAGTGACTCAGCTCAGAAGCAGAGTCAGCTCGACAGAGTTAATAAATATGTTTTATTTAACTCTTTGGACTTCTAAGGATGAGTTAATAATTATACATGTTATTTCATGTTTGAATTCCGGTTTGTTCTCGAAGAACTCAGCTTGATGAGTTTCAAGCTGTTTTAAATTCATCTTTATCTCTCTCTATATCTACGGCGCGGAAAAGAAGACTCCAGAATCAAGATTGAAGATTGAAGACTCAAGATAAGAAGATTCAAGATTCAAGATTCCGAGTTATCCGATAGTTAGTTAGCAAATTAGGATTAGTCCAGTTTGTTAGGAACCGTAGCAACAGGATTATAAATACTTATCTCCTGATAAGTTTAGAGGTACGACTTACAAACGAAAACAACTAAGTGTTGCAGAGCCAAACCTCACCTCACCGTATGTGTTAGGATTCTTGAATCATTGATTGTCAGTTCAACGTGATCAAGAAACTCACAGATTGCCAGATCATTCGTGTGTTCGAATTGTTACATTAGTTGTGATATTGGTAAGTAATCATTAGTTGATTCAATCTGTGAAAAATCCTGTTTAGAGAGTCGTCAGTATCTATAATCATAAGTTGATTATACATAGCTAAGTTTGAGAGATTGAGAGATTTATATTAGGTGATTATATATCAAGAGTTGCTTACTTGATAATTATTGTAATCATCTTCTTATTCAAAGCATTGTAATCATCTTCATATTAATAAAAGCATTCGACTGATTGTGGTTTGATTTACTGTGTGTAACACTTTTATTTGATTTGTTCAATTTCCGCAGAAAGTGTATTCAACCCCCCTTCTACACACTGTTGCTTGTTGTTATTCTCACCAAAGGACCAACAACTGGTATCAGAGTAGGCTGAACGATTTCAACAAATGAATAGTTCAAGATTCTGAGAAAGATTGAAATGTCGACAAGCAATACTCCATCAAACTTTCCTCAGATCTCTGCTAAAGGATGTCCCATATTTGATGGATCTGACTATCCTATGTGGAAGTTCAGAGCCATCCTCTTTCTCAAGTCCATTGACAACCGTATGTCGGATGTCATCACTAAAGGACCAATAATCCCCAAGATTCCTGCTACTGTCAGTGATACGTCTCCTGGCAGATCTGAAAAGGAAACAAGAAAGCGTGTTGCATCTTGGACTGATGAAGATTGGAAACTTTACAATCTGCATGATAAGGCTAAGAGTGTTCTAGCGAATTCCCTGACCAATGAAATCTTGCGCACTGTGACTGGGTGTCAAACTACAAAAGATATCTGGGATACGCTAAGTGTCACATATCAGGGCACGGATCTGGTCAAGCAGCACAAGAGGAATCATTTGAATAGATCTTATGAAAACATCTTTTCTAAGAAGAATGAAACCTTGTCAGATTTGTTCACAAGGTTTCACTACTTGATAAATGACCTACTGAGTGTGGGTGTTAAGAAAGATGAAGCTGAACTGATGCTGAAATTTCTGGATATGTTACCAGAAAGGTTTAATGATGTAACTACGGCACTAAGGGCTGGGGGAACACTTCACGTGTACAACCTACAGTCCATTTATGGGTTCTTGCTGAATCATGAACAGATCACTGAACACAAGAGAACTTCTCAACAACACCTCAAGGAGTCTTTGGATAAGAATGAAGTTGCATTGGTTGCACAGAAAAAGAAGAAAAGTTCCAAGACACTGGTTGTTGAATCTGAGACTGAGTCAGAATCTCAAGCTGGCCACTCAAACTCAGACTCAAGTGATACTGATGATGTTCAGAATATCACTGAGCAAATGGCAATGTTAGCCAGACGTTTGAGAAGAACTCAAAGGGGAAGAGGAAGATCTGACAGGGGCAAAGGGAATAGTTCCTTTGATCCCAAGAATGTTGTGTGCTTCAACTGTCAGAAAAAGGGACATATTGCTGCTCAGTGCAGATCGAAGAAGGTAGAATCAACATCAGTTGTTGATAAGAATGCTTATAGAGTTGATAAATACAAGAAGAAATATACTCAGCTCAAGAAAGGAAAGCCAGAAGACAAACCCAGTGCAAAAGGATTATACGCTGAAAACTGGGATACAGAATCATCCACCTCAGATGATGATGTATGTCTGATAGCTCAAGAAGATGAAGAGTTAGAATTAGACGAGGTTGATTATGGTCAGTCCGAATCAATCTTTGAAGCTGACATGAAGGAAGCTGAGGAAAACAGCAAGCTAAGTGATTGGGATCCTGCTTCCATGTACAAGGTCAGTAATTTCTACTCTTATACAGATGAGGAGAAAGGTCTTGTGTTTGAATATTTGTTAAATGATTTCAAGACCAACCTTAAGTCTCAAAATGACCTCAAAGCTGAAATAGCAAAACTGAAGGATGAGATTAAGGAAAATAAATCTCTCATAGATGTTGGTAAGAAAGCACAATGTGATCTTGAATGTTAGAGGCACATTAATCAACTTCTTAATGAAGAACTTCAGGAAGCTAAAGACAAAGCTGACCAACTTCAAAAGGTCACTGAGTCCTGGTGTAAGTCATCAAAGCTTGCTGAAAATTGCATAAACCAACAGATACCTAAACAGGTAAAGGCTATACTTGGAGGTGACTATCAAACATCATCTTATGTAGCTGATGATGAGATAGCAAGTACAGACTCTGAGGAGGATAGACAACTGATTGAGTCTCAGAAGTCATCCTCAGAGAACAAACATGGTCAGAACTTGAAATTCAATATGTTTGTGAAAGCTAGTGATCATGGGAATGAGTGCTCCACATCAAAACAGCATGGTAAGTCTGTGCTGGACAGATTAGGCACTCAGTCTGTTCAAAGAACTTCAGTCATAGAAAGGCTTAATCCAAATCCTTTCAAAAGACAAAATTCTCTTTCTGGATCGGAGAGAAGTTACAAGAACAGAAAGACCACTGTAAGTCAGAGGTTAAAACACGACAATGGTAAGTCCAAAGTTGTGGATCATGGTAAGTCCTAAAATATCAACAGTGGTAAGTCCAAACCTGTTGAAATTGGTGAGTCCAGTAGCAATGGCAAAGGTAAGTCTAAAGTCATGGAGAAGAAGGTTGTTAGTCAATCTTCTCAGGATAACAAACAGAGACCTGACAAAGGTAAGTCCAAAGTCAGTGATCACCAGGTGAATCAGCTTGCAAAGAAAGTTGAGAAGTTATCCACCACATACAATCCTAAAACTGAGAGTAAGTTCTCACAAGGATTGTTAGACACTCTACCTCCTGTCATCATTGGAAGAAGGAGATGCTACAAGTGCAGAAGTAGAGGTCGTGAGGCTAAGGACTGTGATGCTGAAATTCCAAGGCCTAAAGAAGAACAAACTGATCAGCCTACACAGGATTCAGTTCCTGCTCAAGCTGAACAGTAAGTTCAACAAGATGAAGATGCTAAGTGCTCTTCATCTGAACCCACCAAGAAGTGGGTTCCCAAACAAAAATAATATGTTTAGTTTTCATCTCATGTGCAGGGTTCAAGTAAATGGTACTTGGATAGTGGATGCTCAAGGCACATGACTGGGTAGAAAGGATTTCTTAGTGATTTCCAAGAAGATGAAGGTCCTAAAGTAACATTTGGAGACAACTCACATGGAAGAACTAAAGGCTATGGAAAGATGAAAGCTGGCAAAGTTACATTCCAGAGAGTTTCCTATGTCAAAGGTCTCGAACACAACCTGATTAGTATCAGTCAATTGTGTGATGAAGATAATGTTGTTACTTTTAGGAAGAAAGCAGGAACAATCTATAATGCTAAGGGAAAGCCTGTATTAATAGCCAAAAGAGAAAGATATGCGTATCTACTTGATCTAAATTCAGCTGATCGCTATACTGAAACCTGCTTGTATTCCCATTCTGTTCCTAAGCTGAGTTGGTTATGGCATAAACGTTTATCTCATCTAAACTTTAAAAATAAAAATATGCTGTCCAAAAAAGAGTTAGTCTCTGGATTACCAAAGATCACATTTGTCAAAGACAAATTGTGTTCAGCTTGTGAACAAGGGAAACACCATAAAGGGTCCTTTAAAACAAAGCAAAAATTTTCAATAACAGACACACTGCATATGTTGCATATGGATCTGTTTGGACCCATAAGTACTCCAAGCCTGAGTGGCAAGAAGTACACACTGGTGATAGTAGATGAGTTCTCACAATTCACCTGGGTAATATTCCTTAAAGCCAAAAGTGAGGCTGCCCTGGAGATAATCAGTTTTATCAAACAGGAAGAGTTGCAAAAAGGTTTGTCTGTAAAGCAACTAAGAAGTGATCATGGGACTGAGTTCAGGAACTCTACCCTTAAAAGCTTCTGTGAACAAAAGGGAATATTACAAAATTTCTCATCTGTCAGAACTCCACAACAGAATGGAGTTGCTGAAAGGAGAAATAGAACCCTAATTGAGGCTGCTAGAACCATGCTATGTGAGACAGGATTGAAACTATATTTCTGGGATGAAGCTGTCAGTACAGTCTGTTATACTCAAAATAGATCAATAATTGTCAAAAGACATGGAAAGACATCTTATGAGATGTATAAGTCTAGAGAGCCCAATATAGGCTTCTTCCATATCTTTGGTTCAAAATGCTATGTGCTGAATCAAAGAGATCAGCTCCATAAGTTGGCACCTAAAGCTGATCTTGGAATATTTGTTGGTTATTCCTCAATCTCCAAGTCATATAAAATATATAATACAAGGAGAAAGGCCATAGAAGAATCAATTCATGTCTCTTTTGATGAAGACTGTTTTGATCAAGTTGATAAGAGTCAAGCTGACTCGGACAGTCTGAGTGGGCTTGAAAGGCTTAAGGAAACCAACTTATCAAATCCTATGTATGTCATAGGAGATGATATTGATGATGATGTGTGTTCATCAAAGAAATCATCACAAACTCCAAGGGATTCTCAAGCTGAGAAGGATGATGAGTTCGTCAACCCCTTTGGAGCTGAAGTCACTCAGACTGAGAATCTCAGTGATCATCAGTTTGCTGACAATGCTGCTGTTGAGACTGAGAATGTGTGTTCACCTTTGAATTATCAACATCACTCAGATTCAGAACCAGACTCTCCAACTACTACATTTAAATTCCTCAAAGATCATCCTCAAGATCAAATTATTGGAAATGTCCAAGAAAAGGTCATGACCAGATCAAAGGCTACAGCTAATTACGCTGCACACTTTGGCTTCCTATCTCAAATGGAACCAAAGAAGACTGAGGAAGCCTTAGAGGATGAGGATTGGATTGAAGCTATGCAAGAGGAATTAAATGAGTTTGAGAGAAATAAGGTCTGGAACCTTGTCCCTGCCCCCAAAGATCATTCAATTATAGGCACTAAGTGGTTCTATAGAAATAAAATGGACAAGGATGGAGTGATAGTTTGGAACAAAGACAGGCTGGTAGCACAGGGGTATAAGCAAGAGGAAGGAATCGATTATGATGAAACCTTTTCCCCTGTTGCTAGAATTGAAGCCACAAGGTTTTTCCTATCTTATGCAGCATATAAAGACTTCAAAGTCTATCAAATGGATGTGAAGAGTGCTTTCCTAAATGGAAAACTTCGGGAGGAAGTCTATGTGAAACAACCTCCTGGCTTTGTTAGTTCAAAGTTTCCACATCATGTCTATAAGTTGGACAAGGCTTTGTATGGTCTTAAACAAGCTCCCAGAGCTTGGTATGATACACTGTCCACTTATCTACTATCTATGGATTTCACCAGAGGTAGTATAGGTAAGACACTCTTTATTAAAAGAAGTAAAGGACAGGTGATTCTTTTTACAAATCTATGTGGATGATATTATTTTTGGTTCAACCAATGAATCTCTGTGTGAGTGGTTTTCCATAATAATGTCACAAAAGTGCAAGATGAGTATGATGGGTGAGATGACATATTTCCTAGGCCTGCAAATTCAACAAAAGCCTGATGGAATATTCATCAATCAAAGCAAGTATGTTCTTGATTTGATAAAGAAATATGGTTTTGATTCAAGTTCAACCATGACAACACCTATGTCACCAGCTGTCAAGTTGAGTAAAGACTCAGATGGAAAGACTGTGTGTCAGTCTACCTATAGAGGAATGATAGGTTCATTGCTCTATTTGACAGCTAGTAGACCTGATATTATGTTTACCACTCAGTGTGGTTGAAATGTTCGTTTGAGTCAGTTTCAAACGACAATGATTTAGTGTCATTAATCATGAGTTGTGTGCTCTACTCAAGCTGAGTTTCATTCTCAAGCTGAGTGCACATTTCAAGCTGAGTGCTTGAATCAAGGTGAGTGCTTGACTTAAACTGAGTAATATGTTTACTTAGCTTGGTATGTCCAAACTCATGTGTTATTTACTAAGTGTGATTAATTCATGACCACTGCGTATTTTAGTCAGTCTCAAATCGAGTATTATACTAACTTGCGTATAGGTATAATACATCAGTGTATATAATCTTATTGTAAGTCAATATTATTATATTACATTAGTATCCGTTGGAAGACGATGTGTTTCTAACCTCTAACTGTTACATCAAGCCGTAATTTTTACGGTGTAACGGATAAAAAATGGATTTCTAACGGTAATTTTCCTCTCTCCTCGGAAAGGTATATATAACGACCTTACCTGCATGTTTGAGGTTTACGCTTACACTTCTCATCTCTAAACCTCTCAACTGCTTATATACCTTTCAACAAATTTGCTAAGTGCAATTCCCTGTTCCATCGACTTTGAAACCCTAACTCGCTCGGTGCGACGATCATTGCTCAGTGCAACGAAATCAGTTACTCAGTGTAATATTCATTTCTTAACGATGGAAGGAACCACTCTCATTCTTAGTGATCAAATGGTTCGGGGTGTTGCGTTTAAAACAACGGTTTGCCGCTGATCAAAATCAACAATCAGCGAGCCTGTCTTGCTATTCCTCCAAGGAAACAGGGCAGAGGCTATGAATCATGGGTTGCCTACATACGAAAATGCCCTTTGGCATTTTCCTTCACTGGAGCACCTATCAACATCGCTCCACAGCACCTTTTGGAGTTCTGGTACACATGCACCTTCAACCAGAACAGGGGAGAGATCACCGGCACTGTTCTTAATGGCGATAGAACAGTGGCCCTCATGGTTCAACGGCTAAGGGATGTTCTTCAACTCCCTGTTCAAGATGTGTTCGAGCCAACCGTGACTAGACAAGTGACGAGGTAATTTCTACCTCAAATGGGTCACCCTCAAACTGAGGGGGTGATTAAGAAGGCCACTTTCCCAACTAGCTGGGGCTTCATGGTTTCCATAGTGGTACGTTCACTAGGGACCAAGGTTGGTGGCTTGGATCAAATTAACGAGTTTGAAATGCAGTTGTTGTACAACATGTTCTTCGACAGACGCATCGATTATGCACAGCTCATATTCAACGAGCTCAAAGTCCAAGTACTGAAAACCACCAGGGACCTCCATGTACCATTCATAAGGTACTTGACCTTGGTGCTTGAAGCTGAGTTGGGGGATTTATATGAAGCTGGATGGGATGTGTTCCCTGTTCCAACTCTCAATCCCAAGATGTTCAACAATGACATCTTCCCTGAGCAAGAGGTTCTGAGTAGACCAATGCTCTTGGTGGCTGAGGGAGTTTCATCTGCTAGTGGAGATGAGGGATCACCTCAAGGGGGAGCTTCCTACGCTGACACGGAGGTTCAAGCTGAATCCTCTGCTCAAGCTGAACCAGCAACCTTTGAAGCTGCTTCTGGTAAGACCTCTCCACTCTCTCTTTCTTCTCACTTTTCTCCATCCACCTTTGGAGATAAGACTGCAGTGGAACCAACTCAGTCTAACCCATCTCCTCCACCTTCATTCCATTTACAATCCAAATCTGAAGCCACCCCTAGTATGCTCACTGCTGCTAGGGAGAAAATCCTAACCTATACCCGTAAAACTGCCATAGGTGGTGCCACTCCTAAAGGCATCACTGGAGCTGAGATCACACTGATCCCTCCCCAGGAAGGAGTTGAGGGGGAGACGCCTTCTCTTAAGGTGTCAACCTCAAGGCTCATTCAAACCCAACAGCCTTACCCCGGGTGTGGTGTCTACTCAGCCCACACTTACTCGAGCCATGGTAGAGCCTGTTACTGCGCCTGAGCAGACACACTCAGGTTAAATTGAAAGAATGACCAATCCCCAGGGTCAATTACCCCCCACTACCCAAATTAGCCAACCACCAACCCATACACTTCACATCTCGAGCCCTATACATTCTCTTCACTTCTCACACTCTCTTGCACGACCTGTTAATGATTCATCTTCAAACCTGGATGAATTACAGGTTCCAAACTCTGGTACAGAGGAATTTGAAGGTAAACACCAACCTTCGGATGATGCACCCAACGACTCTTCACCAACTAAAGCTGCCTCCTCAGGCATCCAGCAGCTAAAGGACTATGTTGTAGCTCAATTTAATCTGTTTCATCTCAAGCAGAAGAAACATAAAAGACAAATCTATCAGAGGCTTGAGAAGCTGACAAAGGATGTTCAACAGATTACCTCTGCAGTTGCTGCGCTCCAACAACAATGTACTTCGACCCTTATTGATAATGACAAAAGGGGGAAGAAGGTTCAAGCTGATACTGAAGCTGAGCTACTTCGAGCTGAAGCTGAAGCTCTTCTAGTTCTAGTTAAAGGAGCAAACAGGCAAGCTCAACCTGCATCAAAGAAGCAAAAGATTTCAGAATCTGAGTCTGAAGCTGACGAGGGTTCTGAAACTGAGCAGGAGACAGAAGAAGAAAAAGCCACAAGGCTCATGATTGAAATGCTTGAACAAGAGGAAGCCAATGAACTAGGTATTTCTCTTGAAGAGCTAAGGAAGAGAAAAGAAAAGGAGGCAAATGACCAAGAAAGGGCAAAACAGAGAAAAGATTTGGCACAAGCAGAAGCTACATACACTGGTCCAAGACCTGATCCTATCCCATATACAGACGAGGATATTCAAGAGTGCTATTTCAGAAGGAGCACCAGCAAGGAGATCAAAGGCATGACCATGAGCAGAATTGATGGAGCCATCATCCTCAACTTTGAATTCGAAGATAAATCTACAATGGGGATGGACCTGAGATATGTTCACAGGATGGACTACATAGAATGGCAAAGAATACTAATGATGCTCAAAAAGTTCAAGAAAAGCCAAATCAAGCAAGAGATCTTTGCTGAAGTTTCCAAACTGGTTAATAGAGCTGAGGAATTGAGATATGTTCCAGTTCCTGGTCTGCAGTGGGAGAGCTTATTTGAATTACCTGAAGGTGTAGAGTTTAAAGAAAATCAAGGTATTGATACATCTGTTCAGGGGTTTATGTTTAAGGATCAGGCTGGCAATCCTAGCTTTATCAAGCTGAAGGAAATATGCTATCTAAAAGCTAGGGATGCCATACATATAAGAAGTTGTTGTGGTGATAGTACAAATCACTTTGTAAGGTATAAGTTGAATAAAATCATCAAAGTGCAACAAAAGGAAGTCAGAGGGATTGCAGAATTTGAAAGCCTCCTAGAAGAAATCAACAGAGAAATCATTCTGTGGGAGGTTCTACATCCTGAGTTCAAAAGATAGAATAGATTAGTTCTATTGTAAATATTAGATTAGTTCTAATATTTTTTTGTAAGCACTATGTGTGCATGATCTAAGTGATCAACAAATTTTGTATTATGATCAGTTCTATTAATACAAATATAAAGTTTGATATGTTCAACTGTGTTGTGATGTGTTCCTATTCATAAGTCTGATAAGTTCAGCAAAAATGAATAACAGATAAGTTCTTATTCATTTATGTAATTAGTTGGTGTGTTCAACTAAAAGTTGGTGTGTTCCAATTTAAATTGATAAGTTCAATTAATATTGATATGTTCAATAAATATTTGATCAGTTCAAATAATAAAATCTTAATAAGTTTGAGATTTAAAACATAATTCTGTTAAACAAACTTAAGAACTGTTTGATGGTTTTGTCATCATCAAATAGGGGGAGTTTGTTGGGAAAATGATCTCATCAGTTAAGATTTGATGAGACAAAGTTAAGTTTCTAAGATGAGTTCTACATATAACTTAAACAGAATTATGAAGCTTAGTCAGACTGAACACTTATAGTGATTCAGACTGAGTATAAGCTGAATATAAACTGAGCATATGTTCGACCAGTTTATATTATACCTTAGTTAAATTATTAATGTGTTTGATAATATGTGTATGTCACATAAGGTATATATCGAGTATTCAGCTTGATGTGTTTCAAGCTGAGTGACTCAGCTCAGAAGCAGAGTCAGCTCGACAGAGTTAATAAATATGTTTTATTTAACTCTTTGGACTTCTAAGGATGAGTTAATAATTATACATGTTAGTTCATGTTTGAATTCGGGTTTGTTCTAGAAGAACTCAGCTTGATGAGTTTCAAGCTGAGTAACTCAGTCCGAAGTAAGAATTCAGTTTAAAGATAATTTAAATATGTTTCAAATTCATCTTTATCTCTCTCTATATCTACGGCGCTGATAAGAAGACTCCAGAATCAAGGTTGAAGATTGAAGACTCAAGATAAGAAGATTCAAGATTCAAGATTCTGAGTTATCCTATAGTTAGTTAGCAAATTAGGATTCGTCTAGTTTGTTAGGAACCGTAGCAACAGGATTATAAATACTTATCTCCTGATAAGTTTAGAGGTACGACTTACAAACGAAAACAACTAAGTGTTGCAGAGCCAAACCTCACCTCACCGTATGTGTTACGATTCTTGAATCATTGATTGTCATTTCAACGTGATCAAGAAACTCACAGATTGCCAGATCATTCGTGTGTTCAAATTGTCACATTAGTTGTGATATTGGTAAGTAATCATTAGCAATTCTTCATCTCATCGATCACGAAACCCTACATCGCTCAGTGTGGATCCAATATCACTCAGTGCGAATGCAATATCGCTCAGTGCGACTTCAATTTGCTCAGTGCGAATAGAACAGTTACACAGTATAATTTTCTGAAATCAACGATGGACGGAACCATTCTGAATCTTACTGATAGAATGGTTAGGGGTGCTGTGTTTAAGAACAATGGATTGTCGTTGATCAAAATCAACAATCAACGTGTCTGCCTTGCAATCCCTCAAAGCAAAATTAACAGGGGATACGAACCATGGGTAAATTATATTCAAAAATGCCCATTGGCTTTCGCTTTCACTGGAGCACCATTACATGTGGTTCCTCAGCATCTGCTGGAGTTTTGGTATACGTGTGTCTACGACCAAAACAATGACGAAATTCGGGGCACGGTGCTGAATGGGGAGAGGACCATTATTCTCACAGTAAACAGGCTAAGGGAGGTTCTTCTACTCCCTCAATCCGATGAGTTCGAGCCTGATGTGACGCGGCTGGTAGCTAGATCTGTTCTACCCTTGATGGGTCACCCCCAAACAGAGGGTGTGATCAAAAAGGCTACTTTTCCAAGCAGTTGGGGTTTCATGGTGTCCACAGTGATTCGTTCACCTGGTACCAAGGTTGGAGGACTGGACCAGGTCAACGAGTTCGAGATGCAGCTACTGTACAACATGTACTTCGCCATAAAATTAGATTATGCTCAGCTCATCTTCAACGAACTCAAGGTATAAGTGATGAAGACCACAAGGGATTTTCATGTACCATTTACGAGGTACCTGTCCTTGGCATTTGCAGCCGAGCTGGGGACAGCACTGCATGAAGCTTATCAGGATATGTTCTTGACGCCAACACTCAGCTCCAAGATGTTCAATAATGACATCTTCCCAGAGCAAGAGGGTCTAAGTGAACCCATGCTTCTGATAGCTGAGGCAGCTTCTTCTGAAAGTGAAGCAGAGGGATCAAATCAATGGGGAGCTTCTCAAGCTGACTCAGAGGTTAAAACTGAGCACTCTGCACAGGCTGAACCAGTCAATCCACAAGCTGCTTCTGGTAAGACCTCTCCACTTTCTCTCTCTTCTCATTATTCTCCATCCACATTTGGAGATAAGGCTGTGGTGAATCCAACCCAGTCTAACCCATCTCCTCTACCTTCTGTCTATCTTAAATCTCACTCTAAAGCCACCCCTAGTATGCACATTGCTGCTAGGGAGAAAATCTAAACCTATACCAGAAAAACTACCAAAGGTGGTGCCACTCCTATAGCCATCACTGGAGATGAGATCACTCTGATCCCTCACCAGGCAGGAGTTGAGGGGGAGACGCCTACTCTTAAGGTGTCAACCTAGAGGCTCATTACAACCTAACAGCCTAAACCGGGTGTGGTGTCTACTCAGCCCACACTCTCCAGTGCCATGGGAGAGCCCGTTCCTATGCCTAAGCAGACACGCTTAGGTAACATTGAAGAAATGACCAATCCCCAGAGTCAATCACCCCCCTCCAAACCAATATGCCAACCACCTACCCATACACTTCACGTTTCTAGCCCAATTACTTCTCTTCACTTCTCATACCCCCATGCACGACCTGTCAATGTTTCATCTACATACCAAGGTGAATCACAGGGTCCTAACTCTGGTGCAAATGAGTTTTAGGGAATACACCAACCCTTAGATGATGCACCCAAGTTCCAACCCTCTCAAGCTAACTTGGATGACTTGATGACTTTTTTCAAGGTCAGTTTGATAAATTGCACCTCAAGCGCAAGCAAACCAAGAAGGATATGATGATGGTTTTAGACAATCTGGATGAAGAGGTGCTAAAATTGAAATCTGCAGTTGCTACCCTACAACAACAAAAGACTTCGACCCCTATTGATGATGACAAAAAAGGGGAGAATGTTCAAGAAGCTGAAGCTGAGTCTGCCAAAGCTGAAGCTTTACTAATATTGGCAAAGGGAGCAGATCAGATTGAGGGGGAGAAAGAAATAGATATAGAAGCTGAGCTGACTGAAAAAGCTAAAGGCAAGAGACCAGTAGTGGTCAGCTCAGATGAGTCAGAACCTCCTCAGCAGAAAAGAAGAAAGATGATTCTTAGTGAATCAGCCTCAGATGAAGACTCTGCAAACAAAATGACACTACAAGAAAGAGCTTCTCTGTTGTCAGTAAGGAGATTGGAACAAGAAGATGCTGACCAGCTTGGGATGTCTATCAACGAGTTAAGAAGAAGACAAATGGATGCTCAAGCTGTGTTAGCTGTCGAGAAAGAAGCAAGAGAACAAGCCTGGGCTGAGCAACTCAGAAAGCAGAATGAGGAATTAGCAAAACTCAGACTGCCTATTGTGCCCAAGGAGGAAGAAGTAGAAGAGCCTCCTGTTCAGGATCAACAAGAGGAGGAGAATATAACTCAGTGTTATACAAGATCTTACTTCTCTTCTCAGATTGATTCACTCCAGTTGAGTTCAGTTCAAGGGATTATCATCATGGAGTTCGTCTTAAAGAATGGTGAAACACTTTCTCTGGAGCTGAATCAACTTCATAAACTGGGATATGAAGAGTGGAAGCAAGTGGTTATCCTCATCAGGTAGATGGAAAAGTCCTTTGCCTGGAATCAAGTTAAAGACGAAATCTTAAGGCTACTTGCAAGAGCTGATGCGATGCAAATCATACCCAGATCTGAGATAGCTACCCTACTGACTTCTTTCCATAAAGTTGGAAAGAAGAAGCAAACAATGCCAGCTGGACTAGCAAATACAGATCAGTACAGTCTCAATCTTCCTGAAGGCATGGAATTCAAAGAAAATACCTATGGGGAAATGCCTCAGAAAGGATTCATGTACTTGGACAGGAATGGTGTACAATGCTTCCAGTCTGATGCAAGTATCTATAGATGTGGGGTATCTCAGGTGTTTGCTCTAAGACAAATAGTGGAAAAGACTTAACAAACTTCAAGGTTCATGTATAGAATTAATAGAGCAATAACATCTCAGAAGGATCAGCTTCAACACTTGCCTAATTTGCAAGAAATCCTTGAAGAAATCAACAAGGAGATCAAGGAGTTTGAAGAGTTGCATCCTGAATAGATTAGTTCTATTGTATAAATTAGATTAGTTATAATTTTGTAAGCACTAAGTGTGCTTGATCTGAGTGATCAAAACTTTTCTATTATGATATGTTCAATTAATACATGTATGAGTTTGATATGTTCAACTGTGTTATGATATCTTCATAATTGTTAATCTGATAAGTTCAGCTTGAATGAATAATTGATTAGTTCTTATTCATTAATGTGTTTAGTTGTTGTGTTCAACTTAAAGTTGGTATGCTCCATTTATAATTGATAAGTTCAATTAAAATTGATATGTTCAATTAATATTTGATTAGTTCAAATGTAAAATCTTAATAAGTTTAAGGTTAAAACATAATTATGTTAAACAAACTTAAGAACTGTTTGATGTTTTTGTCATCATCAAATAGGGGGAGTTTGTTGAGAAAATGATCTCATTAATTAAGATTTGATGAGAAAAAGTTAAGTTTGTAAGATGTGTTCCAAAGTTAACTTAAACAGAATTATGAGGCTTGATCAGACTGAACACTTATAGTGTTTCAGACTGAGCATAAGCTGAATATAAGCTGAGCATATGTTCGATCAGCTTATACTATATCTTAGTAAGATTATCAATATGTGTGATAAGCTGTGTATGTCACCTAAGATATATTGAGCTTTCAGCCTGATGTGTTTCCAGCTGAGTGACTCAGCTTATATACCGAGTCAGCTCAACAGAGTTGCTAAATAAGTTCTAGCTAACTCTTGGGACTTCTAAGGATGAGTTAATTAATATACATGTTAGTCCATGTTTGTTTTCGAGTTTGTTCTCGAAGAACTCAGCTTAATGAGTTTCAAGCTGAGTAACTCAGTCCGAGCAAGAAGTCGGTTTAAGAGAATTTAAAAATCTTTTCAATTCATCTTTTAACTCTCTATATCTACGGGAAGGATAAGAAGACTCCAGAATCAAGATTGAAGATTGAAGACTCAAGATAAGAAGATTCAAGATTCAAGATTCCAGTTTATCCGTTAGTTAGTTAGCAAATTTTTGTTAGGATCCGTAGGAACAGGATTATAAATACTTATCATCCTGATAAGTTTTGAGGAACGACTACGACTGCATTCTACGAGTTACAGAGCCATAACTCAGTTTCACCTCAAACCGTATGTGCTACGAGTCTTGATTCACCGTTTGTCCGTAATCAAGATACTCACAGATTGCCAAGCTATTCGTGTGTTCGAATATTCACATTAGTTGTGAAATTGGTAAGTTTTCAATTTGTGATTAAATCATGTTTAGAGAGTCGTCCGGTATCTATAATCATAAGTTGATTATAGATAGCAAAGTTTGAAAGATTGAGAGATTTATATTAGTTGTTTACATATCAAGTGTTGCTTACTTGATAGAGTCTGTAATCATCTTCTTATTAATGAAAAGCAAAGCATTCGACTGTGATTTGATTTACTATGTGTAACACTTTATTTTGATTTGTTCAATTTCCGCAGAAAGTGTATTCAACCCCCCCCCCCCCCCCTCCTTCTACACATATGTTGCTTGTTGTTATTCTCACCAAGGGACCAACAGGTAGTTATGTATATATCTTTTGGGAACACTTGTTGTTAACTCTGATACTCTATGTTGATGGTCAGTGCGCAGTTGGTAACACTGGCATGATTTTTGAGACTTAGCATGATTAGTTGTTTTGATCGTTAAGTCGACAAACAATACAACTATGTAATCAATGGTTTGTTCCACTGCTAATCTTTTGTGTAAATATTGTTTAAAAAGTTTTAGATTTCCGCTAATTTTAAGCTTGTGAAAACCTGGTGTTACAATTAGGTATTAGAGCCTAAGTTTGAGGGAATTGAGTACTTGCGAGAGTATTCAATCTCAAACTCGGGCCTGGCCATCGTTAAGTGTTTCTAGTGGGGTAATTGGGGCTAAGTGTGAGCGTTATGTGTTTACTGCTCAATGTGAACTAACTGGTGTGTAAGAAAATCCTGACTAAGTGTGTACTAAACGTGTTTGTCCCTTGTGTATAGAAAGTGAGTGATAATGTCAGAGTGACGAGCTAACACCGAAGAAGGTTTAAAGCAAATGGAAGACGAAGCTTCTCGTACTCACGTAGAAACCGAGGAGGAATCGTCGTTGCGTGATACTCAAGGCTCGAGACCTTTTAGAGATCCGGAGGCGTATATTTTACGTCTCGAAGAAGAACTTCACTCAACCAGGGAGTTACTGTTAGAAGCGGTTAAGGACAAGCGTCATGAGGATTGCTCTTATAAGAAATTCATGTCTTGCGGGACGAAGGTTTATGAGGGTAGTGACAATCCCTCAAAGATTATACGTTGGTTGAGTGAAACGGATCAAGTCTTTGAGTCCTGTAACTGTGAACTTGAGAACCGTATCAAGTACGCGGTACGGTTGCTAAAAGGTCGCGCACTTGATTGGTGGGATACGGTAAAGGATACATTGAGCAAGGAGGTGATCGCTGCCCTGACTTGGGAGCAGTTCCCTGAGAAGGTGAAGACAAAGTACTACACGGATTATGAGTTAGAGAAGATGGAAAACGAGTTCAATAGTCTCCGTAAGGGGGACAAACCGGTGGTGGACCTTATCAATGCTTTTACCGATAAGGTGAGATTTATACCACATCTGGTGACCGATGAGAAAGCAAAGATGCAAAAGTTTGTGAATATGCTGCTGTTTGATTACCGTGCTCACGTGAGAGCCGCTGCTACTATGGATCGGGCGTTTGAGATAGCCCGACAAATCGATGGGGATCGTCATCAGAGCAAGGGGGAACATGCTGCTAAGGGCCAGAAAAGAAAATTTCAACAGTATTCGAAGTCTGGTACTTCCAAAGGGCAATCTGCTACTGGGGGAAAATCTGATTCGAGCAAGAAGCCGAGGTCTGATAATCCTTGGTGTTCTTTATGTCGTACTTACCATTCGGGTAACTGTTTTAAGGCCACTACCAGATGCATGCGGTGTGGTGAGAAAGGACACTCTGTCTTAGAGTGTACATTCAAAGAAAATGTGTGTTTCAAGTGTCAGAAGCCAGGACAACGGATTACTGATTGCCCTATAGACAAAATACTGATACCGGAGCTGGAGGGTCTTCTTCCAGGCCGAAGAAAGAGGGCACTTCTCGTGCCAATGGCAGGGCTTTCCAGATGACCACCGAGGAAGCCAAAGAAGCTGGAGATGTGATCATGGGTACTTTTCTCATTAACTCTACTCCAGCGTGTGTGTTACTTGATTCTGGAGCTACCCATTCTTTTATATCTATGGCTTTTTGTGATAAACTGCAATTGCCTATATCTGTGTTACTTGAGCCGATCAAAGTTGAAATTGCTAGTGGTAAGGTAGTTCTAGTTACAGATAGTATTCCTCTTGCTAACATTGATGTGGACGGGAATAGTTTCTCTATCTCTTTTCTTCTCATGCCAATTGCGGGCTTTGACGCGGTAGTTGGTATGGATTGGGTCAGTGGTTTAAACGCGGAGATTCTGTGTTCGAATCTGATGTTCACGAACAGGGATGAAGGTCTGCTATTCGGAACCTTCCTGCGGGCGCAGGGATTAGTTCATGTGGCCATAGGAGGCTTTTTGCATTTCTGCGGCCATAGGCTAGGGTTTCTGCGACCGTAGGAGGTGTTTTTGTGTGGTTTACCGTCTACGGACGAAGGAACAAGGTCTACGGGTGTAGGTACATAACCTACAGCCGTAGGTCACCAAACAATAGCTTCTGCGGGCGTAGGGATGAGTTCCTGCGGCCGTAGGGCTTGATTCATTGTAAAGGGGCTCTGCGGGCGTAGGGAATTGTCTCTGCGGCCGTAGGATTTATCCTCTACGACTGTAGGACATATCTTCTGCGGCTGTAGGACCCTGTCCAGCCTAGACAGTTTGTGAATTGCGTTTTAAGCCTAAGTGTGCTATGTGTAAGTGATAACCAAGCATGTGTATGATGTGTTAGTTTATCCTGAGGAACCCGAGGACATCGAACACTATATTTGCCTTTTGTGAACCCCAGGTGAGTACCGATTTCCTATGAGACTCAGTAAGTAGGGTTATATGTTGCTTGTTTCTATGTTGCCATACTTAAATACTTGAACACGCGAGGTATGACATGATACAGTGATATACGTTATGCCATATGATATAACTCGTGATTTGTGATATGCATGCGTACTGTGGACTCGATATGGGTCATATATGTTTGTGAAATTTTGTCCGGGCAAGTATCCAACGGTTGAGGTCAGTTGCGATTGGATATTTCGGGTTCGGCTGTGATTGAGTCCCTTGAGGGCCGGTAAGGCTGGTTATTCGGGATTAACAGTACTCGACGGTGAGTTCCGGGTCTAGGACACTGCAGGCCGCCGTTCCTTGACATTCAGTGAGGGTCTTGGTCTATGATCAGATCCGAATTCCGAACGGAGTCCTTGTGGCTCAAACGTGAGGGTGGACTGCTTTTCGCTCCCCCAGTACGGTTGGTTGTTACTGATTCCCCAGCTAGGGTCGTTGATCCGGACTAGCTATCTCGCGAGATATGACGCTGCTGACATGTCGGCGCACCGCTACGTGATAGCTTAGTTTTGTGTGTCGTGTTGTGATGTGATAGCATGCTTATTGATGCTTGTGTGATATCTTTGCTCACTAGCTAGTTGTAGCTAACATTTCTAGATGTTTCCCTTTTCGCAGGTAAGTGATATGATGGCCTAGCAAGGCGGGATACTTTTGGGTAGTTATGTATATATCTTTTGGGAACACTTGTTGTTAACTATGATACTCTGTGTTGATAGTCAGTGCGTAGTTGGTAACACTGGCATGATTTTTGAGACTTAGCATGATTAGTTGTTTTGATCGTTAAGTCGACAAACAATACAACTATGTAATCAGTGGTTTGTTCCGCTGCCAATCTTTTGTGTAAATATTGTTCAAAAATTTTTAGATTTCCGCTAAATTTAAGCTTGTGAAAACTCGGTTTTACAGAAATTGTTAAATATGTTTTATACTAATTTTCTTTCTTTATTTTACATCAATTTTATCACCGATGATCACCACTGCCACTATATCTACAGTGTTGTTGTTGTACTACCACAAATGTTAGTGATATTTTTAATATTGTCAACATTTAACCTTTATGATTTAAAGTTTTTGAATGTTAGTAATTTTTTTTACAAACATTGGGGTAATATTTGAGTTTTGTTTTAGTATGGCAACATGAGGAAAATATAATAATGTCGGTCTCAAATCGAAAATAATAAAATAATCGAAAATTTGATATATTTTTTTATATGTTATAATGTTTTAATGTTAAAGATATTTTTCTTTAAAAATATAAAGGTAATGTTTCACTTGGTATTAGATGTATCTTAACAAATATATATCTTTTAGTTATGTAATATTTGACTTGATCAATGTGTAAGCGCCATGTCACATTTACAAGTCACTATTGACGTCATCATTAAAGTGCAACCTAATTAGTTTTTCTCTCTACTCCGTGAACAATATATATTAAATTATTGAGAAATAAATTTATAAATATTATTATAATTCAAAAGTAAGTTGATATTTAACTTGAGAATTTATCAACCAAGTCCTAATTATATAGAGTTAAGTACGAAAATGGTAAGTCGGTCTATTTTGCAATCACGGGGATGAAGTGGGTTTGTGATATGCTTACCATGTTTTGTCGTCTCTATCACTCCAATACAACAAGCTACAAGGACCGATCCCGCCGGAGTACAGCGAAAAGACGACATTCGATTATGGTTTTACCATCGTTTTAAGACCTCTAAGGCCAATTTCGTTCAATGAGGATTTTACAAATTAGGGTTTCAATTTGTTTCTCAATGATTCCATGTTTTGTCGTTTCATCTAATTACCCTATGATCGACTTCATCTACTTACCATATGATTTCATCTACTCACCATATAAAAATTAGGGTATGAAAAACACTTTGATCGATTCCAGATCTATGATTTTAATTTGATTTCAAGCTATTTTGTTTCTCATAGATTCACGATTGGTTTTTCATTTATTTAGATTCATAATATGATTTCGTCTACTTACCATATGATCGATTCATATGATGATGATTGTATGATGAAAATGGCTACGGGGGATTGAGACTTGGATTCTAAATTTTTTTATTTTTTAATGATTTGTAATTAACAATTAATGAATAAAGTTTAAAAGAAAGCGTAAACCATAAATAAAATTATAATTACCATTAATTATTAATTTTCAAAGGGTATTAAACGTTAGATAGGCAATGGGTGTTTGGTTATAAGAGTAAATGGGAATTTGACAAAAATACCTTTTGACTAAAGGTCAAACATAACAGCAGTTAGTTTAAAAGACTAAAAGTGAAATTCAGTATTGTTTTCGTAATTTTTTGAAGTTAAAGACTAAAAGTGAAACTCAGTGACAACCACAATGACTATTTTTTATAATTAACTCAATTATATATATGTGATTAATTAAGTTAATTGAAATTAAAAAATAATAATTTTTAAATCCTTGAATTTTTCAGATAACATTTATTTATTTTAAAAGCCAATTTTTGGTTTAAATAAATATATGTTGTTATTGCATAAATGTAGAGGTGTTCACAGGGCGGGGCGGGGCGGGGCGGGACGAGTAGTAGATTTTTCGTAAACCGTCACCGCCGGGTGGGTACTTAGTTTTAAGAACCAAAACTGCCCCCATAAACAGCGGGTAATCGTTATGTGGGTACCCGAATGGAGGCGGGTATCCATAGTTCGGGTCACGGGTACTTAAAATTGAGTTGATTTTTTTTTCAACATGTTTAGATTTATAATAAAACAATAAACAATGGTAGAAACACGTCAATAATAATCAATATATCACTCTTCGATGAGAGCTTTGTAGAGAAAAAAACTCGATAGGATTGAAGTTGACACTCTTGATCATTTCAATGCCTCCATGTTGAACTCTTGATTGTTGCTAGCTGGCAAACTCTCAATGTCAAAACTTAAAAAAAAAGAACCGGGAGATATGGTTAAGGCTACTAGAAGTTAGTTAGGTAGTTTTGAGGAATTTAAGTTTTCTATTGGCTTTTGTTATTTCATATATATATATATATATATATATATATATATATATATATATATATATATATATATATATATATATATATATATATATATATATATATATATAGGCTGCGGTTCAAACGAGAACCGTCCTTCGTACGAGAACTGCGAGAACTAATATGGACCAATCATTTAACTTGTATAGATTAAGGTTTTACATCTTGCATTTAATTACCAAGGGTAAAATGGTCTCTTAATTTTAAACCATTAAAACAAACAGGTCACGCCATCTTATAAGACTATCCGCATTGGGAGAGTGAAGCCATTGGGTAGTGCTGAGGTGGTGGGGTGAACCCATTGGGAACACCATCACAGGTCCTTGTGTAGAGTTGGGTTCCTAACCCAACTAGTCACCTAACCCAATTAGACACCCGATGGCTGCCTTTTTTTTTCTTTTTTTTTCTTTTCCCCCTCTCTCTCTTCTCTCTCCTAATATATAAATATATATATTGTAATACTTTTTTTTTATTATTTGATAAATGGGTTGAATTGGGTTGGATGTGGCGGTTATAGGGTTAGAAAGGGTTGGAAGGGGAGGATGATGTGAATGTTGATGTGGCGGTACTTTTGGTTGGGTATGTTGGGTTGGATGCTAATGGTCTAAGACACACTACACACACAAATTCTCTCCCCCCTCTCTGTGTCTCTCTCTTCTCACCTACTACCGTCACCGGCGATGACCGTCGAAGAAGCTATCATTGATCATCGGCTCGTTACGGGGCTCGTATTTCTGATTTTCTGTCTTTGACCAAAGTTTCTCTACAAGCTCGCCGGAGGATAGACCAAAGGCGATCCCGAAGATCAAACCAGATCTGTTATGCCTTATGCAAAATTGCAAATCGAGTGTTAGAGATGATGGTGGAGAGTTTATTGGTATTATTTTTTAATTTTGGGTGGATATCCGAGAAAAAGAAGGAGAAACAGCAGATCCGCCGGTGGGTTTCGAGGTGACTACGGTGGTGGCTTCCTTTTCCGGCTATACATCCGATGGTGGGGTGTTATATTTCCGGCAACCCCAACGGTTCTATGTTTTTGTCGACCCACAAATTTCTCATCTGCTAGCTCTCATTATTTTTATCGCAGGTTTTTGCCGTCGATCCCCATGGTTTCTCTGTAAGTGATGAGCTCGTAAAAGTTGCCAAGATATTAATTGATACTATTAAAGATCCTGCCACAATTGTTTTACATTATCTAGTCACCATGATTACAATGTCATACAATGTCAGTGATGTTTTTAATTAATAATTAATGAAAGTTGGTTTTCAATTTTGTAATTTATTTTTTATCCAAAATATTATGTAGTACTTTATTAAAATAGCAAATTAGTCAAATAGGTCATAAGGCCTTTTAATTTATGTAAAGAGATTCTATTATGAGTTCATAATTTTAATTGTTTGAAGATATTTTTATGTATATTTGATTACTATAGGTTTTTATTTAGGTCTTTGTTTGAGCAATGTACATCTATTTGGATTTTCGTTTAGTTTAGATTTCAAATTTAATTTGAGTCTAATTGCACGTGTGCATATGCGTAGGATACACATATGTGTAGATATATGTACTTGTGCAAAAATTAGTAATTTGCACTGTTAGGATAAACATAGTAATTTGCACATGTGCAAAAACTTAGTAATTTGCACTGTTAGGATAAACATAGTAAGTTGCACATGTGCAAAAACTTAGTAATTTGCACTGTTAGGATAACATAGTAATTTGCACATGTGCAAAAACATAGTAATTTGCACATGTGCAAAAACTTAGTAATTTGCACATATGCAAATTTCGAGACTTGTGCTGAAAAAAACCCAGCAAATATGAATTTTTTTTCAAAAAAATATAGCAAGATCGGTCTAAAATTAAAGAGCATAATTTTCTCGTTAATATGGTATAATTTTTATAATTTAACATTTTTCTGTTTGATAGATATATTAGTTTAAAAAAAGTGGGGGTAGTGTAAAAATGTTCAAATTGCCCTTAATTAATTAAGGATAAGTTTGATTAGTTTAAGGTTATCCATTAACAACTTTTTAGTCTCAACCCTCCATTTCCTTGATCAATGGCTATAATTGGTTCTAGCAGTTCTCGTACAAAAAACGGTTCTCGTTTGAACCTTCCCCTATATATATAGGAAGGTTCAAATGAGAATGTAAAATTAATTTAGAATGGGAGACTAAATCTTAACCGTTCATTTTGTTAGTGGAATTAATGGATGGAGAGCGTGGGGGAATCGAGTGTGGCAGGGTGCATGTGAGGAATACATGGGTGGACAATGACATTGAAGGAGAGGAATTGGACGGCTGGAATTGAGTCTTCCATTCTCAATTAATTTAAGGTTCTCATTTAAAAGCATGTTTGGCAGGGCGGGTACTTGCGGATATCAAATTATAAAAACCGAACCCGCCCCGTGTTCAACGGATACCCTAGTTTCGGGTTTTTTGGGTATCGTTTTTCGGTTTCGGTTCATATGGGGCAGGTCGGTTTCTCGGCTTTTCGGTGTTTTTGAACACCCCTACATACATGATCACAAGTTGAGAATTGCACTACTTGTTTTGATGATAATAAAAATATGAAAATGTGATATAATTGCTTATGGAATTATTCATATGTTTATGTTCGTGAATGTTCGGTTATCCGTTCATTTAATTAAGTTCATTTATATATATATTATGTGTGTGTATTTATATATAGTGTTTATTTGTGTTTATATATAGTGTTTATTTGTGTTTAATGATGTTAGATTTATATTATAGCGTGTGTTACTTCATTTACGTTTGTTTATTATCTAAATGAACGAACAAAAATGTACACCAACTAACCAATCCTTTAAACAATCGAACACAAATGATCGGTCGTTTGTCATTAATGTTTGTTTATTTGTTCGGCTAAAGTTAAATGAACGGACACAAATAAGCCATGTTCGTATTTGTTCGGGTTGTTTGCAGCCCTAGCCCTAGACAGCGATATATAAAAAATGCCAATTAAAACGATTAGTCATCTAAACAGAGTATAGCTTTAACTCTTTCCTCTAAAAACCTGGTAAAAACGAAAAAGTCCTTTATTTAAAAACAATAAAACAACTCATAAATTTTATCATATTCTAATAGCAACTTAGTATGCAAACTAGAAAGGTGACATCTTTCGCATAAATGGCATATTTGGACAAAAATCCCATTTGTTAATAAATAATTCTCGTCAGATATATCAAAATTGACATAAATGACATGGCAAAGCAAAGCCATTGTCATTGCCTCATTTCGACTTGCTTAACAACAATTTTGACCCAAATTCTTTATTTCCAAATTTCAGAAACTTCGATCACGACGTTTTCATGTGCAAACGTATGGACTTGTCAATTTGGTCACTCTCTTTGATTTGATTGTTTCTCATTTCTCCAAACACAACAAGAATTCGAATCCTCGTCGTTCTTGTACGTTTTCATTACGTGTTATGGTTTTAAATACGATCCTTTAGGAGTTATAGCCGACAGGTTTTGGGTTACACTTTCTCTAGATGTTATGATGGTACTTGTGTTTTGTTTTATTAATATAATGTCACGGATATATTAGGGGGTCTAGTTCTTTTATGATTGGAATTTTCACGAGTTTATCCGACATTTAAAATAGATTTTTATTAAAATAAACTTTCATATCTTGTTGTAACAAGGTAGAGTAATAAAATAGTTTTGTTAACTAAACAGTAATCATGAAGCCTTTTAGCTTTTATTGTGTTTTTGGCACTTTGGTAAAATTCAAGGATTTATAAAAAGGGTAAAGTTAATAAATAGCTGTCAACTTTCTTTCATTTTACACTGTGGTAGTCTACATTTTTTTTACACATGTGGTCAGTCAAGTCATTTAAAACATGTCAATGTGCCATTTTGTTGATCAATTTATAGCAGGTCACCTTTTCTCCCCTCATATTCTTCAGCTTAAAATCGAAACTTTAAACTCAAAATTCTCCATTTATACTTGATGAAAATCAATTATTCTTAAGTCTATGGATTAAATAAGATGATTAAAATTAAATTATAATAATTTTAAATCGTTTGAATTTTTCAGATAACATTTATTTATTGTAAAAACCAATTTTATGTTTAAATAAATATATATTGCTAGTGCATACATGATCACAATTTGAGAAATGCACTGCCTTTTTATGATAATAAAAATATGAACATGTGATATTATTGTTTACCAAAATTATTTATATGTTTATGTGCTACGTTTTTTTAATATCAACAAGAATTAAATAGATTGCCAAATGAAAAAATATATACAGTCAAGACCTCAAATCAAAAAGAAAAGAAGAGCTTAAACAAGAAACACAATCAGAATCAATAGTCACGGTCGACTCATACTCAACCATGCATGATCCGTTACTGCATTGTGTTTAAGCTACAAGATTATCTTTCGTGCTCACGCTCAAAGTCATATTCCATAATTAAAGGCGACATCTTAAAAGGTGAATAAGAAAAATACAAGCTCACAAATAATTTTTATAAAATAATTTTTTATCCAAACTTTTAAAAATACATCACACATATATTTTATAAAAATACTTCCCAACTTTTATTAATTAGTCTTGTATGCAATATTAGACAAACTATAATATAACAAATTCTTTCCCACTGTCACAAAAACTAAACATAATTTTGTATTGGAATGTCGCAACATCAAAACTAGAAAATCATATTCAATTTGTGATAAATATCCAATATCATTTTTACATTATTCCTAACCTTCCAAATTTACATAAAGATATCACACTATTTTGGTATACCGACTTGGGACTTTTCCATATGCATTCTCTAGTGATTCTTATAGCACAAGGTGTTTGAGTATGGTACAAAACAAAATGCAACGTTCGTTTTCAAAATATCAAAAACTTTAAACCGACATCCCACGCATATCCATGGTCGAACGAGGATCTTCCATGGAGATCCGGATAAAATTAGCTTTTACTCTTTTACAACTATTTATAGAAGCTTCCAACTTCACTTTTTTAAGCTCTTGCACACCGAAAAACCAGACTTGAACCGTAGATCTTGTGAGCTCATATTTCTTATAAAAGATCATCTTTTTGAAGGTATAGCTATGAATAATAATCTACATCTCATTCTATCATTTTATTTGTATAGTTTTGTAAGGATACTCTAACCAACAAATTAGAGTGAATTGTAAGGATTAATTCTAGTCAATTGAATTAGAGTGAAGTGTAAGGATTAACTCTAACCTTAAAAATAACTAATGTTTTAATAATAAACGTTTTTATGTTTATATTAAAGATTTAAAGTTTAAGTTTTAACAAATGAAATTACGTTACTAACTAAAAGATAAATGAGGTTTAATAACATAAATTCAATAAATCAATGAAATAAAAAAAATTTGTTATATTCCAATTAACTAAAAGTATAATCGAACATTAATAAAATTATATATTTGGTTACACATTATTTACAGACAAATAGTTAGGTATAAATCCATGATAAAGCGTAGGCTTGCTCTACTCGTTTAATAAAATATTTGCTTTAAAAATGAAATAAAAATTGAAAACTAAAAGATGCATCAATTGTATATAGAACGTTAAAATATACATCTCTTACTATATATATTTTATTATCTCTTAGAGACTTAAACTCTCAACTTCTGGATCTCATAGAATGATATACTCATCAAAATCTGATACTGTTATACTACAATCTCTTTGATTAAAAAGATGCATCAATGTTTCCAAAAATCCTCAGCTGAAATGGAAAAAGTGAAAGGTATACTTACCGATTAAATGTTATGAGAAATGTTCAATATAGTTCATACTTATTGCATAATCCTGAAGGACTAATATTAGCCCTTGGATCAGCCTCATCAATGGTCCAGATTGAATTTTACAAATTTGAACGGAATGACATTTTCATAATTAACATCTAAAGATTTTACCATCACATGTGATTGTATAGTGAATCACATGTGATTTTATATTGAATAACATGTGATTAAATATTAAAATTTAGGACTATGTTTTTTATATGGACTATGTTGAACACAACTCTAAATGTTATATAGTAAAAAAAAATTTGTTATCCTTATTTTATTTGATGCTCATATGTATGAGGTAACTTTTTTTTTGTTGGTTTTGTCATAAAAATCATCATTAATGCAAAAAAATATATCAAATTAAAACTTGTTACTTCTATAAGAGTGAATCTATCGATATCCTATATAATTTAAGAACTTGAAAATTCTATGTAGCGTGTGTAATTAAGCTTCAAATTTGAAATCCAATGTAATTAGATAAGGTCTAAATATGATGTGGCACTCAATTAGGTGATTTTTTTTTATCCCACATAGGAATATACAAAGAGATACACATGAAACCAATTGACTATTTATATGTCTTCTCATGAGTTTGACAATTGGGCATGATTTTTAAAACCGGACCGGTCATTGAACCTGACGTCATATTGGTTCATCAGTCCAACCATATTTAAAAATCGGATGATATACTTATTAATTTGAATACTATAGAAGTACCTAAATACAAAAAACATATGGACTCTTTAACTCTGAAGGAAGAAAACAAATGAAAATCATATCTCACATTACTAGCTAAGGCAAAACAACGAGATCTCCATATCTATATATAAATTTCATGATCTCACATTGCTTCTAAGAAATGAACCGAAGGATATCCTTGCCTATATTTAGGTCTCCCATCATCTTTTGATTTTAGTTAAAGAGCTTTAGTAAAGGCCGGTTTGATGAGGGTTGCACCGATTCAGCGGTTTTATTCCAGTTTTAGTGAAACCATCTGGTTCACAGTTGTCCGGTTTAGTCGCTACTTTTGAACCAGATGTAATCATGGCTCACGGTTGAACCGGTTCAACCGGCCGGTCCGGTCCGGTTTTCAAAACAGTGCAATTGGGTCAAGCAAGATGAAACCGTGAAATTTGGCATATGTGAAAATTCCGAATTAATTTTTTATTTTATTAAAATAAATTCGGTTTTTTTGGCAGTTAACATGTTTAATCAGTTAACTAACCTATTTTCTGATTATTTAATTATATAATTTAAGAACTTGAAAATCCTATGTGACATGTGTAATTAAGCTTCAAATTTGAAATACAATGTAATTAGATAAGATCTAAATATGATGTGACAATCAATTAGGTGATTTTTTTTTGTCCTACATAGGAAGATACAAAGGGATTCGCATGAAACCATCTGACTATTTATATGTCTTCTCATGAGTTTGACAATTGGCCGATTGGGTCAAGCAAGATGAAACCGTGATATTTGGCCTATGTGAAAATTTTGAAATAATTTTTTATTTAATTAAAATAAATTCGGTTTTTTGGCAGTTAACATGGTTAATCAGTTAACTAATTGTTTTCTGATTATTTAATTATATAATTTTAGAACTTAAAAATCATATGTGACATGTGTAATTAAGCTTCAAATTTGAAATCCAATGTAATTAGATAAGATCTAAATATGATGTGACACTCAATTAGGTGATTTTTTGTCCCACATAAAAAGATACAAAGAGATACACATGATACCAGTTGACTATTTATATGTCTTCTCATGAGTTTGACAATTGAGCATGGTTTTTAAAACCAGACCGGTCATTGAACCGGACGTCATAATGATTCATCGGTTCAACCGTATTTAAAAACTGGATGATATACTTATTAATTTAAATACTATAAAAGTACCTAAATACATAAAAATATGGACTCTTTATGTCTGAAGGAAGAAAACAAATGAAAATCATATCTCACGTCGCTAGCTGAGGCAAAACAAGGAGATCTCCATATATATATATATATATATATATATATATATATATATATATATATATATATATATATATATATATATATATATATATTAGTCAAACCGCCCGGTTCAGCGGTTTTATTCCGGTTTTAGTGAAACCGCCCAGTTTAGTCGCTACTTTTGAACCGGATTTAATCACGGCTCACGGTTGAACCGGTTCAACCGGCCGGTCCGGTCCATCATGAAACATACATGGTTCGATAGATTCGAGTTCTTTTAACCTGAATTGATTGTTGTATCCTCAAGGCAAACGCATACCCGCATAATTTGATGTAGGTATTGTTTCCCAAACATATTTTAGGTGGCTGATCATCATTATTTTGTAAATATTATTTCATTCATTAACTAAGTTAGATAATACAACCAAATTAGAATGCACAAAATTAGACTTTATCAACAAAAGTTGATATGATGAGCTTATAGCTCAGGTTTTGAATAACTTTGGTACTAACCAATTCATCACTTAATAGGTCAGAATTCCTAGAACTAGACACACTGGGCTATCGTTGAAAGCGGCAATAATTTTAATGTTCGTATGAGGTTTTGTTTTCAATTACTATATTTTGTTGATTCAATATTTGCAGATCTTTTAGGTGTAATTGCTCAAATACTAAAATTATAAAGTTTATTTTTTAAGTCTAATTAGATGAAATATTCACCAAATAAAACCTAAAATAGAAGCTCACATTTATGCGGGCTTATAACCTAGTTGTTTAATGATGTTATTTATAAATTTGAAAACTTGAATAACTGGAATTGCAACCATGCACTAATACGTCCTGATGTGTATTTGAAAATCACCACACAAATTTTAAAATTATTGGTTTTAATGGAATGGCAATTAATTTTTTTGGTTGGATTTTAGAATCCTTGCCTGGATAAAAGGATTTCTTTAAAAAAAATCAGGAAGAAAATAAAAGTATTGGAAGACCCACATGCTTCAAGTGTAAGACACATTAGGGTCCCTTAATGAGACATGAAAGACGTCGTTATATAGATGTTATACACAAGGGCGAAGTTTGCTTTTAACAGTGAGAACGAATCAAAATAATTATAGTATAGTGGTATATATCTGGTATTTAGGTGTCTTATAAGATTGTACGTTCAAGTCTTATCATAAAGAAAAATAGTGTAGTTTAGGATTAGATTAGAGGGTTGTGTGTTTAGCGTGAAAAACATAGTGAAAACGAATCCAACTAGCTTATAGTTGAATTGTAGGCCATCGATATGAGGTGTATTAGTTGTCAAATAAATTTGTAAGTTCAAGTCTCGTATTAAATAAAGATGTATATTTAAGATTATGATTAAAATGTGTGTTCTCAGTTCAAACAATAGAAACTAGTGTAATACCCGGACGGTGTCCGGGTACTTCTTTTAAAATTAATTATTTATATTTACAAAATTTTAATTAGTGGTAACCATAATACAAATAACATAATTGTATGCTTTAATCTTCTATTTATGTAAAAAAAATTAAATTATAAACAAAAATATATAAGCAAAAATATGGGATAAATAATAATAAAAGATAATAATTATCAATAATATTATAGAATTAGTAATTATCTTAATCGAAAACAATTTCATACCCTGACATGATTTCTTAAATATAATTATAACATATTATTAAAACTAAATTCTTAAATTTTATTTGATAAACAGATATATTATTACAAAAAAGAAAATATTTCATACCTACTTTAATAAAGAAAAAAATAAAAGAAAAACTTACTGTTTCTTTATCCCTCTAAATCTATAGTCTCTCACCAAAACTTAACCCTCTCAACATAACCTTATCTCCACATTCCATCTTTCCCACACCACATCTGCTAGACCCCTGAAGGGTTTTGTAGGGTATAAAAAAATATGCACAGCGGAAAACAAAACCCCCTCCAGTGATCTCATCTAACTCATACAGGAACTAAAAAGAGAAGAGGGTTAGAAAATTATACCTTTAGGAATTAAAAACTTTTCTTTGACCTCTTGACTGCTGCAGGCTATCCACCGCTACTGCACCGCCTCGAACTGGCTGCTAGACCGCCTAAGGATTAAGCCTCGGATCAATCCGTGACCCGTGTGTGTGTGAACCCTTGCGCCGCCGTCGACCACAGCCCTTGCGGCCTTGCGCCGCCATCGACCACTGCCCTGCGGCCTTGCGCCGCCGTCGACCTCGAAGAGAGAGAGAGAGAGAGAGAGAGAGAGAGGGTCGGCCGAGAGTTAGAGAGAGAGAGCTAGGGTTTTTTCTTTTTGCTTGTAATTTGACTTATGTGATTAATTAGGCTTAATTAGGTTTATATATAATAAACCCTTATTAGGCCAAGCCCGTTTAATTAAAGCGCAACTTTAATTAAACTATTAACTAATTACACAAAATACCCCTTGACCTTTCTAGTTAATTAATAACTATTAATTAACTGGTCCCGTTAATATTTAAACTAAATATTAACATCTCTCTTTTAAATAATAATTAACTATTATTATTTTTCTCTTTCTCGATAATTAATTAAACTAATTAATTATTTCTTTTTCACACAAAAAAGGTTATAATCCAAAAGGTTCTAATTGGGTGTGCAGCGGTGTGATCCTTTAGTGTCACATAGTATTGGACACGATGATACATGTTATCTATCTCTGCGCATAATCTAACAACCCCACCATCAGTATAACATCACCGCCTCCACCACCTAGAATCTCGCCGGCGTTGGCCTCTACTTACAAAGATCTCGTCGGCAGCCTTCACAACAGTGATCCGGTCGACGCCGGTATCTACTAAAAAGAATCCGTCGCCACCAACCTCCATTGGTAGAGATCTCGTCTCACCGTCCTCAATCAACATATATCTCGTCTTTGCCCGCCTTTATTAGCGTCAACATCTTGGATTTGTGGGTTTAATTTTGAACAACCCCCTCCGATCTCCACTGTGTCCCGCCGCTCTACTCCACTCTACTCTCTATCTTTGTTTAGTTCTTCGATTTTGAACAAATTGGGTTCCGAACAAATATCCTTGTTTTTAAAGAGTTTGAGTGAATGTTTGAACAAATGAAGAATATACTAATTTTTAAAAAATATCATAACACGATAAAATTTATACCAAAACGTAGATAAAAATGAGACGATCGCAAATATATAATTATTTTTTCTCTAAACAAAATATATCACAAGTTATTAAACCTTATTTATAAACAACCTATAATTAATTACATTAATATAAAATTTTAATAAAACCCCCTCACATTTTTCATAAAACACCCTCATTATTTTCATTTAGCATCCCTCTCTTTTGTTTTAAAATTGAAGAACGTGGGATAAGATTAAAATAGATTTGAACGTGAAGTGCTGGTTTTTTTAGGAGTTAAGAAATCAAAGGCTTAGATTTGATTGATCTAACGGCTGTGTAAAATAGAGACCTTATACGGTCCAGATTAAAAGTTAATATGATCTAACGGGTTGAGATTAAAATTTATAGCTTGGTGGTTGACTCACCTGGCACCATATATATATAGAATGAGAACTATATTTGGCATTTAAATTTAAAATGAATAGTAGGAAAAGTTACACAAAGCATAAAGACGTTTTTTTAATTTACTAAAAAGTATAAATTTAATCTGACATATTATATCATCAAAGCTTATTTTATGGTGTATAAAACCGGAAGAGTCTTACTTCAATTAGAGGTTTTAGGGTTTTGTGATGTTTGAATTGGACATTTATGTCAAAATTTAATAACTAAATCTACAATCTCATTTTTCAAAATATTAAACCAATCAAAGATCACTAAATTAGCCAAAACAAATTCACCAGATCATCAAAAGCCGGTTTCGTATGAATTGGTTTTACGGTTTTAAATTTCTATGTTTTTTTTCAAATAGTATTATACTGTTGTCAATATAGATTTCCAAAACCTTGAACCGACATATTCATAAATAGCAATTCATAAAAATAGCAATTCTTCGTATACATACACTCACACTCTTAAGGTCTGGTTTATACATATTTTTTTAAGCAAAAACCTTGAACCGAACCATTAAAGTGTTGACATGATACTACTTAAACGGTCAAACTGGCTACATAGTCTCAGTCTGCATAGTTTGATCGGTTTCGGATGTTTCATGCTCATCCGTAAAAGAGGTTTTATATCAACTTAATTACTAAATTTTTATATATATCTTCTTACTTAATAGATGATATAAAGTTGAAATAAGAGATAGTTAAGGAAGTAGTATAAATAGATTTTATGTATGGATATTCAGTAAATAAAAGGAGGAAATATTCAGATATAATAGAAAATACAAAACTTTTTATATTCAACTAAAGCAATTTTAACTTACAAAAGTGCAGTTTTTTTTTAACATCAAATACCATTACCATTACCACATAAAACCTCAATACAGTACACATAGAGCCTCATATGGCACCTAAGCCATATTACTACCTACTGAAGATGCATGAACTAAAACTAAATCAGAGCTGGTGCAACATACTGCACCTACACATATGAGTTCGCAAAGCTACCAAAAACAGACAAAAAGCAGTAAACTATTACATAAACTTTCTGCGGAAACATAAGCAACTCGACAGCAGGTACAATACACGAACGTCCAGTCTGTCTCGCATCATATTTCTGCTGCACCTACGACCGTAGCTTCAGCGATTGAGGAAGAGAGATCCAATTCACCCAATCTGTTTTTTGTAAACCATTTCTACCAACAATCCAATTAAACGTTTTCAATTGGAATTCGAAAAATAAATCTTCAAGTTTTCTTTTAGAGGCTCTGAAAACTAATTCATTCATGTGAGACCAGATTTGATATAAAAAACACCACAAGTTCGCCTGCCATAACGTATGATCTTCAGATAATATCTCCTCCATTGAAGCCGAAATCGATCCCTGTCTTGACCACCATTTCTCGACTAATAGCCACATGATCTTCACTTTTTGACAGCCCCACATTGCATGCTCCAAGTCTTCAATACCTTGTTCACATCGAGGACACAATTTTGTATGAAGGTCCACCTGCAAGAGATTAAGTTTGTCCTAACAGGAACTCTACCCATCCTAAGTCTCCAAATGAACACATTCATTTTTCTAGGTACAAACCTGTTCCACCATGTCTTTACCCCCCACCCCCCCCCCCCCCCCCCCCCTTGTAACCCACCTAAAAGCACCTCATCAACCATCAATCTAAGTTTTTTCACTGTGAACACCCCATCTTGCACCATCTACCATCTAGCCTTATCCTCCACATACCTATTTGGATGACAATGTGATAACATAGAAACTAAGTTATAAGCTTCCCTACTTCTCTACCCCTCGGTTTCCTTCGCCAATCCCATTCCCAAACCCACTCATCCCCATTCCAAAACCCTCTATCCGACACCATCGCATCCTTGTTATCCGCAAGACTAAACAATCTTCTACATCAATCTTTTAACAAGAAATCTCCGGCCCATCTATCTTTCCACAAATAGATCCCCGAAGCCATCCCAAGAGACTTCCCAAAAGAACATTTAAACCCCAACCCTTTCTTTTCTAACCAATCCCCGATTTTACAAATGTTACCCCACACCGTATTTAAGCCCCGATACCTTCCCGACCCACCCTCAATAGGATTACCCCCACCAGACCCGTAGATACTACTAATGATTCTAACCCAAAGAGCCCCACCCTCATTGTACCATCTCCACCACCATTTACCCGAAAACCCGATATTAGCAGCTTAAAGGCTCCGAAAATTTAGGCCCCCATTCCCGAAAGAATTGAGTACCCTATCCCATTTAACTCAATAAATATATTTAGCCACCCCCGAACCATACCCTTCCCCCCAAAGAAATTTTTCCTCACTCTCTCAAGTATAGTAATAACACTCTTTGGGGCTTTGAACAATGAGAAAAAAATACATTGGTAAGCTACCGAGGATTGATTTTACCAGAGTAAGCCGACCACCAAACGAAACTGCGTTTGCTCTCCAATGAGATAATTTGTTTTGGACTTTTTCAATTACTCCTTTCCAGCTCTCTGTTCTTCTCATATATGCACCCATTGGCATTCCTAGGTATGTAAATGGAAATTCACCCACCTTACATTTCGCTAAACTTGCCCATAAAGAGATTTTATCTTGTGATACTCCCACTCCTAGTAATGAACTTTTACCTAGATTAATCTTCAGACCAGACAATTTTTGAAAGCATTCCAGAATTAAGAGTAAATTCTTAAAATTATCCAGACTCCAACTCCCGAAAATGATTACATTATCCGCGTACTGTAGATGTGAGATTCCCACTTTTACTTGTTTGCCAACCTCAACGCCCTTGAATTTACCTTTTTCTTTTGCCTCAAGCATCAAAATATTAAAACTCTCCGCAACAATAAGAAATAAAAACGGTGCTAATATGCCCCCTGCCTTAACCCTTTTTCATACAAAACTCCCCCGTAGGGGACCCATTTACTAACACTGAAACCCTTGACGACTCTAAACACGCTTTAATCCAACTAACCCATTTCTCCCCGAAACCCATATCATGTAAGGAATTCAGTAAAAATCCCAACTTGACATTATCATACGCTTTTTCGAAATCTAGTTTGAAGATGAAACTTTTTTGTTTGTCTTTCTTTAAAAAATTAACAACCTCATTTGCAATCAAGACCCCGTCCATGATGTTTCTACCACGAATAAAAACTGTTTGCACCTCACTGATTACTTTTGGAATCACCTTTTTTAATCTTTCCGCAAGAGTTTTAGCAATAATTTTATAGTAAACCCCTACTAAACTAATTGGCCAAAAATCATTTAGACCAATTGGACAGTTTATTTTGGGAATAAGGGAGAGAAAAAAGGAATTACAACCTTTACTGATTTTTGCAGTGTCCCAAAACCATCTCAAGCTCCGCGTTAGGTCCTCCTTGATGATATTCCATACCTTTTTGACAAATTTGAAGTTGAAACCATCCGGTCCAGGTGCTTTTGAGCCATCACACGATCTATTGGCTAACCATATCTCTTTATCCCCAAACGGCTTTTCTAACTTCTTTGATTCTTCTGTTAAGATTTCTACCACTTTTTCACTACACAGTTTTGGCCTTGCTTTTATACTGTAACACCGTACTTTTTATAACAACATTAATATGCGTGCGGAAGCTAAATACATATAATTAGATTTAAAACCAAAGATAAATACAAACTTTATCCGATTTATAATTACAAAATGCCACTACGGTGTTAATTACAAAATAGGCTCTTTACAAAAACTATTGACATCAGAGTTATGGTCTGTCCATATTCCCAGCCTTCTGTATTCACAAACTCACTCATGAGTATCTGCAAAATAAACTAGTGGGGAATTAGCACAAAGCTAAGTGAGGGAATCAACATCTAAGCACATACAAGGCAATCAGTCCAAACACATAAAGCTCAACAATCGAAGAGAACCGGCGGTGTTGCAACCACCTAAAACCAAGGTCGGCCACCAAAACCAAGGCTACTGTTGCAACCACCCACAACCAAGGTCGGCCACCAAAACCAAGGTCTACCGATAGCCCTGCTAACATGGACAATAGTACCAGCACCCTTAAGTGCAACAAATGCAACTCAAGAACAGATACCGTAAATCCCCAAGCAAACAGACCCAGCCGCCCAGCTAAAGTTAATCTCCCATCAAACATCAAACATGTTTACATATCAATCAAGAGCATAGCAACTTTTAGGATATCATATCCTGCATATCCGAAGATATAGATCCACTCACCAAAGTCTTCCAACTCTAGCCACTCAGCAATCTATTTTACTGAGCCTTGTCACCTCCTGAGAATACAATTACAAATCAGTATTTGCTTAATAATGCACAATAAGCATAATACTACCGCTAACATATATGTACATAAAAATCAGCAAGTACACATATCTATATATCACATGTACTAAAAATCTTCAAGTACATAATCATCACGCACAATTATACCCGAATTCCCAATTACTCTGTACATCTTGTAAATCTTATGAATTACTTCAACTCCTTAGCTTAGGCAATTCATAATCTTCCATCCACACACTTGATACAATGTTCATTTCAGTTCATCAATATCATCAAGGAGTTCCAAGTTCTATCTTCATTCAGATTCATCATTGAATCCCCATTTCTGAGCATAGGCATAAGTGTAAATCTCAACAAGTCCAAATCCGATAATAATAATCAATTCCGATTAAGGGCACAATCCGAGCAAAAGGCTAAATCCGATTGAATCCCAATTCTGAGATTAAGTACAATCCTATACATCCAAATCCGAGAAAGGCATATATATTAAATCCGAGTAAACAGGATTCCGAGCAACGATATAATCCGAGTAAAGGGTTCAATTCCGATTAAAGTCTTAATCTGAGAAAAGGTGTAATCCGAGGATAGACACAATCCGATTAAACATCAAATCCGAGACATGTGCAATTCCGAGAAAAGTACTAATTCCGAGCAAAGGTCAATTCGTAGTATTTAGTCGGATTCCAATCTCATCAATTCCGAGTAAAGTGTTTTAAGGAAATTCTATGTCTTTGGTCGGATTTTATCCAATTCCGACCACTTCAGTCGGGTTTCACCAATTCCGACTGATTCAAAGCTTGAATTCCGATTCATTCATATATCCAAATCCGACTATTTCATAACTCAGAATCCAATTAATTCAAACTCTCAATTTCTTCCTTTAATTCTTAACTGAAATCAAACATATTCATATACTTGCTTTCCAGAGTGGTTATAACATCTTATAAAGACATTTAAACATTAAATTCTAGCATGCAACATTCTAAATCGTCAAACTATCAATTCCGATTAAATCATATATGAATTCCGACTACATCAATTTCTAACATATTCTTGATTTCTGATCTAAATCTAAGCATGCAATGAAATCTATTTATCTAGAATACAATCTAGGTAAATATGTAAAGATCATAACTAACATGAATTACTAACATGAAACAGCCTAATCATCAATTCATCATAATTCATGTATCAATCGGAATTTCTCACATACACACATAAATATATATCTTAATCTGAATTTAATCATCAATTAACATGTGGATTCAGTGATCTAACCTTCTAGCGATAGCACCATAAGATCTAACAATTGAAACAAACAAAAATCGGTTTCTTCTTCCTTTCTTTCTTGCTCTAGGCCGATCTCAAGAACACACACAAACACCTATCTCAATTGCATGAAAAATGTGTGTGTTGGTGGCTTAAGGTGAGCTTAAGTGTCAAAAGAGTGCCAACTCACAATCCACTATAAACTTGTCTAATTAATTAGCAAATACTATATTTGATAAAACAAATAAATCACATAATAATAACATATAATTAATTGTTAATAATTCAATTAATAAATCATAATTTCCAAATTAATTAGGTTAATTACCTTAATTATACCAGACCATATTAGGGGGTGTTACATATACCTTCTCTAAATTTACCCTCGAAGAAGCATTCTACCTCTTTTTTTTAATTCCATCGGATCCTCTATCCAAACCCCACCCACATTAAGCCCCATAAGTTGGTTCTTTCTTTCCCTCTTTCTGATGACTACATTGAAATATCTGGAGTTCTCGTCACCTTAGGCCCACCATTTGACCCTTGCCTTATGCTTCATCATATAGTTTTTAATATCTTCTTTTCCAACCAATTCTTCCTAGTTTCCTTCCAAGACTCTATTTCCTCCTCTTCTAATCCCCTTTCCTCAGCAACTAATTCCCACCTTTGAACTTCATTTTTTAACTTTGACACTTCATCCTCCATATTACCAAATTTATTTCTACTCCAACTTTTTAGCACTTCCTTCGTGTTTCTAAGTTTGTCCATAAAGATTCTGTCTGGAGTTCCTGCTTTCACCGATTTGTTCCATGCTTTTGTAACCCTGTCTTCGAACTCTTTCTCTTCTAACCACTTATCAAATACTCTAAAAGGCTTGGCTCCAAAGTCTGTCTCTTTTTCCCTTAGAACCAAAGGGTAGTGATCCGAAAACTTTCTTTCTAGAGTTTTAATCCTAAATGTATTTTTTTATCAAGTACATGGTTTCCAGTAAAATAATATTACTTTTTGAATATTACACTCACTAATAATATTTTAATATTATTTACCATACCTTTTTGCCTTGTAAAGAATTACTTTCATTTTCAAGATTGGTACTTTTATCAACCGTCATATCTTTTGACATTTGACTATTCTAAATATGTTATTGTCGACCATGCTTTAATATTTGATCATATCTTCAAGATCTTCGTTCGAAGGTAACTTTAACTTTTTTGCAAATTAAAGTTTTATCATTTTTGTCCCACTTCGCAGAACATGAAGTGCATTTACTTTTGCAAATAAAAGATCTAATGCTATAATGAATAACACATGCTCAGCCTTTTGATTTAAAAGCTTTTACATAAGAAATAGAGTAAAATGATAAACAAAACAAGTTAAATAACGACTTAGCTAATCAGTTGTACTAGGATCACAATAACGAAATTTTCAGCTTAAGTCTTTGATACTCAGTAGATCAATAGAATGCTCAGCTATTAACAGATTGCTCGATTGATCAAATGATATACTAGCTTATCATTTGGGGGTACTCAGCTAATCTTCTTGTTCCTCGGCTGATGATAGCAGCTGATAGAAATTTCCACTCAGCTGATAGGACAAAACATTAATTGATGGTTTTACTTAATATTTTCTCAGATGATCTGAGAAGAAGACTTTAGTTGATCCATCCAATACTTAGTTTATCTCAACTATTACTACTATACTTAACAAATTACAAGTCAATTCGTATCACATATGTTAATATGGAATTCTTTGTCTTTAAGGAATTTCCAGTTTTGTTATAATCAAATCCTATTTAATTTAATAAATAGATTTGATTATTAGATTGAAATGGTTATCTCCCCAACACATGGCATACGTGATTGACTTCACCTTTCGAACAGCAAGCTAAAGAAGATTAAGATATTGGATATAGATCAAGAAAGGATCTATAATCAAGAGGTGTAAATGTTTTGATCCAATCTCTAGACTTGTAGTTAAATTAGTTCTTTTCGAAGGATTGGTTTGATTTTTGACTTAAAAGTTCAGCATATAGCTTTTGTTATATAATGATTTACTTTGGTAATAAAGTTGGGTATTTGAAAAAAATCGAGATATTAACAATTATGATAAGAACCGTTAAAATTGAATGAAGACATCATCAAAAAAAAAAAAAAAAATACAATACGCAGATGGAAAAATTAATATTTTTTATGAGAAATGTTCAATAAAATTTATAATAATCCATAGTTCCGACTCTCGAGGGACTAATTTTAGCCTTTGGATCAGCCTCATCAATGGTCCGGATTGAGTTTTAAAATTTTGGTCGGAGTGACATTTTCGTAATTCAAATGTGATGTTTTTACAATCACATGTGATTCTATACTAAATTATATGTGATTGAATATTAAAATCAGGACTATGTTTTTTATATGGACTTTATTGAACACAACTCTAGTCTCTATAGATAAAACTTTAACATATATTTTTGTAACTTAAAATTATATGATTTACAAACCTTTAAGAAATCGGATACCTCACACACACAAAATAAAGAATGAAAGAATAAAATAATATAATGAGAACTATATTTGGCATTTAAATTATATATATATAACAAAATACAAGAAGAAAGAACAGTAACTATTTTGTCTTTTATCTAGCAAAGCTTTCATATATATTATATATTATTATACAGCCAAGACAATTAACAAAGAGCAGTCTTTGCGGATTGGCAATTGATGGATAAATGGTCTCAAGTTTGAGTCTTGGGATACTTTTTTTTTTTATTTTTTTATTTTGTATTCAGAATCTTTTTTCATTTCCATCTCTTTATTTGTCTTTTCTTTTACAAAGTCTTCTTTCACTATTTTTTGTTTATAAATATCCTTATTATTATCAATATTAATTTGATTTATATTAAATCTTATGATAAAAAATTAGAAAGCTTTGAAAGTTTTTTTTCTTTTTCCATTTTAATAAATATACTTTTAAACTTTTTAGTATTAAAATTTATTACAAATGGATTTTGCTCCTTATTATATATAAAATACCATATATATATAACAATCTATATTTTTAGGTAAAAGCGAATTAAAATTCAAATATCTATTTCCAACATAAAAATCATATATCAAAGTACGAGTACTAAAAACATGATGCATGCATGTATTTTTTTTGTTGTAACGTATATAATCACTTTATTTATATAAGAAAAATAATATCACTAAAGCTTATTTTATTGTTATATGGTGTATAAAACCAAAAGAGTCTTACTAGTTACTTCGATAAGAGGTTCTAGGTTTTTTCAAGGTTTGAATGGAACGGTTTATGTCAAAAGTTTATAACTAAATCGATAATTTCAGATTAAAAAATATTAAACTAATCTAGACCACTAAATTAGTCAATCAAACTCACTAGATGATCAAAAGCCGGTTTGGTTTGGATTGGAATCACGGTTTTAAATTTATATGTATTTTTCAAATAGTATTGAAGTGTTGTCGACATAGATAAACTAGTATATTATCAACATCTTGATAATTAGATACCAACATATTCAAGATTACAAAAACAAATTTATAAAATTTAGCAATTCTTCATACACACACATAAGGCTGGCAATTTGGGTCGGGTTCGTGTTATTGGGTTCGTGTCATTCGGGTTCGGGTCAGTTTCGTGTCGACCCAATTTCGACCCATTTATTTTCGTGTTAGGTTCGAGTCGTGTCACTTGTTTTCGTGTCGGGTTCGGGTCGTGTTTCGTGTCAACCCATTTCGGTCAAAAGTATTTGACTAGTCTTTTTTTATTTTCGATTAAGGTTTTTGAATACGGCTTTCGGGTACGGTTTTCAATTACGGTTTTATGGGTTTCAAATTCGGTTTTCTTCACAAAATTTTCGAATTCCTTGTCTATTTCCAATTTTCTCTACTAACTAGTGATTAAAATATTAAATATCAATACAACTTAATTGCTTTAATACAAAGTAGTAGCTAGTAAACAAACCATGAACTAAAATAACTTAAAGGAAAATTTTAATTTCAAAAAGCAAGTTTTTTTCTTCTTTACCGTTGTATTCTCAGAAGGAATATCGGGTTGGGTGAGTTTCAAAGGGTCTTGATTTAAATCATTATCACTATAATATTGTTTAGGTTTAAGTCTTACCAAGTTGACAAACGTCAAATTACCAAAAGTCTAAAACAATATAGTAAAAATAACAAAAAGCAAAATGATGTAATATTGTTTAGGTATAAATATTTTATTGTTTATTTAAATTTTTAGCTTTTCAAGGTTTTGTACTTTTGTTTATCGGATTTTATTGACTAAGATGTCACTCCTTCATTTGAATTCACAATCTCCTTTTTAAAATTTTAAATTTAAGTATTAAAGAAAATTTTATTAATTTTAGTTTTACCTTTGTACGGGTCACTTTTAGGTTGTCGGGTTGACCCTAACCCAACCCATTTATTTTCGTGTCAACTTCGTGTCGACCTGGTTTTGAACCATTTCGAGTTCGTGTCACTTTTTTCGTGTCCGGTTCGGGTCGTGTTTCGTGTCGGGTCAGAAATTGCCAGCCTTACACACACATACACTCATAACTACTTAAAGTGTTTACATTTAAAAAAATTAAACTGAACTATTAAAGCGCGTTTATATTTTAAAAAGCGTGACATAACTACTAAACCGATCAAACTGGCTACATAGTCTCAGTTTGCATAGTTTGATTGTTTCAGATGTTACATCCCCCAAAAGAGGTTTTATCTCTACTTACTAAATTTTGATGTATATCTTCTTACTCATTAGATGATATAAATGTTAAAATAATATGTAGTTAAGAAAGTAGCATCAATAGATTTTAGGATGAAATATGGTTTAATCATCAAAGTTTCTCTTACTTTTCGGTTTAACCATTATATTTTTATTTAAATGGTTTAACCATAAAGTTTCATATACCTGTTACTGTTGGGGTTCTATGAATACAGCGGAAGCGAAAGGTACAAGAAACAAAGCACAAGGTACAAGTATTTAAAGCATAAAACCCCAAAAGATGGACCAAGCTCTATGTCTAACATTTTGCAACATAAAAAGAACAAGGAGATGAGTTAAACCCTTATGGAGCTCCTGGAACAAAAGAGAGAATGGAGTGATGACTAGAAGACCACGAACCGAGCCTTCCTTTATCGATGTCCACTCCGGGTTTGTCCTTCTCCTTGTACTAGCAAGCTCTTGGTGATCTTCAAGCCTTGAAATCACCTCTAGAACAACCTTTAATCCTCAGAATTCGGACCTCTTGGAGAGCACACACAAAAGACACTCTAAAAGTCTCTAACTAAGTGTTTAAGTGTGTATTGACAAAAAGGTTATCAAGTGACAAGAATAAGGTGCTTAAATAAACTCTTAGATGTCACTTGGATGCCCCAAGAACCGGCCATGATGCTCCCAAAAGCAAGCGCATGCATTAGGCAAGAGTGGAGGTGGGAAATCAAGTGGCATGCAATCTGTCAGGCGTTAGCACCGCTAACTTTTAGGGTTTAGCGCCGCTAACGCGGCCTGCATTTCAACTTTCCCATTTTGACACCATTGGTCCCTCCATCTTATAGGCTATCGAGATAGGTCCCCGGTGTGTTACCCAATAGGCCCATACATCATCGGTAGTGATCCATATGGCGTACTTGTGTCAGCGGGCATACTCCAACAAACTCCCACTTGCACATGACACACCGTACCCATAAAGCACAGACAAAGAGCGGCCTCTAGTAAGGCATTTCTGCCTCTAAGTCAGTACGGGATTTGTCATCTAGAACAAAAACCAAATCTAGAATCAGTTATGAAATGGTCCTATAGATAAGTGATCATTCATCCCTTCGTTCGCGATATCCGTGTGAACACGAGACATGGTTAAATGTCAATCTCCAGATCGTTCACGATTATGTTTCTCGTGGTGACCCAAAATCCAGCTGCAATCGATCAAATATCATTGCAACTCGAGCATGGCCATGCATTTTATGTCAGCGCTCAATCATCGGGGGGCCCATGGATATCTCTCTAAAACCAGAGGAACAAATCCCTTCGACTACATTGCTCCGCCACATACACCATACTTTACCTAAAGACTCCCTTTATAACAGCCACTTACGAACTACGTCTGAAAGCAATCAAGGCAAAGCAGATCCATGCTTTGGAACACATGTATCTCCAGTCTAAGGACAAAATGATATTATCATCCTGAATTACTCGTGACATAAACCATGAAGTAAGTTCAGGTGTGGGTCGTCCAGTCAATTGACCATTGCAAGCACAGGCAAAGTGTTGCGTCTCTTTACCCAATCCATTATTGGATAGCGACCAACCACTTCCCTCATTCTTATGTCAAACTTCCTCCCCATGAAGAATGACCGACTGTGGACATTTAGAATGTAAAAGGCATTCAGGGAAGTATTAAACATGCTAAGATGGAACACAGTAAGGATTCATAAAATATTCGCCCTTGGCGTATCATTAAATCATATTTAATAATCAATATAGTATGAAATACAATACTGCTTAATGTTCCCAAAATAAAGTACAAATCAAACATAAACCAAATAATACACTCAAACCAAGTCACTAGAAAATCTAACACCTATCGATCTAGTGTGAGAATCATGTACATCTTGTGACAACGGTTTAGTGAACGGATCGGCCAAGTTGCCCTCCGATGCTACTCTGCTGATGGCAATATCACCACTCTCAATAACGTCTCTGATGAAGTGGTATTTGCTAGGAATGTGCCTCGTCCGCTTATGAGCCCTTGGTTCCTTTGCTAGAGCAACCACACCCTCATTGTTACAGAAGATCTCAATAGGGTCGGTTATGCTAGGAACCACTCCAAGGTCTTGGATGAATTTCCTCATCCATACCGCCTCTTTTGCTGCTTCACTAGCCGCAATGTACTCCGACTCGGTAGTTGAATCAATTACTGTGTCTTGCTTGGAGCTCCTCCAACTTATAGCACTACCATTGAGAAGGAACACGAACCCCGATTGTGATCGACAGTCGTCCTTATCAGTTTGCAAGCTTGCGTCAGAGTAACCATGTACTCTAAGCTCTTCCTCACCACCATAAACTAAGAACATCTCCTTTGTCCTCCGAAGATACTTGAGAATGTTCTTAACAGCAGTCCAATAGGCTTGCCCGGGGTTAGCCTGAGATCTACTCGTCATGCTCAAAGCACACGATACATCAGGACGAGTGCATAGCATGGCGTACATGATTGATCCTATTGCTGAAGCATAAGGAACCCTCTTCATTACGTCTAGTTCCTCCTTGGAACTAGGACATTGAGCCTTGCTTAACGTCGCTCCATGCAACATAAGGGTGTTACCCCTTTTTGAGTCCTCCATCTTGAATTGCTTCAAGACCTTGTCGACATATGCACTTTGGCTAAGCCTGATTAGCCTCTTAGATCTATCTTTATAGATCTTTATGCCCAAGATATACGCCGCTTCTCCCAAGTCCTTCATTGAGAAACAACTCCCAATAAAAGATTTAACCTCTTTTAAAGTTGGGACGTCGTTCCCAATAAGTAGAATGTCATCTACATACAGGACAAGGAATACTACAGCCCTCCCACTAGCCCTGACATACACGCATGGTTCATCCTTGCTTTTCGAAAATCCAAACTCTTTGATTTTCTCATCAAAGCAAAGGTTCCAGCTGCGAGATGCTTGCTTAAGTCCATAAATGTACTTCTTTAGTTTCTAGACTCTATCAGGATACTCAGGATGTACAAAACCCTCGGGTTGCGACATAAACACCTCTTCATTAAGCTTCCCGTTAAGGAAGGCGGTTTTTACATCCATTTGCCATATCTCATAATCATAAAACGCAGCTATGGCCATAAGTATTCTGATAGACTTCAACATGGCCACTGGTGAAAAGGTTTCCTCATAGTCAATCCCATGAGTTTGCGTGAAAACCTTTAGCCACAAGTCGGGCTTTGAAGGTATCTACATATCCATCCACGACGTTCTTCTTCTTGAAGACCCATTTACACCCCACTGTCTTACACCCGTGTGTAGGATCAACCAGTTCCCAGACTTGGTTGTCCGACATGGATTGCATCTCATTCTCCATTTCTTCCTTCCACCTAGCAGACTCACTACCCGCTACGGCTTCCCGGTAGTTGGTCGGTTCATCATGATCCACCAATAAGTCATCGCCCTTAGATATGAGAAACCCATATCTCTCTGGCTCATGACGTGGTATACCGGACCTACGAGGAATCAATGGAGCATCTTCAGGTGCCGACGCATCCTCTTGCTCGGTTTCAACCACTTCGGGTTGAGTGCTAGTGCCGACACTAGTCCCTTCTCCATCGCGTTCTTAAACTTTTACAAGATCAATCCTCTTTCCACCGGATTGCATGCATATCATCTCCCTTTCAAGTAAGATGGCCCTTCGCGCGATAAACACTTTGTTTTCGGAAGGTTTGTAAAACAAATAACCCATGGCTCCGGTTGGATACCCAACGAAGTAACACCTCTCAGATCTAGGTTCAAGTTTGTCCTCTACCTCTCGTTTAACGAAGGCAGGACATCCCCAAACCTTGAGATATGCGACCTTTGGAGCAACTCGATGCCACATCTCATAAGGTGTCTTTTGAACTTTCTTAGTCGGTACGAGGTTAAGGATCCTAGCCGCCGACTCGAGACCGTACCCCTAAAAACTAATGGGTACTTCCGTACGACTCAGCATTGATCGGACCATATCCAACAATGTCTGATCCTCCGCTCGGCGACACCATTCAATTGTGGCGTCCTAGGAGGAGTTAGTTGTGAAATGATCCTACAACTAGCTGGATGATCACGGAACTCCGAGCTCAAGTATTCGCCTCCTCTATCGGAGCAAAGTACTTTGATAGTCTTGCCTAATTGATTCTGGACTTCGTTTTGTAATGTCTTAAAGACCTCAAATGTCTCAGACTTATGCCTAATCAAGTAGACATATCCATATCTACTGAAATCATCAATAAATGTAACGAAGTATCTAGAGTTTTTCCTTGTAACATGCTTGAACGGACCGTATAAATCGGTATGCACTTTTTCCAATAAGCATTTAGCCCTTTCACACACACCGGTAAAGGGTGACTTAGTCATCTTGCCTAATAAACAATACTCGCATGCTTCATTTGGCCCGTGGTCAAATGATTCCAAGATCCCATCCGCTTGGAGCTTGGTGATGCGTTTCTTGTTTATATGGTTGACGGTTATGCCATAAGGAAAACTTATCGAAACCATTTTTGGATCCAGAATCAATGTTCATGATTATGCTATTAATTTCTATGTATGCATTTGCTTCATATATGCCACGACATGGATAAGCTTTAAATTAGCAAAAATCATTTTTGAAACATGTAATAAAACCATTTTCAAATTTGAAATAAAATCCATCGTCATACAATGCATAAAAAGACAAAATATTCCACGCCATATGCGGCGAGTAGCATACATCTCTTAAAATAATAGAGTAACCGGTCTTGAAAGTAAGTTCCACGCTTCCTTTCTCTAATACGGGGACGACCTCTTTGTTCCCCATAATTAGCTTCAGCTCTCCATCTCTCAGCCTTCTACTTTCCTTTAGCACCTGCACAATGTTACGAACGTGAGTGCCACAGCCGGTATCTAAAACCCAGCCGTTAGATGTAGAAGTATGATGGAGTTCAATCATAAACGTACCAGAAGCAGAAGCGACCGCTCCCGAAGCTCGTAGCTTCTTCAGGCCCTCCAGGTACTTTGGGTGCTCCGGCGCATATGCCCTTTGACCCCGCAGAAGAAGCAAACTGTTGGGAAGATGATCTCTATCAGTTGTGATTTGATGAGACAAAGTTAAGTTTGTTAGATGTGTTCTAGATATAACTTAAACAGAATTATGAGGCTTGATCAGACTGAACACTTATAGTATTTCAGACTGAGCATAAGCTGAATATAAGCTGAGCATATGTTCGAACAGCTTATACTATATCTTAGTAGGATTATCACTATGTGTGATAAGCTTTGTATGTCACCTAAGATATATTGAGCTTTCAGCTTGATGTGTTTCAAGCTGAGTGACTCAGCGTATATACTGAGTCAGCTCAAAGTTGCTAAATAAGTTCTAGCTAACTCTTAGAACTTCTAAGGATAAGTTTATTAATATACGTGTTAGTTCATGTTGGTTTTCGAGTTTGTTCTCGAAGAACTCAGCTTGATGAGTTTTAAGTTGAGTAATTCAGTCCGAGGAAGAGTCAGCTTAAAGAAAATTTAAATATGTTTTAAAAATTATCTTTTTAACTCTTTATATCTACGGGAAGGATAAGAAGACTCCAGAATCAAGATTGAAGATTGAAGACTCAAGATAAGAAGATTCAAGATTCAAGATTCCGAGTTATCCGGTAGTTAGTTAGCAAATTAGGATTAGTCTAGTTTGTTAGGAACCGCAGGAACAGGATTATAAATACTTATCATCCTGATAAGTTTTGAGGAACGACTACAACGACGATTACGACTAAGTGTTGCAGAGCCAAATACCTCACCTCAACCGCATGTGTTACGATTCTTGAATCACTGTTTGTCAGTTCAATGTGATCAAGATATTCACAGATTGCCAAGCTATCCGTGTGTTCGAATACTCACATTAGTTGTGAGATTGGTAAGTTTTCAATCTGTGATCAAATCATGTTTAGAGAGTCGTCAGTATCTATAATCATAAGTTGATTATAGATAGCTAAGTTTGAAAGATTGAGAGATTTATATTAGGTGTTTACATATCAAGAGTTGCTTACTTTATAGAGTCTGTAATCATCTTCTTATTAATGAAAAGTAAAACATTCGATTGTGGTTTGATTTACTATGTGTAACACTTTATTTTGATTTGTTCAATTTCCGCAAAAAGTGTATTCAACCCCTCTTCTACACATCTATTGCTTGTTGTTATTATCACCAAGGGACCAACAACTGGTATTAGAGCAGGTTGAACAAGTTCATACGTTGAAAAGTTCAAGATTCTGAGAAAGTTCAAGATGTCTTCAAGCAACAATTCTTTAAACTTTTCTCAGATGTCTGCCAAGGGTTGTCCCATCTTTGATGGATCTGATTATCCTATGTGGAAATTCAGAGCCATGCTATTCCTCAAGTCCATTGACAATCGTATGTACGATGTTATCACAAAAGGACCAATAATCCCCAAGATTCCTACAACTGTCAGTGATTCGTCTCCTGGCAAATCTGAAAAGGATATGAGAAAGCCTGTTGCATCCTGGACTGAAGAAGATTGGAAACTACATTCTTTGTATGACAAGGCAAAGAGTGTTCTGGCAAATGCCCTGACCAACGAGATCTTGCATACAGTGACTGGGTGTCAAACTGTGAAAGAGATCTGGGATACATTAAGTATTACATATGAGGGCACTGATCTGGTCAAGCAGCAAAAGAAGAGTCATCTGAATAAATCATATGAAAACTTCTTTTCGAAAAAGAATGAAACCTTGCCTGATTTGTTCACAAGGTTTCACTGCTTGATAAATGACCTGCTAAGTGTAGGTGTGAAGAAAGATGAGGCTGAACTTGTGCTGAAGTTTCTGGATGTGTTACCAGAAAGGTTCAATGAAGTAACCACATCACTGAGGGCTGGAGGAACACTACATTTGTACAACCTATAGTCCATTTATGGGTTCTTGCTCAACCATGAACAGATCACAGAGCACAAGAGAACTTCTCAACAACAACTTAAGGAGTCCTTGGATAAAGTAGAGATTGCATTAGTTACACAGAAGAAGAAGAAAAGTTCCAAGGCACTAGTTGTTGAATCTGAGACTGAGTCATAATATCAAGCTAACCACTCAGACTCAGACTCAGGTGATACTGATGATGTTCAGACTATCACTGAGCAGATGGCCATGCTAACTAGACGATTGAGAAGAGCTCAACGGGGAAGAGGAAGATCTGACAGGGGGAAAGGGAAGAGTTCCTTTGATCCCAAGAAGGCTGTGTGATTCAACTGTTAGAAGAAGGGACACATTGTTGCTTAGTGCAGATTAAAGAAGGAAGAATCAGCATCAGTTGCTGATAAGAATGCTTACAGAGCTGAAAAATACAATAAGAAATATACTCAGCTCAAGAAAAGAAAGACAGAAGACAAACCCAGTGCAAAATGACTATATGCTGAAACCTGGGATACTGAATCATCTACCTCAGATGATGATGTATGTCTAATGGCTCAAGAAGATGAAGAGTTTGAAATTGATGAAGTTGATTATGGTTTGTCTGAGTCAACTTTTGAAGCTGACATAAAGGAAGCTAAGGAAAACATCAAGCTTAGTGATTGGGATCCTGCTTCCATGTACAAGGTTAGTAATTTCAACTCTTACACCGATGAAGAAAAAGGTCTTGCCTTCAATTATTTGTTAAATGATTTCAAGACCATCCTTAAGTCTCAAGAGGACCTGAAAGCTGAGATAGCTAAACTAAAGAATGAGATTAAGGAAAATCAATCTCTCATTAATGTTGGTAAGAAAGCACAATGTGATCTTGAATGTCAAAGACACATTAATAAACTTCTAGGTGAAGAACTTCAGGAAGCTAAAGTAAAAGCTGACCAACTTCAAAAGGTCACTGAGTCTTGGTGTAAGTCATCAAAGCTTGCTGAAAAGTGCATAAACAAACAATTTCCTAAACAGGTACAAGCTGTACTTGGAGGTGACTATCAAACTGCAGCTTATGTAGCTGATGATGAGATAGCAAGTACAGACTCTAAGGAGGATAGATAACTGATTGAGTCTCAGAAGTCAGCCTCAGATAATAAACATGGTCAAAACCTTAAATACAATATGTTTGTAAAGGCTAAAGATCATGGAAATGAGTGCTCAACATCCAAACAACATGCAAAGTCTGTGCTGGACAAATTAGGCACTCAGCCTATTCAAAGAACTTCAGTCATAGAAAGGCTTAATCCAAATCCTTTCAAAAGACAACATTCTCTATCTGGCTCGGAGAGAAGTTACAAGAATAGGAAGACCACTGTAAGTCAGAGGTCAAATCACAACAATGGTAAGTCCAAAGTTGTGGATCTTGGTAAGTCCAAGAAGATTAACAGTGGTAAGTCCAAACCTGTTAAAACTGGTGAGTCAAGTAAGTATGACAAAGGTAAGTCCAAGGTCATGGAAAAGAAGTTTGTTGGTCAAGCTTCTAATCAAAAGGATAACAAACAAAGATCTGACAAAGGTAAGTCAAAAGTCAGTGAGCATCAAGTGAATCAACTTGCAAAGAAGGTTGAAAAGTTATCCACTACATCAAGTGAATCAACTTGCAAAGAAGGAGATGCTACAAGTGCAGAAGTAGAGGTCATGAGGCTAAGGACTGTGATGTTGAAATTTCAAGGCCTGAACAAGTACAGGCTGATCAGTCTACACAGGACTCAGCTCCTGCTCAAGCTGAACAGTCAGTTCAACAAGATGGAGATGCTAAGTGCTCCTCATCTAAACCCACCAAGAAGTGGGTTCCCAAACAAAACTAATGTGTTTAGTTTTTATATCCTGTGCAGGGTTCAAGTAAATGGTACTTGGATAGTGGATGCTCAAGGCACATGACTGGGTGGAAATGACTTCTTAGTGATTTCCAGGAAGACGAAGGTCCTAAAGTAACATTTGGAGACAATTCCTATGGAAGAACTAAAGGCTATGGGAATATGCATGCTGACAAAGTTACTTTCCAGAAGGTTGCATATGTCAAGGGTCTTAAGCACAATCTGATTAGTATCAGCCAATTGTGTGATGAAGACAACATTGTTACTTTTAGGAAGAAAGCAGGAACAATATATAATGCTAAGGGAAAGTTTGTATTCATAGCTAAAAGAGAAAGAGATGTGTATCTACTTGATCTTAATTCTGCTGATCCCTATACTGAAACCTGCTTGTATTCCCAATCTGTTCCTAAGCTGAGTTGGTTGTGGCATAAACGATTATCACATTTAAATTTCAAAAATATAAATATGCTATCCAATAAATAGTTAGTCTCTGGATTACCAAAAATCACATTTGTCAAGGACAAATTGTGTTCAGCTTGTGAACAAGGGAAACACCATAAAGGGTCCTTTAAATCAAAGCAAAATTTTTCAGTAACAGACCCACTTCATATGTTGCATATGGATCTGTTTGGATCCATAAGTACTCCAAGCCTAAGTGGCAAGAAGTACACACTGGTGATAGTAGATGAGTTCTCACGATTCACCTGGGTAATATTCCTAAAAGCCAAAAGTGAGGCTGCCCTGGAGATAATAAGTTTTATCAAACAGGAAGAGTTGTAGAAAGGTTTTTCTGTAAAGCAACTCAGAAGTGATCATGGGACTGAGTTTAAAAACTCAACCCTCGAATGATTCTGTGAACAAAAGGGAATATTACAAAATTTCTCATCTGTCAGAACTCCCCAACAAAATGGAGTTGCTGAGAGGAGAAATAGAACCTTAATTGAGACTGCTAGAACAATGCTATGTGAGGCAGGATTGAAACTTTATTTTTGGGACGAAGCTGTTAATACAGCCTGTTATACCCAAAATAGGTCAATCATTATCAAACGACATGGCAAAACATCATATGAGATGTACAAATCTAGAAAGCCCAATATAGGTAATTTCCATGTCTTTGGTTCAAAATGCTATGTGCTGAATCAAAGAGATCAGCTTCATAAGTTGGAACCCAAAGCTGATCCTGGAATATTGGTTGGTTATTCCTCAATCTCCAAGTCTTACAAAGTGTATAACACTAGGAGAAAGGCTATAGAAGAATCAATTCATGTCTCATTTGATGAAGACGGTCTTGATCAAGCTGAGAAAAGACAAGCTGACTTGGTTAGTCTGAGTGAGCTTGAAAAGCCTAAGGAAACCATAGTGTCAAATCCTATGTATGTCATAGGAGATGATAGTGATGATGATGTGTGTCCATCAAAGAAATCATCACAAGTTTCAAGGGATTCTCAAGATGAGAAGGATGATGAGTTCGTCAATCCCTTTGGAGCTGAAGTCACTCAGACTGAGGATCTCAGTGATCATCAGTTTGTTGACAATGCTGCTATTGAGACTGAGGATGTGTGTTCACCTCAGAGTTCTTAATATCACTAAGACCCAGAACCAGATTCTCCAACTACAACATTCAAATTCCTCAAATATTATCCTCAAGATCAAATCATTGGAAATGTCCAAGAGAGGGTTATGACTAGATCTAAGGCTACAACTAACTACACTGCTCACTTTGGTTTCTTATCCCAAATGGAACCAAAGAATACTGAAGAAGCCTTCTAGGATGAGGACTGGATTGAAGCTATGCAAGAGGAATTAAATGAGTTTGAGAGAAATGAGGTCTGGAACCTTGTCTCTGCCCCCAAAGATCATTCAATCATAGGCACTAAGTGGGTCTATAGAAATAAAATGGACAAGGATGGAGTGATAGTTAGGAACAAACCCATGCTGGTAGCACAAGGGTATAAGCAAGAAGAAGGAATCGATTATGATGAGACCTTTGCCCCTGTTTCTAGAATTGAAGCCATAAGGCTGTTCCTAGCCTATGCAACATATAAAGACTTCAAAGTCTATCAAATGGATGTGAAGAGTGCTTTCCTAAATGGAAAACTTCAGGAGGAAGTCTATGTGAAACAACCTCCTGGCTTTGTTAGTTCAAAGTTTCCACATCATGTCTATAAGTTAGACAAGGCTTTGTATGGTCTTAAAGAAGCTCCAACAGCTTGGTATGACACACTGTCCAACTATCTACTATCCATGGATTTCACCAGAGGTAGTATAGATAAAACACTCTATATTAAAAAGAGTAAAGGACAGGTGATTCTTGTACAAATCTATGTGGATGACATTATATTTAGTTCTACAAATGAATCTCTGTGTGAATGGTTCTCCAAAATAGTGTCACAAAAGTACAAGATGAGCATGATGGGTGAGATGACATACTTCCTAGGGTTACAAATTCAACAAAAACCTGATGGAATATTCATCAATCAAAGCAAGTATGTTCTTGATTTGATAAAGAAATATGGTTTTGATTCAAGTTCAACCATGAAAACACTCATGTCACCAGCTGTCAAGCTGAGTAAAGACTCAGATGGTAAGTCTGTGTGTCAGTCTACCTATAGAGGAATGATAGGTTCATTACTCTATTTGACAGCTAGTAGACCTGATATCATGTTTGCTACATGTGTTTGTGCAAGATATCAGGGAGATCCTAAGAAATCACATCTTCAAGTTGTGAAAAGGATCTTTAGGTACCTTAAAGGTACACCAAATCTGGGTCTTTGGTATTCAAAGGACTCTGGATTTGATTTAGTTGGTTATTCTGATGGTGATTATGCTGGGTGCAAGCTAGACAGAAAATCTACAACTGGAGGATGTCAAATGCTTGGAGGGAAGTTAGTAAGCTGGACTAGTAAGAAACAGAACTCAGTAGCTACTTCAACTGCTGAAGCTGAATATGTTGCAACAGGGAGCTGTTGTGCTCAAATCCTATGGATGCAGCATCAGCTTCAAGACTTTGGTATGAGTTTCAAGAAAACTCCTATCTTCTGTGATAACCAAAGTGCTATAGCCATAACTTACAATGCAGTCTTCCACTCACGAACCAAGCACATTGAAATTAGACATCACTTTATCAAGGATATCGTGGAAAAAGGTAAATTTGACATTAAATTTATCTCCACTGATGAACAATTAGCAGATATCTTTACTAAACCCCTTAATGAAATGAGGTTTATGTATCTGCTAAGTAAATTGGGTATGCTCAACCCCTAGCTAAGTGTCTAGAATCTGAGTTTTCAGTTTGACAAAGACTAAGTAAGTGTCTTAAGCTGAGTGCACAGTTTATAAATAAGTTTTCATAAACTGAATAACCTGTCAAGCTGAATGATGAGTTCACACGTTTGGTGAGTTCCAAACATATTTTAACTGCTCAGTGTAGTTAAGATATATATAGTTTGAGTCAGTCTCAAACATAAATGACTAAGTGTCATAGAGTTTGAGCTATGTGCTTAACTCAAGCTGTGTGATTGGTTCACACGTTTGGTAAGTTCCAAACATTCATTAACTACTCAGTGTAGTTAAAATATAAAGTTTGAGTAAGTCTCAAACAGTTTTCACTACGTGTCATTGAGCCTGAGCTGTGTGCTCCACTCGAGCTGAGTATCAATCTCAAGCTGAGTGCTCATGTCAAGCTGAGTGCTTGACTTAGGCTGAGTGATTAGTTTCCTCAGCTTGGTGTGTCCAAACTATGATTTAATTACTAACTGTCATTAATTCATATATCAATGTGTATTTGAGTCAGTCTCAAATCGCATCGTATACCAATTGTGTATTGGTATAATATAACAGTGTTTATAATATTTTTGTAAGTCATTAATATTATTTTACACTTGTATCCGTTGGAAGATGTTGTGTTTCTACCCTAGCACTGTTACATCAAGCCGTAATTTCTCCGGCGTAACGGATAAAAAGGGATTCCAACGGTAACTTTTCTCTCTCCTCAGAAAGGTATATATACCGATCATAACTGGTTTAGAGAAGTTTACGCCTAAAAATATGACTTCTAATATTCTAAAATACCTTTCGTAAACACCTCTATTGCTCAGTGCATTCTTCCGTTCATCTTCAAAACCCTAAATTGCTAAGTGCAGTTTTCGGCCCGCTTAGTGCGAATTCTAAGTTGCTCAGTGCTTTTTCAACCAATTACTTAGTGTAACTATTCAATGGAAGGAATCACATTAGTTCTCGGTGATCAAATGGTTCGAGGTGCTCAGTTTAAGAACAATGGAGTGCCGTTGATCAAAATCAACAATCAACGGGCCTGTCTTGCAATTCCTCCAAGGAAACAAGGCAGAGGATATGAAATATGGGTGGATTACATCCGTAAATGCCCCCTGGCATTCGCCTTCTGTGGCGCACCACTACACATTGTTCCTCAACACCTTTTGGAGTTCTGGTACACTTGTACTTACGACCAGAACAGGGGAGAGATTACATGAACTGTTCTCAATAGTGATAGAACAATTGTTCTTTCTGTGTAGCGGCTAAGGGACGTTCTTCAACTCCCTCAATCTGATGAGTTCGAGCCGGCTGTCACGAAGCAGGTGGCTAGGTCTGTTCTAACCAGAATGGGTCACCCGCAGACAGAGGGCGTTATTAAAAAGGCCACCTTTCCAACCAGCTGGAGTTTTATGGTGTCAACAGTGATTCGTTCGCTGGGAACCAAGGTTGGAGGACTGGACCAAGTCAACGAGTTCGAGATGCAGCTGCTGTACAACATGTACTTTGCGAGGAATTTAGACTATGCTAAGCTCATATTCAACGAACTCAGGGTCCAAGTGATGAAGACCACAAGGGATCTTCATGTACCTTTCATAAGGTACCTGTCCTTGGCATTTGAAGCCGAGCTGGGGACAGCACTCTACGAAGCTGATCAGGATGTGTTCATGTTTCCTACACTCAGCTCAAAGATGTTCAATAATGACATCTTTCCAGAGCAAGATGGTCTGAGTGATCCCATGCTGCTGATAGCTGAGTCAGCTTCATCTGAAAGTGAAGTAGAGGGATCCAATCAAGGGGGAGCTTCCTAAGCTGATCCATAGGTTCAAGCTGACCACTCTGCTCAGGCTGAGCCAGCCAACATTGAAGCTACCACAGGTAAGGTCTCTCCACTTTCTTCTTCTTCTCACTATTCTCCATCCACTTTTGGAGACAAGACTGCAGTAAACCCAACTCAGTATAACCCATCTCCTCCACCTTTTATCCATCTTAAATCCCACTCTGAAGCCACCCCTAGTATACCCACTACTACTAGGGAGAAAATCCAAACCTACACTAGAAAAACTACAAAAGGTGGTGTCACTCCTATAGGTATCACTGGAGCTGAGATCACATTGATCCCTCCACCGGCAGGAGTTGAGGGGGAGACGCCTACTCTTCAGGTGTCGACCTTGAGGCTCATTTCAACCCAAAAGCCTAAGCCGGGTGTGATGTCTACTCAGCCCACACTCTCTAGAGCCATGGGAGAGCCTGTTACTGTGCCTAAGCAGACACACTTAGGTAACATTGAAGAAATGACCAATTCCCAGGGTCAATCACCCCCCTCCAAACCAATTAGCCAATCACCTACCCATACACTTCACGTTTCTAGCCCAGTTACTTCTCTTCACTTCTCACACCCCCTTGCACGACCTGTAAATGTTTCATCTCAACACCAAGATGAATCACAGGGTCCAAACTTTGGTGCAAATGACTTTGAGGATATACACCAACCCTTAGATCATATACTCACCTACTGTTGTTCTTGACTCTTTTTCATCACAGGTTAAACTTTTTGAGTCTAAGGACAAGGCTCAGTCTCCTCCAGAAGCATCTGCCTCCTCAGGCGTTCAACAGTTAAAGTAGTATTTAGCAGCTTAGTTTGGTCTGTTTCATCTCAAGCAGAAGAAGAACTAACGCAAAATCTCTCAAAGACTTGAGAAGCTGACTAATGAAGTTAAAGAGATTGCCTCTGCAGTTGCAGCTCTATCTGAAAGCAAGACTTCAACCCTGGTGATGATGACAAAAAGGGGGAGAAGATACAAGATGACGCCGATTTGGTTCAAATTGAAGCTTTACTGGAATTAGCAAAAGGAGCAGAGAGGCAAGCTCAGTTTGAGGGGGAGCTGGAGATAGAGAAAGAGGAACCTGCAGCTAAGAAACAAAAAGTAACAAAAGTAACAGAATCTGAGTCTGAAGATGAAGCTGACAGTGTTACTGAAACTGAAGAAGAAACAGAAGAAGAGAAAGCTACAAGGCTTATGATTGAAATACTCGAGCAAGAGGAAGCCAATGAGTTAGGCATTTCACTTGAAGAGCTGAGAAAGAGAAAAGAGAAGGAGGCAAAGGACCAAGAAAAAGAAAAATAGAGAAAAGCTTTGGCTCAGGCTGAGGATGACTACACTGGTCCGAGACCTGATCCTATCCCATATACAGACGAGGACATTCAAGAGTGCTATTTCAGAAGGAGCACCAGCAAGGAGATCAGAGGCATGACTTTGAGCAGAATAAATGGAGCCATCATTCTCAATTTTGAATTTGATGATGAATCTACAATGGGAATGGACCTGAGATATGTTGACAGGTTGGGCTACTTAGAATGGAAAAGAATAATGATGATGCTCAAGAGGTTCAAATGAAGCCAAATCAAGCAAGAGATCTTTGCTGAAGTTTCCAAGCTGATAAATAGAGCTGAAGAGCTGAGATATGTTCTAGTACCTGGACTGCAGTGGGAGAGCTTATTCGAGATACCTGAAGGTGTAGAGTTTAAAGAAAACCAAGGTATTGATACACCTGTTCAGGGATTCATGTTTAAGGATCAGGCAGGCAATCCCAGCTTTATCAAGCTGAGTGAGATATGTTATCTAAAAGCTAGAGATGCCATACATATAAGAAGTTGTTGTGGTGATAGCTCAAATCATTTCATAACGTATAAGCTGAATAAGATCATCAGAATGCAACAGAGAGAACTCAGAGGGGATGCAGAAGCTGAAAGCCTCCTAGAAGAAATCAACAGAGAAATCATTCTTTGGGAGGTTCTACATCCTGAGTTCAAAAGATAAATTAGATTAGTTCTAATTTTGTAAGCACTAAGTGTGCATGATCTGAGTGATCAAAAATTTGTATTATGATATGTTCAATTAATACAAGTATGAGTTTGATATGTTCAACTGTGTTATGATGTGTTCATAATTATTAGTCTGATAAGTTCAGCTTGAATGAACAATTGATTAGTTCTTATTCATTAATGTATTTAGTTGGTGTGTTCAACTTAAAGTTGGTATGTTCCACTTATAATTGATAAGTTCAATTAAAATTGATATGTTCAATTAATATTTGAGTAGTTCAAATATAAAATCTTAATAAGTTTGAGATTTAAAACATAATTCTGTTAAACAAACTTGAGAACTGTTGGTGGTTTTTTCATCATCAAATAGGGGGAGTTTGTTGGGAAGATGATCTCATCAGTTGAGATTTGATGAAACAAAGTTAAGTTTGTTAGATGTGTTCTAGATATAACTTAAACAGAATTATGAGGCTTGATCAGACTGAACACTTATAGTGTTTTAGACTGAGTTTAAGCTAAATATAAGCTGAGCATATGTTCGATCAGCTTATACTATATCTTAGTAGGATTATCACTAAGTGTGATAAGCTGTGTATGTCATCTAAGATATATTGAGCTTTCAGCTTTATGTGTTTCAAGCTGAGTGACTCGGCGTATATACTGAGTCAGCTCAACAGAGTTGCTAAATAAGTTCTAGCTAACTCTTAGGACTTCTAAGGATGAGTTTATTAATATACGTGTTAGTTCATGTTGGTTTTCGAGTTTGTTCTTGAAGAACTCAACTTGATGAGTTTCAAGCTGAGTAACTCAGTCCGAGCAAGAAGTCAACTTAAAGAAAATTTAAATATATTATAAATTTCTCTTTTTAATTCTCTATATCTACGGGAAGGATAAGAAGACTCCAGAATCAAGATTGAAGATTGAAGATTCAAGATAAGAAGATTCAAGATTCAAGATTCCGAGTTATCCAGTAGTTAGTTAGCAAATTAGGATTAGTCCAGTTTGTTAGGAACTGTATGAACATGATTATAAATACTTATCATCTTGATAAGTTTTGAGGAACGACTACAACGACGATTACGACTAAGTGTTGCAGAGCCAAATACCTCACTTCAACCGTATGTGTTACGATTCTTGAATCACTGTTTGTCAGTTCAACGTGATCAAGATATTCACAGATTGCCAAGCTATCCGTGTGTTCGAATACTCACATTAGTTGTGAGATTGGTAAGTTTTCAATCTGTGATCAAATCCTGTTTAGAGAGTCGTCAGTATCTATAATCATAAGTTGATTATAGATAGCTAAGTTTGAAAGATTGAGAGATTTATATTAGGTGTTTACATATCAAGAGTTGCTTACTTGATAGAGTCTGTAATCATCTTCTTATTAATGAAAAGTAAAGCATTCGATTGTGGTTTGATTTACTATGTGTAACACTTTATTTTGATTTGTTCAATTTTCATAGAAAGTCTATTCAACCCCCGTTCTACACATCTGTTGCTTGTTGTTATTCTCACCAAGGGACCAACACAAACCGCCTCCTCCGGAGTCTTAGCTTGAGGGATAGGACCCTTTTGCTTAGGCTCCGGGGTAGGGTTCGGCTTGGAAGCTCCAACCTTACCCTTACCTTTACCCTTAGGGGTAGAGGCCGGTTTCTTCCTCTTCTTGGACTCCCCTTCCTTGATGGTTAAGACGGGAGCAGAGGTGGATGGCTTTTGCTTGGTCATGTTGGGCTCGGCGGTTCACAGCATACCATGCAATTCCATTAGGGATTTATCCATCTCATGCATATGATAATTCACAACGAATTGATCATATGACGGTGGGAGAGACCGTAGAATCAAGTCTACCGCCATCTCTCTCGCAATGGCAAATCCCAACCTCTCGAGAAATATGCAAACCTGCAAAAGGTTCTAGGTAAGAAAAAGGATAAAAATACAAAACAAACGAAACTTGATGATTTAAAAGGAAAACAAACGAAACTTTATGGATATCATTTTACATTAAACATTAACAGTTAAAATGTTAAATCGAAATTAACAACAAACTTCGATGATTAAATTATTTTAACCCTGGATTTTATGTATGGTAATTTAGTATATAAAAGGAGGAAATATGAAGATATAATATAAAAAACAGAACTTTTTAAATTCAACTAAAGCAATGTTGGCTTAAGAAAGTGAGCTGTAAATCCTAACTATTCTTTTTCTAAAACAAGATTAGCTTGCAAAAGAATAGACAAACATGTTTAAGTAATTATTGATAATCATAGCCAAAATTGGTCAAGTAAGATAGATACACCATAATTATTTATATATTTTTGATTTTGAACATAACTAATTAAACATAATTACAATAGTTATATTTTTAAAGTAATATATATATATATATATATAAATATTATATAGAAAAGTCGTTGGTAGATTGTAATCAATATATTAGGTTATCTTTTAGACTTTTAAACCTTTTTAGTATAAATTTAAATTTTATATCGGTCACATCCTCACGTAAACTTGTTACTATTTTGAAAGGGTTAAGTTCATCTTATTTTTAGTCAAACATGATTAATTTTATTTTCTCACAAAGATAATTGTTGTCCCTTCAAATAGGACACGTTCTTGACTTAAATAAGGGATTCACTTTCATGTGTGTTAGAGAACATGACAAGTCATGTTTGGCCAAATCATGAGAAGATCTTAACTAATTTTGAAATGAGAAATTAAATATCCTTCTACTTTTTATTCCTACTTCGTCATCCTACTCATTATAAGATGACATGTGTACTCTATTAAATCTCTTTTCTCATCTCCTCCATTGATTTTAACACATGTCTTGATCAAATAAGATATATTATTTCAACAACAACAACAACAACAACGATACCCAAAAATAAGATATATTATTTCTCTTTTGAAATTATCAACTTTTCTTCTATAAAACTATCACGATATTGATTAGGAGGGTGATAAAATGAAATTAGGTTGTAAAATCACCATCTTATTATGGATTGTTTTAGTTTTAACAAGATTTAACTATGTAATATTTTACTTTGACTTCATAGTTTTTCTACATGTTTAGTTTATTCAAATGACGTTTTCAATTTTTAAATGATTTAAATACTCATAAATTATGTATGAGGATATATTTGAGAGTTTAGAGGTTTTAGAATGATATATATATAATATTAAAGTTTAGAAGGATATATATATATAATTAAGGAAGTTTATAAGGATATATATATATATATGAAATTCTCCTAAACTTTTATTGATTCGCTCTAAATCTTTAATTAAGTAGATCGAATCAGATCGAGATCGTCTAAAGATCCTATGGAATAAAATCGGGATTTTACATAAAATCATATTGTTTTAGAAAAATAATGTAGAAAAGTTATAAAAACTTAAAATCAAGATGGAGATATTAAATTGTAATCTAAAAGGATAGGTGGGCTGGGAATTTGACAAAAAAAGATCGGTTTCGAAGGCTGTTTGGATTTGAAAACGAAAAAGATTCAAGCGTAAAGGAAAAGGGAGAACTTCGAGATGGAGCGTTGTGGTGGAAATGGACATGCAAACGACAACCGAGAGGAAGGGAAGAAGGCGAGCTCACGGAATTGGAGGGTCTTTAAGCAAACAGAAACCCCTTGGGCTCTCAAAGAGACAAGGGTAGGTGGTGGTTATCGAAGGATGGAAACGACAAAAATACTCAAGTTGTTGATCAATGACAAATAAATTACTTGGCTCGGAGGCGAAACGTTCTGAAACTAATTGGTGTTATTTATTGCTGAATAAATGAACGTCTTTGTGTGAAACCTGAGATTTGGATTATTAGCGTACGGTTCTAGTGGGCACGAACAAGCATTGGAGATACTCAACCATGTGATGGTGAATTGCCATGATGTTAAGAAACTTTGGGAACATATTTTGGAGGTGGGGAGTGAAAGGATTGTGTGCAGGGATAGTGTACACATGTCATCACATCCGTGAACACTATGAGTCACTAAAGGGTCACATAGCTGCACACCCAACTCACGAACCAGGAATAACTCAATGTGTATAAGACGGATAATTAATAGTTAATTAATTATCAGAAAAGAGGGAAATAATAAATAGGTATTTATTAATAGAGAGAATGGATATTAAATATTAAGTTAAATATTTAATAAATAAAGTTTAGTTAGGAAATTATTAGTTAACAGTTGTTTAATTAATAATAACTGAACTTGGAGGGTCTGTATTGTCAAAGGATTAAAGTTATAGATTTGGACCGGGCTTTAGGTCCAAGGGCTTGGGGCCCAAGAGAATATATATATAAGAGGTTTAAACTTTAAGTTTAAACCTAATTGAAAGTTAATCCTAATTATCAAAAAGGCAAAACAAGAAAACTCTCCTCTCTCTCCTCTCCCTCTCGTCGGCCGAACACCCACCTCATGGTGAGTCTGACAAATGGGTGCAAGTGAGTCTGACAAATGGCTGGATGCCATGAAGGCAGAGCTGCAATCCATGTATGACAACCAAGTTTAGGAGTTAGTAGATTTGCCACAACACAGTAGAGCTGTTGGGTGCAAGTGGGTCTTCAAGAAGAAGACCGACATGGAAGGAAATGTGCATACTTTTAAAGCTAGGCTTGTTGCAAAAGGTTATAATCAAACTCATGGTATTGATTATGATGAAACCTTTTCGCCAGTAGCCATGCTTAAGTCTATTAGGATTCTTATGGCCATATTTGCATACTTCAATTATGAGATATGGCAAATGGATGTCAAAACGCTTTCCTTAACGGGAAACTGATAGAGGATGTGTATATGGCACAACCGGACGGTTTTGAGGATTCCAAGAATCCAGGTAAAGTACGCAAGTTACTAAAATCCATTTATGGATTAAAGCAAGCATCTCGGAGCTGGAACTTGCATTTTGATGAGCGCATCAAAGAGTTTGGTTTTATCAAAAGCGAGTTTGAGTCATGTGTTTACACGAAGTTCAGTGGGAGCATAGCAATCTTCCTGGTCCTGTATGTGGATGATATACTGATCATAGGAAACGATGTGCCAACATTACAAGGAGTAAAATCCTGGTTAGGAAAATGTTTCCAAATGAAGGACCTAGGAGAAGCCGCATACATACTTGGTATTAAGATCTATAAAGATAGATCTAGGCGGCTGATCGGACTTAGTCAGAGTACATACATAGATAAAGTGTTAAAACACTTTAAGATGGAAGATTCCAAGAAAGAATTCATCCCTATGAGACCTGGTATACCATTGAGCAAGGCTCAATGCCCTACTTCTCAAGAGGAGCAGAAGAGGATGAAAAATGGTTCTTTATGCTTCGGCAGTAGGATCGATTATGTATGCCATCTTATGTACTAGGCCCGATGTTGCTTACTCTATAAGCCTTACGAGTAGGTACCAGCAAAATCCGGGTGAACCCCATTAGGTGGTTGTCAAGAATATTCTCAAGTATTTGAGAAGGACAAAAGATATGTTCTTAGTCTTTGGCGGAAGCACGGATGAAATCAGTGTTACTGGTTACACAGATGCGAGCTTCCAGACAGATAAAGACGACTTTAAGTCGCAGTCAGGGTTTGTTTTTACCCTAACGGTGGAGCTGTATCTTGGAAAAACCAGAAGCAAGATACTATAGCAGATTCAACTACAGAGGCTGAGTACATTGCGGCAAGTGATGCGGCAAAGGAAGCGGTTTGGCTGCGGAATTTTATCTTGGATCTTAGAGTGGTTGCCAGTATGTCTAGACCGATTGATATATTCTGTGATAATATGGGAGCTTTGGCGCAAGCGAAAGAACCAAGAGATCACCAGCGGACCAGGTACGTACTTAGAAAGTATCACATCATCCGAGAGATTATCTGAAGGGGAGATGTGAGGATATGCAAGATACCAACAGAGGACAACGTTGCTGATCCGTTGACCAAGGCGCTAGCTAGAAAAAAGCATGAGAGACATGCTAGTTCCATAGGAATTCAGTACACAGGACCTAGCACCTAGTTTTTTCAGTATTTAATTAAATTGTATGGATTGATATTTAAGGTTTATGATTATGTACTAAACATTTCTGCGTGATAGAAATAGGAAGTTTAATATAATATTTTAAATATCTGTATACTTTTAGCATATTTATTTATCTATGATATACAAGTCTTGATATATCAAAATCACTCCGTAGCTACCTAATTCGGTGGGAGCCGAATTAGGGTGATACTAACGCTATTATAAATACTTGTTGGGTTATTCGGGTAGAGAATAACAACACAAGTTATGTGATCAAGTATTTATAGATATTTGTCAGTGGTACAAATATTGGAGGTGATCTGCATCAGTCTATCTTCAAGGAGCCAATGACACGAGTTAGCTGATTGGTTGTCCTTAGACCTGAGATGTTTGGTTTGGGGCACGAGGACTTCTGTACTTCAGAACGTTCTAACGCTACTGTTGGGAAATTGGCTAAGTCATTGAAACTGTTATACATGCAAAAATCAAAACTGTTAAGACTGTTAGTGAAGATTGTGAAAACAGTTGTAACCAACAGTTGCTGTGAACTTCAAAGCTGTTATATAGAGTTCAGAACTGTTAGTACAAACTACTACAACTATTTGAAGACCTTGAAGCCGAAGACTGTTAGAAGAACCAGAACTGTTGCATCCAATGAACAGTTTCGGTTGAGCTAAATATGGAAAACCCTATCTTTGAAGATATCTCGAAATATTTGGAAGATCATCAAGATTATCTCAGAAGATAGAAGATTACCTAACTGTCAGCAAATCAAGGAAGATCAAGGAGTATATAAATGCTAGATTAGAATTTATAATATATACGTACTCATTGATTAAGTTTTTGCATTCATTCTTAAAATTGTAATTTGCTTTCAGAATAGTGCTAAGCCTCTAAGTTTCTCGTTGAAACCTAAGAACAATATGTTTTCTTCGTCTAACATAATAAGTTAGATTGGGGGTGAAGTTTGCTATTGTAATCATTCTGGTTGATCAATAAAACTACTGTTTGATTGAATTGCTTTGTGTTCAAAACCTTCTTTAATCAATTAAGTGTGATTCCGCAACTTCTTAGTTAATTGTGATCATAGTTAAAGATTAACTTTTATTCAACTCTGATTTGTTATTCAAAAGTTAGTTCTTGTTATTTGATATAATCTATATCCGATCCTGACAAGTGGTATCAGAGCCTTATCATTAAGGTTCCTTTGATCACCAGTTGAAGGTTTTGCTTCAATCTTGCTTTGTTCTTTAAAACTGTTTTCAAATCACTTTGTTTCAATGGATTCTGGTAGATCTTCTGATAACAATGGCTCTGGGTCAAACATTCGTGTTCCCATGCTCAAACCAACTGATTTTGAGATGTGGAAACTGAGAATCAAGCAGCATGTCCAATTAATGGACTATGCTGTTTGGGAAACCATTGAAACTGTTCCCACTACCCCGGTTGATCTGGATGAGACTGGAAAACCAAAGAAGAAGCCACCACCAAAGACAGATGGTGAAAAGAAGGAGAGAATGATTGAGATGAAAGCACTCAGCATCCTCCAGATTGCAATTCCCAATGAGTATCAACATCAATTCAAGAAATTTGATGATGCACATGAACTTTGGAATGCTCTGGAAAAGAGGTTTGCTGGGAATGCTAGCTATAAGAGAAACCAAAGAGATCTCCTTAAACAAGCCTATGAGAACTTCACTAGTGGAAATAATGAGAGCATCACCCAAATCTTTGATAGGTTTTACAAGCTGGTAAGCCAACTAGAGAGTGCTAAGGTTAGGCTTGATCAAGATGAGATAAAGAGAAAGTTTCTTAGGTCTCTAGGTGATGAATGGACTGTGTTTGTTGCACAATGGAGGACTAAGGATTCTCTTGAAGACATAGAGTTAGATGACCTCTATAATAGTTTGATAGTGTTTGAGGGAGAGATAGAGGAAAAAAGAAAAGCTGTTGTCCCTAGCCACAATGCTGCTCTCCTGTCATCCTCAGGTATGGAATCAAACCATTCATTAACTAACTCTTTTGATAGTTGTGCAGGTACTAGTTCTGCTGTTGGACTAGATGTGAACACTCCAGATGCTGTACTTGAAGCTTTTCTTGCCAGCCATGCACATTCAACCCTCACCAATGAGGATCTTGAACAAGTGCACCCTGATGATCTTGAGGAGATAGATCTCAAATGTTAGATGGCCATGCTTACTGTTAGAGCCAAGAGGTTCATCAAAAGGACTGGAAGGCAATACATGAATTTCAGAGCTGATGGCAAGGCTGGATTTGACAAGTCAAATGTGAGATGCTTCAAATGTCAACAGCTTGGCCACTTTGCAAGAGAGTGCAGATCTGGTGGACAAGTCCAGAATCAAGGTCAGAGGCCAACTCAGAATCAAACCTCCTCAGCATTGGTCTCACAAGAAGGCCATGGGTTTGATTGGAGTGATCAAGCAGAAGAGGCTACAAACAACAAAGCTTTGATGGCATTGACTGACTCCTCCATCAAGTTGGATTCACCAGCATCTGAGGACATTCAGGTATCTTCTAAACTATGTCCTGGTGAATGTAGAGCTATTGTTAAAAGGTTTAGAGAGCACAATAAGAAAATGTGTGCTGCTCTAAGCAAAATGGAGGAGAGAAGATATGAATCAAGTGCAGTCATTGAAAGCTTTGAAAAGAAAATAAAAGATTATCAAGCCAATGAACTGCAAATGGATTATGATAGAAAATATCATAAGTGGGAAAAAGAGCAGCTTCAAGAGGAGATTGATAGTCTGAAAAAGAAGCTAAGTGAGAAGGAAAGTAAGGCTGATGAGTTAACCAAGAAGTTGGAGGGTGTTGATATTGATATGAGCATGTTCAAGGCAACAAATCTTAAACTTGAAACCTTGTTACAATCACAAATCAGAGACAAGGTGAAAACTGGTTTAGGATATAAGCAGACCCCACCTCCATACAATCACAACTACATAACTCCCATGTCTGATGTAGCTGATAGGTATGTTAATGAATCATTACCAGAGGAACTGAAGTCAGCTAATCCACAATTTAAAAGTGATGAGGAAGGAGTTGTGTATGCAGTGAGTGATGATAAGAATGAGGGAGTTGTGAAGAAGGATGAAGTTATTCCATATGAAAATCACATCTGTTGTGAGCCCATTCCCACAAAATCATCTTTACAACCTGTGGTGTTTGTAAAAGCATCCACTGAACCCCTCACCAATGAGCCAAAACTGACCAAAGCTGTTCATTCTATAAGCAGTTCCACAACTGTTACAAACAGTCCCCACCTTTACACTAACAGTCCCAAAAGGAACCCAAACAGTTCTAACCCAAACAGCTCAACTGTTAGTGTTAAGTCAAAAGGAAAAGTGAAGGTTGATGAAGTTGTAGTTGGAAAGCCCAAGAAGGAGGCTGCAAAAGCACAGACTAAACTCAGATCTGTAAAAAGGCATACTGAAATGCCTACATGCACTTGTCAAAAGCATGGTGTACAAAAGTTTCCTCAGTCAGCACCCGTTAGAGGAAATCAAAGAAATAGGAACCAGTTCTGGTCACAAAGAACTGGTTTGCCTATTGTGAAAGCTAAAAAGTGCTATACATGTGGGAGATCCAATCACTTGGCTCAAGACTGTTATTATAACCCACAGTTGTGTAGCACCAAAAAACCAAGTTTCAAAAAGCAAAATAACAGTTCTAAAACTGTTAAGTCAAAGCAGATTAACAGTTCTAAAACTGCTAAGCCAAAACAGGCTAACAGTTCTACAACTGTTACATCCAAACCAACTAACACTTCCACAACTGTTTTATCAAAACCAAAAACTGTTAGTCTGGCTTGGGTGAAACTGCAGAAACAAACAGTTTCTGAAGAGGGTAAAACTGGTACTCAAATTGCAAAACAGAATAAGTCACATGATGACTCAACTGTTTTACCATCTACAACAACTGTTTGTTCAAAGGTCTCAAATGTTAATCACAACAATTGGGAACCACATGTTCTTACAAAGTATTCCTCACACAAATTAGAGAAATCTAATTTGGATGAAATAAAAAAGAACCAAACTCTGTTTAAGTATTATGACTTGAATGGTGTACCCAAGACCTGCATGGCCTGGGTACTTCCTGCTACTAACTGATTTTATTTGTGCAGTGTATTCGTAGGGCCAATCATGGATCTATCTGGCATGTGGATAGTGGATGCTCAAGGCACATGACTGGAAATCCACATTGTTTGAAGGATTTCAGAAGCATCAATGGTGGATTTGTTGCATTTGGAGGAAATGCTAAGGGAGGAAAAATCACAGGTAAAGGAGCTGTTGAGGCAGGTACACTTACATTTAATGATGTTTTCTTTGTTGAACAACTTAAGTACAATCTGTTAAGTGTATCTCAAATCTGTGACAATGGAAACAAAGTTTTGTTTACAGATTCAGAATGCATTATCCTATCAAAAGATTTTAAACTAAATGAGAAGGATGTTCTTTTGAGAACACCTAGAAAGGATAATGTATACTGTCTAGATACACAAAAGATTGCTAAACAAAATGTGTTAAGTTGTTTACTCTCAAAGGCATCTCATGATGAGTCTGCCATTTGGCATAGAAGGATGTGTCACATGAATTTTAAAACCATGAATTAGTTAGCTAAAAACAGTTTGGTAAGAGGTTTGCTCCAAAAAGAATTCTCATGTGATGATCATTGTGTGGCTTGTCTCAAAGGCAAGCAACACAAAACTTCTTATAAGACCAAAGAAGTTTCTTCCATTGCTGCACCTTTACAACTTTTGCATATGGATCTTTTTGGTCCAACATCTGTGATCAGCATAGGTAAGAAAGCCTACTGTTTAGTTGTAGTTGATGATTTCACCAGAGTTACATGGGTTCAATTTCTTAGAACTAAAGATGAAACTGCTGAGTTAGTTAAGTCTCTTATTCTTAGGATTGAGAATCAATCTGATTTGAAGGTGAAAGTCATTAGATCTGACAATGGTTCTGAATTTAAGAACTATGAGCTAAACAGTTTTTGTGAAAGTAAAGGTATTGAAAGACAGTTTAGTGCCCCTAGGACTCCCCAACAGAATGAAGTTGCTAACAGAAGGAATAAGACTTTGATAGAGGCTGCTAGATCCATGTTAGCTGATTCTAGGCTTCTAATGACATTCTGGGCAGAAGCAGTGAACACTGTCTGCTATGTTCAGAATAGAGTACAAGTAGTCAAGTCCAAAGAGAAAACTCCTTATGAGTTGTTCCTCAAGAGAAAACCTTTAATCAACTTCTTCAAACCATTTGGCTATCCTTGCACTATCCTTAATACCAAATCACAATTAGGCAAGTTTGAGAGTAAGGCTGAAGAAGGTTTCTTTGTAGGATACTCCACTCAAAGTAAAGCTTATAGAGTTTTTAACAATGTCACTAGAATCATAGAAGAGAGTATGAATGTCTCTTTCAATGAGAATAGGATCAATATTGCAGGTAATGGGCCTGATTGGTTATTTGATATTGATGCATTGTCTAAATCTCTTTCTTTTGAATATTCTACTGAAACAGCTGCAGGTACCTCAACAACTGTTGGTAAAAATCAACAAACAGTTTCTAACAGCCCAAACAGTTTTGAAACTGTTAGTTCAAACAGTTTTGAAACTGTTAGCTCAAAACCAACAACTGTTGGTTCAAACTAAGTTACTGAAGACTTTGTTGTGATTCCTATGCTTCAACAAGAGTTCTCCAATGCTGTTGATCCATTGATTGATGTTGAATCTTCAAAGGACATGGAATCTCATGATCCTCAACAACACACTGAATCTGCACCCCAAACAGTTGCTGATCAAGTGTGTGATACTGCTGAAAATTCAAGTGAATGTGAGTTTGATCTGTCTAATCTAGGGAATGAACTGACTGAAGAAAACATTCCTACATCAAGAGTTCACAAGAATCATCCAATATCACAAATAATTGGTGATCCAACCACTCCTATCAGAACAAGGAATATGCTGCAAAATGAAAACAGTGGTGTGGATCTTGCCCAATTTGATGTGAATGCCTGCTTTCTATCTCAAATAGAACCAAAGAAAGCAATTGAAGCATTGAAAGACCCTTCATGGGTGGAAGCAATGCAAGAGGAGCTCTTACAATTTCAAATTCAGCAAGTTTGGAAGTTGGTTGAGCTTCCAAGAGGCAAAAGAGTAATTGGCACCAAGTGGGTGTTCAGAAACAAGAAAGATGAAAGAGGAATTGTAATCAAGAATAAGGCAAGACTGGTTGCACATGGCTATACACAAGAGGAAGGAATAGACTATGATGATGTCTTTGCACCTGTTGCAAGGATTGAAGCAATTAGACTATTTCTTGCCTTTGCAAGCTTCAAAGGATTTAAGGTATATCAAATGGATGTCAAGTCTGCATTTCTTTATGGAACTATTGATGAGGAGGTATATGTGTGTCAACCCCCTGGCTTTGAAGACTCAAAGTACCCTGACAGGGTATATAGGTTGGATAAAGCTCTATATGGACTACATCAAGCTCCTAGAGCTTGGTATGAGACATTATCATCCTACCTTCTTGAGAATGGTTTTAAGAGAGGCACAATTGACAAAACATTGTTTACAAAGATTGTTAAAACAGAGATTTTGCTGGTGCAAATCTATGTTGATGATATAATCTTTGGATCCATTGATGACAACCTGTGCAAAGAATTTGAAGTTATTATGCACAAAAGATTTCAGATGAGTTCCATGGGTGAACTCACATTTTTCTTGGGATTACAAGTGAAACAGAAGCCCTCTGGAATCTTTCTAAGCCAATCTAAGTATGTCAAAGACATATTGGACAAGTTTGGCTATCAAGATGTGAAACTGGCAAGCACTCCTATGGAAACACACAAACAGTTGGGAGCAGACTCTGAGGGGGAGGATGTAGACATACATCTATATAGGTCAATGATAGGTTCATTAATGTATTTAACTGCTTCTAGACCTGATATAATGTTTGCTGTGTGTGTTTGTGCCAGATTTCAATGTAGTCCGAAGATGTCACACTTGTTTGCTGTGAAGAGGATCTTTAGATACCTCAAAGGCCAACCAAAATTGGGACTTTGGTATCCTAAAGATTCACCTTTTGATTTGGTGGCATATTCTGATAGTGACTATGGTGGAGCCAATGTGGACAGAAAATCAACCTCTAGAGGATGTCAATTCTTTGGATCAAGGCTGGTTTCATGGCAATGCAAGAAACAAACAACAGTTTCAACTTCAACAGCTGAGGCTGAATATATTGCTGCATCAAGCTGCTGTTCACAAGTGTTGTGGATTCAAAATCAGCTTCTGGATTATGGTTTGTCTTTCTTGCATACACCTATTTATGTTGATAACACCAGTGCTATTAGCATAGTTAATAATCCAGTGAAGCATTCTAAAACCAAGCACATTGAAATCAGATTTCATTTCATAAGAGATTGCAATGAAAAGAAATTAATCCAAGTTATGAAAATCCATACTGATGATCAATTAGCTGATCTGTTGACTAAAGCATTTGATGTGAGCAGATTCAACTTTTTGATCTCAAACATTGGAATGATTAACTTGGACTAACAGTTGTTCATTACTCAATGTTTTTCACACCAACAGTTTGCAACTGTTAGTATTGTTATCTAACAACTGTTGATTTTAAGTGTTCAGGGAAGAGTAAAAGTTCAAATCCCACACCAGTTTTGGACGTATCTGGTTGCCTGTCCCACAAACAGTTTTCAAACCAGTGAATGTTCTTGATATGTGGTAAAGGTAAAATACTTTATTGAGAACAGTTCCAAACTGATATAGGTAAGTCACTTTATTTTGACAAGTCACTGCATGCTAAATTATTGACCAATTCACAACCACAAGTTTGTCTATAAATTAGCTTGCATGCATTCTTCTCAAATCACACCTACATTTGCATTCCAGAGAGCAAACTTTTCTTTGCAAATGGCTACTAACTTCTTTCTCATAAACTTCAAAGAAATTAATGCTAAACGAAGTTATGTAACCATCCCTGCCCCATTTGTTAGAATGCATGAGATTTGGAAATACTCATCTTGTGTTCTTGAGATGCATGATGATCGAGATATGTTCACCTTGACACAGCACCCAGACCCACGTAGGCCATATAAAATGACTGATCATATTCGTATAAGAGGTGATTTTGAAAACTTCACTCTCTTCCACGAGTTGCCTACCAACTGCTGTTTAAGGTTCGACTTGAACCTGGAAGGCACTACAGGCTCAGTAGTGTGGTTCAATGTTCGAAGAAATGATGCTGATGATGAAGTTCTAGCCTCGGATGATGATGCAGTGGAGGTCATTGTAATCGATGACTAGTTCCATTGCACATCATGGTCTTAGCTGATGATGAATTGGCAAGTGCTCATCATCATCATCCGAGTCTAATGGAAGCCATAACCATTTGAGACTAACAACCGTTAGAGAAAGAGATGGGTGTAGAAATCGAAGTCATAAAAGACTGAATTTCGTTGACCCTTGCACAATTAGATAAACAGTACCAACAATGGCTTGTGAAAATGCATGTACTTTGTAGTTCATCTGTGTTAAACATGAATAAAATGCATATTCTGTTGATGACTGTGTTGGCTAATGGTTTGTTTATGATGAATCAGCTTATGATGGGTGTATGAGCTAAGTTTTGTTGACAGTTGCACATTTTTTTAACCGTTGTTTGAAATACTACTAACAGTTTTCAACTGTTAGCATATAGCCTGCCCAACTGTTAGGCAAAATCCATGTGCATCTGAGGGGGAGAAACTCGTCTAATAACAGTTGTACTTTCTAACAAAAAAACAGTCTTCAACTGTTAGTGTGTAGAATGCACAACTGTTAGTCCAAAATCATGATCTTCGAAAAGGGAGTTATTTCTAAATAACAGTTGTTACATCTTATGAAAACAGTTCTTCAACTATTAGTTTTATTGTTGTCCGTCAACTGTTAAGTTACTAAAGGGTGTTTTGGTCTTTGCAGAATTTTGAGGATGTTTGAATTGCATCTAATATTCGAAACATATATATAAGGAAATTCCATCCTCATCAGTTCATTCACTCGTTCTGAACTTTGATCAAACGCTAAAACCCTAGAATTTTGCACTCAAATCAAAATGGCTCCCCTTCCATTTGTCAAAGAACACAATATGCTTGCCTTCCTTACAAAACATGCTAATCTTACTGCTTTCCACGACATGATTGACTATCTCTCGATGTCAACTCTACACACTGCTCTCAGCATAAACCCAACCATTTACACTTCTCATATTGATCAGTTTTGGAAACATGCTATCCTTCGAACAACTGATGAAGTGCAATGGATTGATTCCACTGTTGATGGTTTGAATGCTTCAATCTCTGAGGACTCCATCCGCCAACTTCTTCAACTTCATGATCGCGATGGTGAGTATTCTGATTCTGTTTCCCTAGACTTTGTGCATACCGAGTTGGTTAGGCTTGGGTATGAGGGCCCTAGGGGCAAGTGTACCTTCTACAAGGGACATTTTTGTGCACACTGGAAGTATTTGATTCATACTCTCCAGCAGTGTGTAAGTCCTAAACGCACAGGGTGGAACGAGTTTGGAAGCAACATTGCATTGGCCTTAATCTGTTTGGCCAACAATCGTTGTTTCAACTTTTCAAAACTTATTTTTAATGGCATGGTAAAACATCTCGGGACCAAATATGGTCTCTTTTTTATGTACCCGCGATTTGTGCAAGTTTTGTTAAACTTTTTTATGCCAAATCTTAAAGCACACAAGAGGGTCCTAATTCCCTCTGCTCATGTGGCCTCCACATTGAGCAAGTTGATGGTTAATGGGAAGAATTTCTCAGGTGCCATAACTCCACCACTCTCTGCAATGGTGGAGTTTCTTTCAAGAAACAGAGCTGCCAGGGGTGAGCATGAAGCCCAACTTATTGCTACACCACCACCTCTGGAACCCACAGCTCACGATACTCAAATAATCCCCTCTGCTACCTTTGAAAGAGCTACAACACAAGCCCCTGCACTAAAAATATTTCAAAAGAAGAGGAAAAGAACTGTTGGTGCTCCTTCCACCACAGTTCATGAAACTGAAACTGTTAGCCCTGCACAGGTGCATTCACCTGTGTAGAATATCGAAAGGGAACCATTCGTGCTGTCTCCCAGGCACAATGAGGAGGTGATCACTCCATTAGAGGGTGATCATGTGGTTTTTGAGGCTGACACTACTGTTTTATCCGCAAGGGATGAACAGGACAGGGTTAACATAACTAAGACCTCAGCCACGGCAACAGATGCTGGTCAAACAGTTTCTAGAAATCCCCAGTACCAAGAACAGAGGGGTACTAGTGAGGGATCTTCTAGAAGTGAACCACCAGTTCTATCTGCCGATGATATGTTCACAGTGGCAACACTAGCTGACATTGAGGCAAGTATGAAATTTAAAGTATTGACGAATCCTGATCTTGTACCATTTGTTGCTGCTTTCCTCTATCTCAAAAAGAGGAATTTCCAATATGACAAGCTTCTGACAAAGCATAATGAGCTAATTATCAAGCAGGATCAACAAATCAAATTTTTGTCAGCTTCTTTGTAGAAGGCTACTGATGTCCTTCGCGCACATGATCAAATGCTCCAAAATTCTATTACTCGTGCCAGACCCTCCTCTCAAACAGTTCCAATCAATAAGGGGGAGAAATCTTTAAAGCCAAAAACAGTTGCTGAAACAGTTGCACCAGTTGAACAAACAGTTGCATCTAGTACACAAACAGTTGCAGCTGAAGGCACAACAGTTGCACCAATTGAACAAACAGTTGCAAGTGTTCAACAAGTGGAAGAAGAAGAAGAAAGGTTGTCAGATGTGGATAGAGTGTTGATTAACAAGATGATCATGACAGGAGACTATCCAACAACCGAGGTTTTTAAAACATGGTCTAAAGTTAAACAAAATCATTTGATTGAAATAGGTGCTCAAACTCTGAATATCAGCACATTCAAGATGGCACAAAAGATTGTTGATGGATGGTTAGATGGAAAAGTGTCAAAGCTGAAACCACTTGCACCTAAGCCAGGGTTTAAAGGCATTGCAATTATTGAAGGAAAGAAAGATGAAAGGATGCCCCCTGTGCTAGGTAAGGGAAAGGAAGTGGTGGTTGATATTCCCAAGCTCAAGCTCACAAAAGAACAACAATAAGAGCATGATAGGGAATTATCACAAAGGTTGAATGCTGAGCTTGTACAGCAAGAAAAGAAAGATCATAATCTAGCTCAACAACTAGCTGCTGAATTTACACAAGAGTTGAATGAAGAAGAAAGGGAGAAGAAGGCTGGTAAGGGAGTAAAAAGAAAAAGAGTTGTAAAGAAGAAAACAGTCCCACCTCCCAAGCCAGTAGTTGAAAAGAAAAAGCCCCAAACAGTCCAAAAGCCCCAAACATTCCAAAAGTCTGAAGAAAAAGCTAAAGCTGAAAAGGTTCAAACCATTCTTCAAGACAGACTAAGTGTGGAGATTGCAGAAAGAATTGAAAAATTAGAAAAAGAGCAGCTTGGTCAAAAATCCCACATTACTGAGTGGAGATTTGAATTTTTGAGGGTAGAGACTGGAAAGCAAGGATTTACTATTGTCAGGGAACTGGAACCAATTGAAAGTTATTCCAGTTTCTTCCATATGATGGATTGTGTGATAAGGAGAGACATACAGGAGATGTATGCATATGGAGTAAGTCACTATGGCGGGGCAGCTGAGGTTGAAGTAAAAGTCTTGATGATGCACTTATCTAGTATATGTAATCCACTGGGAGTTATGCCTATGTTGATAAGTGATGAAAGATTTCCAATCATTACTGTGAAAGTATATGAAAGATCAAGGGTGTATCAAATGGTGATGGGAAATGCTCAAACTCAGTGGTTTGATCTTGAGTTCATCGAGCACAGTAAACCAAAGCTAATGTATATGTTGAAAGCAAGGTTTTATGGCCCTGCACAAGTGAAGGAAGATCTGATGAAGAGATTGAAGAAGAGATTGGAGCTTATATAGTCAAAGAAAATGTAATTTTTCTATCTCTTGAATTTTTTATTGTAACAGTTTGATTTTGCATACAATGATAAATATGTTCTTTACTTATGTTAATTTGTCAATGATTGAACCCTTAAAACAAACAACTTAATTGTATTGTTCAATACTTTAAGTTAGGGGGAGATTGTTGGGAAATTGGCTAAGTCATTGAAACTGTTATACATGCAAAAATCAAAACTGTTAAGACTGTTAGTGAAGATTGTGAAAACAGTTGTAACCAACAGTTTCTGTGAACTTCAAAGTTGTTATATAGAGTTCAGAACTGTTAGTACAAACTACTACAACTCTTTGAAGACCTTGAACCCGAAGACTGTTAGAAGAACCAGAACTGTTGCATCCAATGAACAGTTTCGGTTGAGCTAAATATGGAAAACCCTATCTTTGAAGATATCTCGAAATATTTGGAAAATCATCAAGATTATCTCAGAAGATAGAAGATTACCTAACTGTCAGCAAATCAAGGAAGATCAAGGAGTATATAAATGCTAGATTAGAATTTATAATATATACGTACTCATTGATTAAGTTTTTGCATTCATTCTTAACATTGTAATTTGCTTTCAGAATAGTGCTAAGCCTCTAAGTTTCTCGTTGAAACCTAAGAACAATCTGTGTTCTTCGTCTAACATAATAAGTTAGATTGGGGGTGAAGTTTGCTATTGTAATCATTCTGGTTGATCAATAAAACTACTGTTTGATTGAATTGCTTTGTGTTCAAAACCTTCTTTAATCAATTAAGTGTGATTCCGCAACTTCTTAGTTGATTGTGATCATAGTTAAAGATTAACTTTTATTCAACTCTGATTTGTTATTCAAAAGTTAGTTCTTGTTATTTGATATAATCTATATCCGATCCTGACAGCTACGCCATAACTGGGAAGTAATAACGGGCGTATCTGGGTGCAGCGGAAGACGTGTGCTCAAATGCAAGCAGTCAAGATGGGATTTGCACCTTCTCTTTTAGAGAAGAGATATTCTAGGGCCCCTTGACGGTTGAGACTAAATGAAATGCGTGGCCGCTCGGATAGAATGATGGACATCATTTGGTAACTCCATAACTGCAGTTAGTCGAAATCAGAAGTCGAGAAACATAATCTAGATTTTCAGAATAGATCACGTGCTCCATGTCTGAAAATCCACATTACGAGATATCGTGATGCGAAAGGAAAAGCCGGGTAATCCAAGAGGGTGATTACAGAATCTCTGGACATAAGAGAACTTATAGTCATAGTTAACCTAAGTGTCTGGCTGGGGACCTCCTTAGGCCTGTGATTGACAAGGGAGTGTAACTATCGTGCACAAGTGAAAGTCTGAAAGGATTGTGTGCAGGGATAGTGTACACATGTCATCACATCCGTGGACACTATGAGTCACTAAAGGGTCACAAAACTGCAAACCTAACTCACGAACCAGGAATAACTCAATGTGTATAAGACGGATAATTAATAGTTAATTATTTATCAGAAAAGAGGGAAATAATAAATAGGTATTTATTAATAAAGAGAAGGGATATTAAATATTATGTTAAATATTTAATAAATAAAGTTTAGTTAGGAAATTATTAATTAATAGTTGTTTAATTAATAATAACTAAACTTAGAGGGCCTGTATTGTCAAAGGATTAAAGTTATAGATTTGGACCGGGCTTTAAGGTCCAAGGGCTTGGGGCCCAAGAGAATATCTATATAAGAGGTTTAAACCTTAAGTTTAAACCTAATTGAAAGTTAATCCTAATTATCAAAAAGGTAAAACAAGAAAGCTCTCCTCTCTCTCTCTCTCTCTCTCTCTCATCTCCCTCTCGTCAGCCGAATACCCACCTCATGGTGGTTCTCGGTTTTTCGGCGGCGGCTCACCGGCAGCTCACCGGCAGACACCGGCGGCCGCGCAGTGCACAGCGGCCAGCGGCGCTAACCCTCGACGTGGACCCCCTTTTGCGGCGGGCTTCTCAGCGACTATGGTTTAGACAAAAACCGTGGTCGGGTTTTTGTCGGGTAACGTATGCACACCAGGTTATTCAGTTTTGGCGGGTAGTAGCCAGTTCAAAGGGTGCAGTAGTTGTGTATCCCCGTTCAGCAGTTTCAGGGTATATTTTCTGTCTCTTAGATATAAACATGTTTTAAATCTGTAGTTATTGTATGATCTATATATTGTTAGACTATGTGCAGAGATAGATAACATGTATCATCGTGTCCAATACTATGTGACACTAAAGGATCACACTGCTACACACCCAAATAGAACCTTTTGGATTTTACCTAATTGTGTATCACAATAATTAATAGTTTAATTAATTATTGAGAAAAGAGAAAAATAATAAAAGTTATTTATTATTTAAAATGAGAAGTTAATATTTAGTTTAAATATTAACGGGACCAATTAATTAATAGTTATTAATTAATTAGAAAGGTCGAGGGTATTTTCTGTAATTAATTAATAGTTTAATTAAAGCTGGGCTTTAATTAAACGGGCTTGGGCCTAATAAGGGTTTATTATATATAAACCTTATTTAGCCTTAATCACTTCATAAGTTAATTACAAAAGAAAAAGGCATTACCCTAATCCCTCATCTCTCTTCTCTCTCTCGGCGGCGCAAGGACAAAGCCGAACCACCACAGCTGGTGGCCGGCGACGCAAGCAAAACCGAACCGCAGGTGGCGGTTGGCGGCGGTGATACACACACACATCGCGGGTCATGGTTTGATCCGAGGTTTAATCCTTAGGCGGTCTAGCAGCCAGTTCAAGGTGGTGCAGTAGTGGTGGATAACCTGCACCTGTCTAGAGGCTTAAAGAAAAGTTTTGGTTTTCATCAAGGTATAACTGTTTAAGCCTCTTTTTCTTTTAGTTTCTGTACGAGTTAGATGAGATCACTGGAGGGGGTTTTATTCCGCTGTGCATATTTATAATATGTTTTTATACCCTACAAAACCCTTCAGTGGTATCAGAGCCACTTCTAACCTCGTAGGGAACTAGGTAGGTTTCTTTTATTCTGGTGAAAATGGTTTATCTTTTATCAAGAAAAAGGTTTTATTTCTTATCTAGAATAATAAAAATCAAGTTTTGATTTTTATTGGATAAACCTTTGATAAAAGATTATTAGATTTAATTTTTTAACTTAAATCTGTTTTTTTTATATATTGTTGTTATTTGCGAAAACCGAGACCACCACCATCTACGTCGGCCTCAGGCAGTGGCTGTGGCCAAATCGGCTGCGTACCAATCGTGGGCGTCGGCTAATCGACGGCAGTCCCGAGGAGAGGCAAGCCGGCCGTGATCGACGGCGGCCAGTTTTTTTTTTTTTTGATGGCGCTGTTCTCGACGGTAGCCGGTCTCGGCAGCGGCGGCCAGGGCACCGACGGCTACAGCGTGGTGGGCTACGACCCAAGGGCCACGGCTCAAAGCCGGCCCGGCCGATTCACGGGTCCGAAGGGGGCTACGACCCATTTCTTTCCTCGGCCCAGGTTCTTTTTGTTTCGATCCGGTATTAAATGTTTGGCCCAGTTTGTGGTTCGAATATTTGTAGTTGATATAAAAATTAAAATACAGTTGTTATTTTTAATTTTTTTAAGGTTTAAATATTATTTTGAGTTTTTTTGATTAAAAATCAAAGTATAAAACTTGAGATATATATTTATTGCAAATAACAGAAAAACAATATAGGGGTTTTAACAGGTCGTTAAAATCAGTAATTTTCATCGAGATGAATAATTAGAAATCAGTTGTTGTTTAACTTTCATGTATTAGTTTAGTACATGTTGGGATGTCATAGCCGAGCCCTAGACCTTGCGGATTGTTTTAATTTCCTGCACTTGTGGTTGCATATGGATTTATTATTCTATGGTGTGGGGAGGCCCGCGTGCCACTTACAACCCCTATTCTATTTTGTAAAAGTTTTAGATTAGCGGGTCTGCGTGCCTTTAAATATCTTGTACTTTTATATTTCTAGTTTTTAGACAATAGAATAGAATAGAATTATTATAATTTATATCTGGAGCAAGGAGCAAGGAGCAAGGAGCAAAGAAAAGGATTGGATTCTGGAGCCAGTAGGAGCTTCAGAATGCCATGCCATGTGTGTTGTGTTTTTCCACTTAGGTTTTGACCGTCGGGTTTTTCGTGTGGCTCACGGAACCGACAATAGTTAAGGGCAAGGCTAAGGCATAATTGTTTGTGGTTGTTTTATTTCTTTACATATTTATATGCGTGGTTGTGATTCTCACGATGAAATAAAACAAGGGTTTTAATAGATGTTAATTATTAAACAGATGTTTTTTAAAAGAAAACTGGCATTAAAGTTTTTCTCGACAAAAAAACATTGAAATCCTTTTTAGAAAAATCTTAGATCAGTGTGCTACCCACCTAATGGTACACCTTTCCTGTTAAATGGTACTTGGGTGTCGGAAGTGACCAAACCTTGGGCATTCGGGTTCAAACCAATGCGGGGGAGGGTGTGAAAGACTCTGCGATAATCGGGAGTCCCGGCCAGAGTTCACACTATCTTAGGTGGTGCGATCTATTTTGGTGATAATCGGGAGTCCCGGCCCAAAATGCACTAGAGGGACTAAACATGCACGGTTGCTGTAACCGATGTCCCGCGGATCTAGGAGTCGTGTCCAGGTAGGATACGATTGGTATAGTTTTTACCTACCAAAAATAGCATTGTCCCGGTGGGAAGTGCCCAAACCTTGCATCGGGAAATGTAAAATATGGATCCTAGTCTAATAATTTATTGTTTAAAAGGTAATAATTATTAGAAGATGTAATCAATACTGAATCGGTTTTATCTTTTTCTATTTCTGTAGATGTCTATTTTATCTGTTATTCCGTTTTATTCACCAAGAGAATCTCTAAGTCTCATCACTAGCAAGTGGAAGCTTTCAGGTCCAAACTTTTCTGTTTGGAAGATACATCTGAAAAATGTTTTGGATGCACAGGGAAAACTTCACATTATCGAGACATTACCTCTAGAGCGACCAGGAGTAGATGCCCAGGATAGTGAGTATGACACTTACTATCAATATCTGGCTGACGAATCTGATGTTATGTCGATTCTCATTCTCACAGCATCATCCGAGTTTACGGACGATCTCCGTGAGAAGTCATCTTATGAGGTTGTTTAAGAGCTAGAGCGAAAGTTCAAGTACAGTGAACGGATATGTCGCATGCTATTGATGAAGGAAATTCTTTCAGCTAAGATGAAAGAAAGTCAGCCTATTAGCGATCATCTCATTAACATGAGAAGGCTCTTAGATTGCTATGAGAGTTTTGGGTCAAAATCAAAACCACATGAGCTAGTTATGCTCTTGTTCGGTTCCTTGTCGAACTATTACTAGAAAATAGTAATGTATGTCCTCGGTGATTTTGAGATGACTGTCGCAGGGTTGCACGAAATCCTTATGTGCATCAGCGATGAGTTGAATCCAAAGCAGCTAGAGTCAACAGTTGTGGACCCTATGCAGGAGGATGACTGGCTGGAAGAACTTGGAGAGATTTATTGCCCGGACTGTGTTAGCAAGGATTCATGCGAGCACTCACTCGACATAGATCAGCTGTACATTGGTTCGCCCAATGATACAGGTATCTTTATGATAGATTGTCTTATTACTTCTTACGAATCATGGGTATTGGATACCAGATGTGGTCATCACATATGCAATCATTTGCAGGGATTCAAGAGAAGTAAGAAGCTGAGACAAGGAGATATGGACCTGCAGGTAGGCGAAGGCTCCATGGTTGGTGCCGAAGCTGTAGGAACATATTGTCTTAGTTTGCCCTCGGGCATGGTCTTAGAACTAGAACCTTGTTATTATATTCCTACACTTATTAAAAATGTTATCTCGTTTGATTTACTTATAGACCGTTGATTTGCTTATATTATGAATGAAAAGGTTATTTCGTGTTTTAAAAATGATATTTTCTTCTTTAACGCTACTCCAGAAAATGGTCTATATACCCTAAATATAGATAACAATGACATCTATCATATAAGTAAGAGATCCAAGAGTAACTTGAATCAGACTTACCTCTGGCATTCTCGTTTAGGACATATAAACGAGAAACGCATAGAGAAACTCCAAGATGACAGAATTCTAGAACCATTTGACTTGGAGTCATATGATATTTGCGAATCTTGTTAGTCTGGCAAAATGACAAAGCAGCCTTTCAACAGTGAGAATGAAAGGGCCAGCGAGTTATTAGGGATTATACACACAGATGTGTGCGGACCCTTTACTCCAGAAGCTAGAGTAGGATACCGGTATTTCATTACCTTTACTGACGACTTCAGTAGGTTCGGTTATGTCTACCTCATGAGACTCAAATCTGAAAGTTTTGATAAATTCAAACAGTTTCAGAGTGAGGTACAAAATCAGCTGGACAAGTAGATAAAGTCGCTTCGGTCGGATCGAGGTGGCGAATATCTGAGTCAGGAATTCGACGATCATTTGAAGGAATGTGGGATTGTTTCACAACTCACACCTCCGTATACACCTCAGATGAATGGTGTATCAGAAAGGAGGAATCGTACACTGCTTGACATGGTACGATCAATGATGAGTCGAAGTTCACTACCATTGTCGTTTTGGGGACACGCACTTGAGACAGCGGCGTTCATGCTGAACCGGGTTCCAACTAAGTCGGTTGAAAATACACCGTTCGAGGTATGGACGGGGAAAAAGCCGAAAATGTCTTTTCTCAAGGTTTGGGGATGTGAGGTGTATGTTAAGCGAACATTCACGGATAAACTCAATCCCAAATCAGATAAGTGTATCTTCGTGGGTTATCCCAAGGAAACCATGGGATACTATTTCTATAACCCAGATGAGAACAAAGTCTTTGTTGCTCGTAAAGGGGTGTTCTTGGAGGAGAAATTTCTTAACTCAGAAACTCCAAGAAAAGAAATCGAGCTTCAAGAAATTAAAGAGGAAGAGATTACACCACCACCGATAATTGAACCTGTGGTTAAACAGAGAATTGTTGAACCTCAACCCAAGTCTGTGGTTGAGGAAGAAGTGCAAACACAAGACCTTCGCAGGTCTAGTAGGCCTCGTAATGAGCCAGATAGGTATCTGGGATTCCTAGTTGCTCAAAACGAAGGGGATCTTTTAGAACCCACTACCTACCAAGACGCTGCCTCAGGTTTAGAATCTGAGAAATGGCTGGAAGCCATGAAGGCAGAGATGCAATCCATGTATGACAACCAAGTTTGGGAGTTAGTAGATTTGCCTCAACACAGTAAAGCTGTTGGGTGCAAATGGGTCTTCAAGAAGAAGACAGACATGGATGGAAAGGTGCATACTTTTAAAGAAAGGCTAGTGGCAAAAGGTTTCACGCAAACTCATGGCATTGACTATGATTAAACTTTTTTCCCGGTAGCAATGCTTAAAACTATTAGGATTCTTATGGCCATATCAGCATATTTTGACTATGAGATATGACAGATGGATGTCAAAACAGCTTTCCTTAACGGGAAACTGACAGAGGATGTATACATGATACAACCAGATGGTTTTTCTGATCCAAAGAACCCTAATAAAGTATGCAGGTTGCTTAAATCCATCTATGGACTAAAGCAAGCATCTAGGAGCTGGAACTTACACTTTGATGAGCGTATCAAAGAGTTTGGTTTTGCCAAAAGTGAGTTCGAGTCATGTGTTTACACTAAATTCAGTAGGAGCGCGGTAACCTTCCTAGTCTTGTATGTAGACGACATACTATTAATAGGAAACAGTATACCAGTGTTACAAGGAGTAAAATCCTGGTTAGGTAATTGTTTCCAGATGAAAGACTTGGGAGAAGCTGCTTATATACTGGGTATAAAGATCTATAGGAATAGATCTAAGCGGCTTATCGGACTTAGTCAAAGTACGTACATTGACAAAGTCGTGAAAAGATTCAAGATGGATGGATCCAAGAAAGGATTTATTCCTATGCAATCTGGCGCGATTTTGAGCAAGGCTTAGTGTCTTGTGTCTAGTCAAGATCAGGACAAAATGAAATTGATACCATATGCCTCGGCAGTTGGTTCAATCATGTATGCCATGATGTGTACTAGACCCGATGTTGCCTATTCTATCAGTGTCACGAGTAGATATCAACAAAATCATGGTGAAGCTCATTGGGTAGCCGTCAAGAATATTCTCAAGTACCTGAGAAGGACGAAAGACATATTCCTAGTGTATGGAGGTTCGATGGATGAGCTAAGTGTAACTGGTTACACTGATGCTAGTTTCCAGACTAACAGGGACGACTTCAGGTCGTAGTCAGGATTTGTCTTTACCCTAAACGGAGGAACCATATCTTGGAAGAGTCAGAAGCAAGATACAATAGCAGATTCTACTACAGAGGCAGAGTATATTGCGGCAAGTGATGCGGCAAAGGAAGCTGTCTGGCTGAAAAATTTTATCTCGGATCTTAGAGTTGTTGCCAGTATCTCTAGACCGAACGATATATTCTGTGACAACTCAGGGGCTGTGGCGCAAGCTAAAGAGCCTAGAGATCATCAGCGGACTAGGCACGTACTCAGGAAATATCATCTCATCCGAGAGATCATTGGAAGAGATGATATTAGATTGCAAAAGATACCGACGGACGACAACGTTGCTGACCCGTTGACGAAGCCGCTAGCTAGGGTTAAGCATGAGAGGCATGCGAGTTCTATAGGAATGCAGTACTTAGAACATAGCAGCTAGTTCGTGTTTTGATTATTATTACTATAGATGTAACTTGAGACTCTTTTATTATGTAATTACATTTCATGGGATTGAAATAGGAGGTTTTTACATAATTGTTTCTTGTTTTCTATTTTTAGCATGTTTAACCTATCAATGACAAGTCAAGTGATGAATTGTCTAAATGCCCATAGCTACTTAATGTAGTGGGAGCTACATTAGGGAGGTAACGCTATTATGGATATTTGATGATTTATTCGGGTATGAATAAAAGCACAAGGTTGTGACCAAGTATTCATAGATATTTATCAGGGGATAAATATTGGGGTGATCCGCATCGAGTTTACTTCATGGAGCGTTAACATAAGTAAACTTGATAGGTTGTCCTTAGACCTGAGATATTTGGTTTGGGGCGTGGTAACTTCTGTACTTTAGCATGTTCTAACGTCACGCCGTAACAGGGTGATTATAAGGGGCTTGTCTAGGTGCAGCGGAAGCCATGTGCTCAAATTGCAAATAGTCAAGATGGGATTTGCACCTCCTTTTTAGGAGAGATATTTTCTGAGTTCCTCGACGATTAAGACTACTGAAAATGCGTGGCCGCGCTCGATTAGAATGATAGTTATTCATTCGGCAAACCGTAACTGCAGAGTGTCGAAATCAGAGTCGAGAAAATCTGAGTATTTAATGAGATCCCTGCTCCATGTCTAATACTCACATTACGGAATATCGTGATGCAAAAGGAAAAGCCTAGATAATCCAAGGTATGGATTATATCTCTAGATGTAAGAGATCTCATAGTCTGGTTAACCTAAGCGTCTGGCTAGGGACCTCCTTAGGCCAACGATGTACAAGGAGTGTTACTTATCTTGCACAAGTGGGAGTCTGTTAGATTATGTGCAGAGATAGATAACATGTATCATCGTGTCCAATACTATGTGACACTAAAGGATCACACTGCTACACACCCAAATAGAACCTTTTGGATTTTACCTAATTGTGTATCACAATAATTAATAGTTTAATTAATTATTGAGAAAAGAGAAAATAATAAAAGTTATTTATTATCTAAAAGGAGAAGTTAATATTTAGTTTAAATATTAACGTGACCAATTAATTAATAGTTATTAATTAATTAGAAAGGTCGAGGATATTTTCTGTAATTAATTAATAGTTTAATTAAAGCTGGGCTTTAATTAAACGGGATTGGGCCTAATAAGGGTTTATTATATATAAACCTTATTTAGCCTTAATCACTTCATAAGTTAATTACAAAAGAAAAAGGCATTACCCTAATCCCTCATCTCTCTTCTCTCTCTCGGCGGCGCAAGGACAAAGCCGAACCACCACAGCTGGTGGCCGGCGGCGACGTAAGCAAAACCGAACCGCAGGTGGCGGTTGGCGGCGGCGATACACACACACACATCGCGGGTCACGGTTTTATCCGAGGTTTAATCCTTAGGCGGTCTAGCAGCCAGTTTAAGGTGGTGCAGTAGTGGTGGATAACCTGCAGCTGTCTAGAGGCTTAAAGAAAAGTTTTGGTTTTCATCAAGGTATAACTTTTTAACCATCTTCTTCTTTTAGTTTCTGTACGAGTTAGATGAGATCACTGGAGGGGGTTTTATTCCGCTGTGCATGTTTATAATATGTTTTTATACCCTACAAAACCCTTCATATATCTGGTGCATGATTTCTGAAATTGTTCCTCACTTGATCCAGTTTGGATCCTGGGAACGGGATTTACAAGTTTGTATTCTATTCCGTTGTGCATGTTTGTACCCTGTAAATCCCTACAGGGAGGATGGTTCAGATTTTTACTTGATCGATAAGTTAAGATACTCTCATATTTGGTTAAACATAATCTATCATGTTCTCTTACAAATATGAGACTGAACCTTACAAAAAGTACCCATTTTGATTAAAATAAGGAATCCACTCTCATGTTTGTGAGAATATGATTAGTCATGTTTAACCCAAACATAATAATCCTCTATTAGATAGTAGTTCAAGGAAAGACAGAGACGGCTGTTCAAATATATATATATATATATATATATATATATATATATATATATATATATATATATATATATATATATATATGGAGACATAGGAACAATGTGACTTAGAAACCTCTTGATGATACCAAAAAAATATATGAATGAAAAGAGTAAAATAATAATTGTAGATATTTTAATATTTAGTGAGCAATTATATATTTACCTTAACAATCTTTAAAATAGTCGCTAAAATATTAAAATCAAAGCATTTTCTACAAGAAGTTTCTAACCTATGTATTCTTATTCCTTAAAATAGTAAATAAATCACACATTTTCTTCAAAAGCTTCACTACTTTGTTCTGATATGCGATAATAGTAATCTTTTACCGACCACTTTTCATTTATGTATTCATTTTTCCGTAAATTCTAATTTTAGATATTAAAATTCACAACAAGAGTCATGTTGAGTTAAAATGAGATATGGAAAAATAAGATATCGATATTAACATTTTTATCAGATAGAAAAAAGTCTAATTAATTGTATAAAAGTTGGAAAAAAAAATTAGGTTAAAGATATTTTTATATAGTCCTGAGTTATATATGTTGAGTTGTGTTAAAAAAAGTTTATGTAAGTGTAGTTCTAAAATTTTAATATGTAATCATAAGTGATTCAATTTATAATTACATGTGATTTGTAAAAGCATCACATGTTAATTACGAAAATATCACTCAGTGCAAAATTTTAAAATGCAATCTGCACCATTAATGTCATTATCCAAAGTCTAAAATTTGTGTCTTACAACTATGAATTAAGTTTATACTATATTGAACATTTATCTAAACATATACGTTGTCAATTATTTTCCACTAATTTCGTCTCCAATGTTCAAAATATTTAGGTTATTTTATTTTTATTTTGTTAAAATTTTAGTTTACTTAATGTCATTAATATAATTTGTGTATGTATTTACGGTAACAATAAATAATAAAAAAGTAATATATATGGGGTTGTGCAAAATAAAAAATCATTTTACTAAAAAAATACCCTTCATAATTAGATTTATATTCATTTCCAAATTATAACTATTGTTTTAAGTATATAATTAATACAACTATATTTCTAAATTTCTTTTTTTATAATTACATTTCTTTTCTCATAAATGTAATAACATTTTTCTAATAATTATTGTGTATTATTAGTTTTTATTTTTATGTCTTATCATTCACTAAATAATTAAATATTAATTTCACTAATTCTTTTCTTTAATTTCATAGATCGATATTAACACATATTTCAATGTAATTAATAGGAGGGTATTTAGAAAAATTTAATTTAAGGCATGAAAGTCAATAGTAGTGAATAAGATGAGTAACTTTGATTGATTCTTGAATGAACAATGTGTATATATGAAGATGAACTCAAGAACACCAAGCACAATATGGTTGAACACTTTGCTTAGATGAGAGAATAATCTTCTGATGAAATTACATGAATTAGCAAAGGTTAACCTAATCTATTAGGTTTACATGGCTTATATAGCCAAGGTTCCATGGGCCAAAAAGCCTCATGGGCTCCATGATGGATCAAACATTTAACCATCATGGGCTTAACTAATTAACTAACTTTGGCTTACCTATTACATGTTGGTGGACTAGATAATTAATGCTAAATGGGCTAAGCCCTTAGAAGACAAACTAAACTAGCTAATACAATAATAACAATATAATTAGGATAGTTACACAAGGCCTACAAACATAAATAAATCCTAACAATCTCCCCCTTTGTAGCCTTGTGCGTCTTCATCTCTGTTGTTGGCTTTGTTACATCTTCATCAATCTCCCATTTTGATTATGCAGATATTCTTTTTCTTTCTGCATTCTTTTGAAGCTTTATGGGAATAAAGATGTGATGTATTTAGAAAGTCTTCTTATCTTGAGGTATCTTTAATTTGATGATGAGAATTTGATCTTTCATGCATTCAAAGGCATCTAGGTAGATCTCCTTAATTTTGCACCAGTAACCTAAGGTAAGGAACCTTTGGTTATATGAACGGTTTTGCATATAGTGGTTTTCAGCATTCCTTCAAACACGAGTATATCAGAAATATGTGACAGTTAACGCATCTTTGTAACACCGGGATCTCATAGATTTTCCATTAACACGTCAGTTTAAATAAACTGAGTGACCTACATTCAGTGTTGATTTGATGTTGGCACTGGTAGGATTTCCATCTGTCACTGTAAATATCGTATGATATTACTCAAGATGTTCCGGCATTGTTATAAAAAGAGGCACTTGATTCCATATGTGTCCTAGAAGAGAATAATATTGCAATTGGTTCTAAACTCTATAAGTACACGAAAGAAGTCGGGGACCGGAGCAGTTGTCCTCCTATTTTCAATATCAACTATCTCCAAGTGAGATGTCAATAGCGTATGTGATAAATCTCCGTGTGAAGTTGAAACAATTATCTTTTAAGAGATAATTGAGTAGCTGGGTGGGGTAAGTATATTGCATCACTGGGTCCATGATGTCTATTTCAATACTAGTATAAACTAGTAGTAGATGTGGCTACCCAGATTGACATTATTTAGTGAGGATCTTTCTTTTCTTTTGATCCTTTCTCTCACCCTCAGCTCTCTAAACATTTTTCAACTTCTCCCTCGATCTCTCTTTCCAAAAGGATATTTATGTATCGTGTGTTAGATATATTTTGGACACTTTTGATCGGTGGTATGAGCAATCAATGTGATTTTCAACAAGAATGATTTTCAGTAAGGAATTGTTGAATGTGATTGTCAAGAACAATTTGATCAATCAAAGAATAAACAATCACAAATTGATTTATGTTAAACTTTCAGAATGATTTGATTGTCAGAACGTTCAAATTTATTTGTTGATCATATGCACCCCATCTCCTATTCCATCCCTCGCTTTTTCATTTTCTCTCTACACACCAATCAGTATCCCAAGATAACTAATTCTGCTCACTTAGATAACCTAGTAAGTAACCCTTACTATCTCTTTCTAGTATATGGTGAGCTCCCGGGGCAGGTCCTTTCGGTTCTGGATTGACCATAGGAGTATAACATGTCTACACTCCCTCACTCATAGTGCTTTTGATCACATTGTAAATATGACAATAAGTGTAAGTGACACTTGAATGACGATACCAGAAAATATGAATCAGATAATGAAAGGATTCCAGAATGATATGAGATGAAATACAGGAAATGAAAGATGATCATTCAAAAGATCAACATGAAAGCAAGAAGGTATCAGAATGAAGAAAATATTGGGTACCTTCTTGAACTGGAAAACAAGATTTGAAAATAATTTTTTTTTTGGATTTTGAACATTTTGTATTGTTTTTGGATTTTTGATTTTTCATTGTTTTTGGGTTTGAAAACTGATTAACGAACAATCAAGACAATTTAAAACAAACTCTCCCTCAAACATAGCATTTCGAGCGAGAGATACAAATTATATTTTGTCTGATTTTCTCCCCCTACACGAATGCATATTAATGTATTCGTGTACACTTGTGAAGCGACAAAATTACAACAAACTCCCCCTTGAATAGTGTGTTTTATTAATGCGAGCGAGGTAGAGAGTCGTTGAATTTTCCCCCCCTACACGAATGCATGTAAATGTATTTGTGTAGTTTTATGACAGTGACGCTCCCCCTAGAACCAAGCGTCTTTATTCCTTTCACTAATCGCATTTGTTAGTAAACTCTTGTTCCTGTGTCTATGCTGGGGACAGTAGGAGTCCATGAACCACCGAACAGACGCCTGCACAAAGAAAACAAAGAGAAATTTGGTACCCAGTTTGAGATGGGTCCTTTCACGTTAGCAGAAATAACATATTCTAATTTTATATCAATTACTGGTTCTGTTATTTTGATAACAGGAACCCACATCTGTTTTCTAGGTAGAGGTTGGGTTGGCGATGGTGTTTGATGCGCTTTAGATTTAACAGGTATGGCTGCATCCTTTGGTGTCTTGATTACTATCGGTGTGAAGCCCATTGGGAGAGACAAGTCATCTTGAATGAATTCAAATCCTTCAGGTTTGGGTCCCGTTTTCCCATCCCATGTGATGGAGGGAGTAGGAACAGACTGTAGGGCTTTAGCTTTCACGCGATAGATTGGTTTGTACTGCCGTTGAGGAGTGGGAATGAGCTTGGTTTGAGCTTCCATTTTGGTCTGATGATGGTTCCTCACAACATTGTCATTGGCGTGGTTCCAATTGTGGTGGTATCGACGGTTTGGAGTCTAATTATTTGAGAAAATATTATTTGTATTTTGATAATTCTAAAACCATGATTGCGATTTATGCACATGTGACGAAGACGTGTGACTTGATTGGAATCGTGCTTTGCTTGTGCTTTTCTTGCACCAGTAGGTAATCTTGTAACCTTTTCGGTTTACATAGGAAACTTGTTGGTGCAGCTGTTCGAATGGTTGAAAATTTGGTTCTAGTTTGATCCCTCGTTTCTTACGATCTTGATCAAAAGCACATTTAATCGAGCAATGGCCCTCTAAGCAACCATCACTGACACAGAACATTTCACATTGACCATGATCATCACGGGGAGGAACACGATTGATGCGCACAACAGACGAGTCCTTACACCGCATTAAGCTTGTTTGTTTTGAAAAGTTTGCAGGGTAGACTGTGGTGTCTTCATGGCATTCGTCTTTTGTTTTGTCGACTTTCTTTTTCCTCCAACCCAGATTGTGTCTCAGCAATCCCTTGAAGCTTGTACCAAGATCCATACATAGGATAGGTGAGGAATATGCTAGCATATCATCTTTGGTATATTGTTTTTTGAGTTTTGCTGGTTTCTGTTTGGTGTTGACTGGTGTTGTTGGAGTTGGTGATGATGAACTAGGTTCATTGACTTTTGATTTTCCTTTTAGAGCCGTGGATTGAGGTGTGTGAGATATGAAAAATTCATTCTCAACTATACTGAGTTTTGATTTCAGTTCGAAGATTTATGACTCGAGATTCACACACTCGCCTCTGTATTCTTTACATCTTTCTTCAAAGTCAGCTAGCTTTAATTTAGTTTCAGAGTTCAGACTAACCAACTACTTTATCCTTTCGTTTGGCCTATGGAGTTGAGATTTAGTTTGGGACAATTCATCAGTCATGTCAATGGTGATGGAATCGGAAAATGAAAAACACTCGTTTGAATGCACGTGGAGGGTATTTGTATCAGACGTGCTTGGTACAACGGAATTCAGTATACGAGCATTTTCAGATTCAAGTTCGCCGATTTTATCATATAAAACCTCAGTTTCTAACTCATGAATGATTGCTTTATTGAAAAGTTCAGTTTCAACCAATTCAAATCGATGTTGTAACTCCATGTGAGGAATATACACACGCGGTTTTGTTTGAGTTTCAGAAAAGTGTGGCCTTGACTCCATTTCCAGTTTTGTATAACTATGAAAGTAATCGTTTGACACAAGATGTACAAATTCAGTTGTTTCGTAAGACCGATTAAGACTTTCATAGTTGTACGATGTTTGAGCCTTGGTTGTCGTGTGTCGTTTGATTCCTTCTTCTTCGTGCTCTTCTGCTTGACCGACAAAGACCATTCTTACAGTTAATCCTTGATTCATTAAATCAAACATGTACAGTTGTTTGGCTGTAATATTATCGCTGAGGTGTGGATTACCAAAACCTAGACCTTTGTATGTCCATTTTGTGAATTTGACATCTTTAGGTTTATTTAGAAAAATGGTTTGTGCGGTTTGGTCTCGTTTGATCAAGAGATCTTCTAAACCTTTTAACTTTGAATACAGTTGACCTATCTATTTTTGCAGGAATTTGAAATCTTCTTCGGCTGATATTTTGGCTGCTTTGAGGTTGTGAATAATGACTTCATTTTTAGTTTTCAAAGAGTTTAATTCATTTTCTTTAGCAGTTAATATCTCTTGAAGTTCATTCGACTTTGAACGTGATTGATCTTTGAGTTTCGTTTGCAGTTGTATGATTTTTCGATTTAATCTCTCAATATGATCAACCAAGGTTTGAGCATGTTCAACACTTACCATTTCGGAAGTAGGGATTTCATTTGCAATACTCATCTTTAAACAGGATCTTTCCTTGAAATGAATCGTTAATTTACTGGAAACTTGATCGTGTGAAAAATCTATTCTTTTTTTTACTTTAAAGATTGAACTTTTGAAAATTGAACTTGTGAAAAGTAAACTTGAAGTCAGAATGTATTTTGACTTTTACTTGAACTTGAAATCTAGTTGTGTTGGGATTGGGTCTTAAAAACTAACAAACGTCACACAAAACAAAGATATTGGTTTTTTTAAATTTTAATTGTCAGAATTTCAACTCAAAGAATCGAATTTCAGAAAACACATGTATCGAATTTTAACTCAAAAGGACAGGTATAGTGTCGAATTTCATCCTCGAAGTCCAAATTGTCGAATTTTCAAACCAAAACAAACTTCGAATTTTTCTACCAAAACCATAGAAGTATCAAATTTCATCAAAAAGGTTAGACTATCTAATTTCATGCAACAATCGAATTTCACAAGCCAATCAAACAATTGTCAAATTCCACAAACCCAAGCATTAAGTATAGAATTTTGTTTACTGGTATCGAATTTCACAAACCAAATTCGAATTTCAGAGCCCAAATAATCGAATTTTCACCAATCTGTCGACTTTTCAACAACATCAAACTGTCGAATTTCCAAATAAAAACTTCACTGTCGAATTTCCAAACACTAAAAATTTGAAAGATTTGCTCAAAACTTGATGAAATTTCAAAATTCTTGTAGCAAAATCTTTCTCCACTCACAACAAATGTTTCTAAACCATTTTAAGCTCTAAACAATAACAGATTTGAAAGATTTTTGTTAAAAAGATGAAGAACACTAAATTTTAAAAATTTTAAAAATCAATTTTAACTCACAGATGTTGTTTGTTTTCAAGAATGGAGATAACCATATGATTTCTCCACTTCTAAAGCTTCTATTTCAGCCAACAAACAAGATTTGAGGATTTTGATTTTTCAATAAATAGGTTTTCTCAAGAACACAAACTTTGAAGTTTTCTTTAATTTTTCACTCTTTGATTGTTGTTTCCAGAAGATATTGAACCAATTCAGTAAGGAATTGGCTCTGATACCAATTGAAAGTCAATAGTAGTGAATAAGATGAGTAACTTTGATTGATTCTTGAATGAACAATGTGTATATATGAAGATGAACTCAAGAACACCAAGAACAATATGGTTGAACACTTTGTTTAGATGAGAGAATAATCTCCTGATCAAATTACATGAATTGGCAAAGGTTAACCTAATCTATTAGGTTTACATGGCTTATATAGCCAAGGTTCCATGGGCCAAAAAGCCTCATGGGCTCCATGATGGTTCAAATATTTAACCATCATGGGCTTAACTAATTAACTAACTTGGGCTCACCTATTACATGTAGGTGGACTAGATAATTAATGCTAAATGGGCTAAGCCCTTACAAGACGAACTAAACTAGCTAATACAATAATAACAATATAATTAGGATAGTTACACAAGGCCTACAAACATAAATAAATCCTAACAAGGCTATAAAAAATCTCTTAATATAAATTACCATAACGCTAAAAAAACAGTAGATAAAATAAAAATATATAATTGTTATATCATTTTTGTCATTTTTAATTTGAACTTTATACGTATTATTTTCACCTAATTTGAATTTTTACAAAATATTGCTATCAAATTTTACTTTTCATACCATTTTTGGTTATCGTTATTATATTTTTAAAAATTAAAATTATTATTTTATTTTTTCAGCATCGTTAGAATTGCAATTATTTTTCTCCATATATTAATCTCAACACTTCTACAAAATTATTTAACAGCAAAGCCCCAACTGCAACTATTAGAAGAAGATTACCTAATACCTAACACTTCGGCTTATTGTATCCGTCACAAAGCCCCAACTGCAACCGGATGACAATCCATGTATATGTCATGCTTGCAATGTTATATACAATTGAAGCCTAGTATTCCGAAAACACATCTGGTAGATATAGAGTAGTATGTTTGAATAATGTTTTTTTTAATTTTAATATTAATGGTCATGTTAATCAATTATGTTTTTAATGCTTAAAAAAGTTTATTGCAAAATATTTATTTAATTATTTTGAAAATGTTTATTACATTTATGGAATAAAGAATCTAATTATATAAAAAGAAATTTAGAAAGTTTAGTTGTATTAATTATCTTATTTAAAAAAATAGTTATAATATTAGAAATAAAACAAATCTAATTAAGGAGGGTGTTTTTTAGCAAATTAGGGTTGTTTATTTAGCAAACCCCTATATATGCGGTCAATGATATTTAGTAAATCAAATAGTATGTAATAAAGGGATATAATATATGTTTATAGGCATTCATAGCAAAACGAGAGATGTTAGAGAGAGAAAGAGAGAGAGAGAGAGTCAGCGAGAGAGAGGGAGTCGGTGAGCAAGAGAGATGCTAACAAGGTGCTTGGAAGACATGGAAACGGATGGAGAAGACAAGCTACAGAGAACCGCTTCAGAGATTCGTCAACCACAAACAAACCATTATTCTTTTGTAACTTTTCAAACGACACAACGATGTACAAACTGTGGGAGCTATTTCGATATTTTGGCAAAGTCTTAGACATCTTTGTATCAAGAAAACTTTCAAGACATGGGCAAAGATTTGGTTTTGTCAGTTTCTCTAACAATAATGACCTGGAATTAAAAGCATTAATGGAGTTTAGATTGGATCTTACAAACTTAGGTGTTATAGGGCTAAAGAAAACTCTAGAATGGAGATACGAAACAGAGAACAAGGAGTTAATGAGGTTAACAAAGTACCTACGACAAGTAGGGGGAATTCTTTTATGGCTGGCAGAAACAAACTGGATGGTAGAACTTTTGTCGAAGTACTCAGAAATGAACAAACACTGGGACACATAAATGATCTCGAGAAGGAGGAGGGGCTAGAAGAGGTGCTGGGCAGAAGCTTAGTTGCAAGGCTAAACAAAACTGACATGATAGATGAACTATCGTCCATTTTAAAAGTGGTCTGTGCTAACATTCTGGAATGGAAATACCTGGGAGGTAAAGAAGTTTTGTTAATATGTTACTCAATTGGCACTATGAAGAACTTAATAGAGAACAAAGAAGGTGAACTCTGGAACTGGTGTGAGAAACTAGAGGAATGGTCGCCGGAGTTTTCGAACGGGGTTTATAGACTAACTTGGGTTAAGATTTACGGCATGCCTCTCGACTTATGGAATGAGAAAAACTTCAAAAAAGTGGCGGAGCATTGGGGGGAATCAATGGCTTTCGAGAACTGTTCATGGAAAGATTCAAGGGCCATGGTTGCTAGAAAAGTCCTAATTAATACGTCATACGAGTTCCCGATGGACAAATATATTATAATATCAGAAGGCTACTCGAGAGAAATAACCGTTAAAGAAGAAGGATGAGTAGATGCGATTGAGGAAGACGGTTCCTTTTCAGGGGATGATAGTTCAAGGGCATCTCATGAAGGTTGGGTGTCGGAGGAAGAAGACGTTGAGGAAGATGCAAATGAAAAAGTCGCTTACCGGAATCCGGCAGACGATGGCTCGCCCGAGGTTATAGTAAAATCCAAAAAAAGGGTGGTCTGCACTCCGTACCCTGTTGATAGATTTGACCAATCTTTGGAAGCCTCCATGAATTCGGAAAGCACAGACAAAAGAAATGTTGCAGGCGGCAGTAAGTTAGAAAAGTAGAGATCAAAGTCACCGGTTCAAAGGTCTAGGTCAAATGGCATTTCAAACGTATGGATTCAAGGTATCAATGTGCTTAATGAAGACAGACCCAGTTCACATGATCTTGGTGGGCCTCAAACACTGGATGGATTTAATACACTATATAATGAGGGGCCCCTCAATCCACAATCCAAAACTCACGGAAGTAAGTCAAAAGAACGATGTATCTTTAACAGCCACATGCAGGACCAAATTGTTGAAACGCAGATCCAAGGGCTGGATGTGAGGTCAGACGAACTTGCGAGTCTGGTGTCGATGGTTCCTGAGTCACTTCCGGCAATTAGAAAATCGAACGTAAAAAAATCGAAAGCTACGATTCCACAAGGAAGGGTTAACACAATGGGGGCCGGTAAACTAAGTGTAAACGTTATGAAAAAACTCGCAAGTGCAAAAGGGAAATCAATCTTGAAATCATCTCACACACCAAAAGGAAACAGCGGGAGAAACTCAGACTCTTCAATGACAGGTAAATCCATTTCAAACTCTTCGGGTAAGATTCTAAGGGTGGGGAAGAAGGCTGGTTTTGTTGAGCTAAATCCAACGATTTAGTGAATATCACACTGTTAGATGATCATTTTATTTGTTCAAAATGAAAGTGATATCCATTAATATAAGAGGGCTAGGGTCGATTGAAAAAAGAAATTGGCTAAAAGGGATCGTTTTGAAAGAAAAACCATCTTTGTTGGGTGTTCAAGAAACCAAAATGGATTCGATAGACAAAGTTTTAATAGAAGATATATGGGGAAATCCATATTTCATGTTTCCTTTCGTACCTTCAAGGGGTAAGGCGGGTGGTTTATTATCCATTTGGGATCCGAGATTCTTGTCTGAAGTGTCATCATACGGTCACAAGTACTATCTAGCAACAGAGGGGATTTGGAAAGGAAACAAGAAAAAGTGTTCTTCATCAATATATACGGGCCACACACTTTAGGAGAAAAAAGAGAATGTTGGGAGGTGTTAACAAATCTACGGAACGGTATGAGCGAAAACACCATGTTCTTCGGTGACTTCAACGAAGTAAGAAACAAATAAGAGAGAATGTGTAACCCTGTACTTTTTAGTTAACAATAAACTGCGTGCGGAAGCTAATTACATATAATTAGATTTAAAATCAAGAGTTAAATACAACATTAACTGGTTATCATTTACAAAATATCCTCTACAGTGTTAGTTACAAAACAGGCTCTATCAAAAATCTTTGACATCAAAGTAATGGTCGGTCCAAAATCCCAGTCTTCATTATCTACCAACTCACAGCGGAGTATCTGCATAACAATCTAGTGGTGAATTAGCCCAAAGCTAAGTGAGGTAACAAATATCACAACCAAGTACAAGGCTAATAGCCCAACGAATAATGAAGCTCAAATACAAGAGGACCGACGGTGTTGCAACCACCTACAACCAAATGCCGGCCAAAGCATAGGTTTACCGATAGCCCTGCTAACATGGACAACAGTATCAGCACCCTTGAGTACAACAAATGCATCTCAAGATCAGATACTGTAAATCCCCAAGCAACAAGCCCAGCCTACAAAACTGTCACGACTGCCTTCCAAAATAACATGTATACATATCCAATTGAGCACATAATCAATCAAGATGTTACATCCTGTACAATCAGGATATAAATCCACTCACCACAGTCCGCAAGGCTGTAGCACACTCAGTTGACTAACTCACTGAGTCTTCTCAGGTCCTGAGATTAAGTGAACACGAGTCAGTATTCAATTCACAATACTGAATCATAATAAATATCATATTTATTCATACATCACATGAATATCACATATATATAATGTATACCAAATCATAGCTTGATGGTTAGGAATAACTCCTAAATCTCAAATTCCAATAGAATCCATTTCTGATCGATGTCGGATTCCGAGTGAATGGCTAAATCCGATAAAAGGCACAATCCGGTAAAATACACAATCCCGGAACATGCACAATCCGAGGAAATACACAATCCGAGAACATGCACAATCCGATAGATCTCCATTCCGATAAAGTAGAATTCCGATAAAATAGAATTCCGATAAAAGTGTATCCCGATATAAATTGAATCCCGATAAAATGTTAGGGCATAGATTATATACCGAGAGAATGTCCAAATCCGAGAAAACATCCAATCCTCTATCGGTATTTAATACAACTTCTATCAATTTTCCCGGATTCATCATCATTCCGAGAATATTCTATCGGATTTCATCAATACCGATACATTCATACTCAAAATCCGACAGATTCATGTGTTCATTCATAAAATCAATTTCTAACTTAAATCCTTACTGATTTTAAACATGCAAATGTTCTAAATTTCCAGAAATCATTCTAAGCATATGATGAACATAATCTATCATCAAAATCTAACATGCATACATCCTAAGATCATCAAATCATCAAGAAACAATCATAATTCATATTATCTCAATAAAACCAAATATAGACAATAATTAACATCTTTAAATTAGTAATCTAACCTTTAAATGATTTCAAATAATCAACTAAAATGCAAACAAGATAGAAGTTTGATTTCTTTTCTTTTCTTCCTTCTTCCTTCTTCCTTCTTCCTTCTTCTCGGCTGAGTGCAAACAAAACACACACACACACAACACTTTGTTCAACTTTACAAGTAATGAAGTATGGAGGAGGAGTGGGTGGCTATACCCACCAACACCGGCCACACCCCCCCTCCCCACCAACTCAATACTAAATCAATTATTGACTTTAAATAATAAACAAAATAATATCACAAATTTATCAATTACTACATATTACAAATAATACACATAAACAAGTTAAATTTCAAGATTAATTAATTAATTACCTTAATTAATCTAGGCCGGTTGAGAGGGTGTTACAAATCTACCCTCCTTAAGAAGATTCCGGCCTCGGAATCTCATCGCGCTCAAACAAGGAAGGATACCGGTTTATCACATCTGCTTCAGTCTCCCAAGTCAAGTCTGAACCCAAACTATGTTTCCACTTAACCAAAACCATGGGTATCTGTCTCTTTCTCAATTTTGTGACTTTACGATCCAACAGTTCAACTGGTTCCTCAATCAGTTTCTGATTCATATCCACACGAAGATCCTGAATCGGAAGAACCTATGTCTGATCCTCTACATTGCATTTCCTCAAATAACATACGTTGAAAGTGTCATGGATACCCGCTAATTCATCAGGAAGATCTAATGCAACAGCCTGTTCGTTAACCACTCGTCTGATTCTGAAAGGACCAATGTAACGAGGAGCCAACTTCCCGTGTTTCCCAAAGCGAATAACCCCTTTCCACGGAGATACTTTTAAATAAACCATTTCTCCCTCAACAAAAGACACCGGTCGACGACGCAGATCTGCATACATTTTCTGTCTATCCCTTGCAGCTTTTAGTTTATCCCGAGCAATAGCAACCTTGTCAGCTGTCATCTGCACTATATCAGGCCCTGCAAATTGCTTTTCCCCGGCGACATACCAATGTTGGAATGATAGGAATTGTTGTAAGCAAACTCAACCAAAGACAAATGTGAATCCCATGAACCCCCAAACTCTAATACACATGCTCGCAGCATATCTTCTAAAGTCTGAATGGTTCTCTCTGATTGACCATCTGTCTGTGGATGATAAGCTGTACTCAGATTTACCCTGGACTCCAATTCCTGTTGCAGTCTGTTCCAGAAGTTAGACACAAACCTCGAATCCCGATCTGAAACAATAGATAACGGAATTCCATGTCTTGATACTATTTCATCTATGTACAGTTGTGACAGTTTACTCAAAGGAGCAGTTTCAGCAGTAGCAAGGAAGTATGCACTTTTGGTTAATCTGTCAACTATTACCCAAATCATATCATGACCTCTCTGAGTTCGTGGAAGTTTAGTTACAAAATTCATCGTAATGTGATCCTACTTCCACTCAGGTATATCCAATTGTTTCAATGATCCGTACGGTTTCTGGTGTTCAGCTTTAACTTGCGCACAAATGTGACATGTCCCAACAAATTTAGCAATATCTGTTTTCATTGTCGGCCACCAATAACGTGTCTTTAATTCACGGTACATCTTTGTACTACCCGGATGTATCGACAATCTAGACTTATGAGCCTCATTTAGAATTAATTCCCTTAAGCTACCAAACTTCGGTACCCAAACGCGTGCATGATAAACCTTCAAACCACGCGAGTCATAAGCTAACTCATGCTGTCGTTTAACCATCAGTTCATCCTTCAGATTCTCATCTTTCAAAGCTTTAAGATGAGTAGCCAAAAGTTGATCCACTAAATCAGACTTAATCTCTAATCGCATAAATTTTACAGTAGCCGAAGATCCCTTCCGACTGAGTGCATCTGCAACTACATTAGCTTTACCCGGATGATACTGAATGTCACAATCGTAATCCTTGATCAATTCTAACCAACGACGTTGTCTCATATTCAATTCTTTCTGTGTAAACACATACTGAAGACTTTTGTGATCAGTGCAAATCGTGCACTTGGTTCCATACAGATAATGTCTCCACAATTTCAAAGCAAATACCACAGCTGCTAACTCCAAATCATGAGTCGGGTAATTTCTTTCATTCGGTTTCAACTGTCTCGAAGCATACGCAATTACTTTACCTCTCTGCATCAAAACACAACCCAACCCGGCGTGAGAAGCATCACAATATACAACAAAATCCTCTGAACCCTCTGGCAATGAAAGAACAGGAGCCTGACACAACAACTGTTTCAACATTTGGAAAGCATATTCCTGAGATGAACCCCACTGAATAGGAACATCTTTCCGAGTCAACTTAGTCCACGGACCAGCGAGCTTAGAAAAATCTTTAATAAATCTGCGATAATAACCCGCCAATCCGAGAAAACTCTTTATCTCAGTTGGTGTTTTCGGAGCACTCCAATTCATCACTGCCTCAATCTTAGATGGATCTACTTTGATACCTCCTTGACAAATCACATGCCCTAGAAATTGAACTTCTCGCAACCAAAATTCGCATTTTGAAAACTTGGCATATAATTTGTTTTGTTTTAAAATCTCCAAAACCTACCTTAAATGATGATCATGCTCGTTCTCTGTCTTTGAATACACCAAGATGTCGTCAATAAACACAATTACAAACTTGTCTAAGAAAGGTTGGCAGACGCGATTCATCAAATCCATAAATATTACAGGAGCATTCGTCAAGCCAAATGGCATCACTAAGAACTCATAATGACCATAACGAGTACGGAAAGCAGTCTTAGGTATATCCACCTCTGCTACCCTGACCTGATGATAACCGGATCGTAGATCAATCTTTGAAAAGTAGGAAGCCCCTTGCAACTGATCAAACAAATCATCGATTCTAGGCAACGGGTACTTGTTCTTGATGGTTCTCTTGTTCAATTCTCTGTAATCAATACACATACGGAGAGTTCCATCTTTCTTCTTTACAAACAATACTGGTGCACCCCACGGCGAAGAACTCGGGCGAATAAAACATTTGTCTAACAATTCCTGAATCTGAGTCATCATCTCTCGGATCTCTGAAGGAGCTAAACGATACGGAGCTTTCGCAATCGGAGTGGTACCCGGTACCAATTCTATCTTATACTCAACATCCCGCACAGGTGGTAACCCTGGCAAATCATCTGGAAATACCTCTGGATATTCGGAGACAATACGAACATCGGTAACAGGTCGCTTCTCCTTCTTCACATCAATGGCGTAAGCTAGAAAAGACGCACACCCTTTGGCTAGAGATTTTCTAGCCTTCATATATGAGATGATTGGAAAAGAAGATCGAGATCTATCCCCACGAGCCACGACATGCGACCCGTCAGCCAAAGGAATAGTAATCAGTTTCTTATGGCACTGAATGCTAGCCCTATGGAGACTTAACCAATCCATGCCTAGTACTAAGTCAAACCCCGGTATAGGCATCAGCAAACAGTCTACAGGCAACCTAGTACCATCAATGTCTATCAATTCCCCAGTCACATAAGAAGTTACATGAACTATCTTACCATCTGCTATCTCTACTTCTAAAGGAGTAGTAATCACAGAAGCAGGCAGTTTCAGTTTGTCACACAAAGCTACAGATATAAAAGATCTATTTGCACCAGAATCAAATAACACACGGGCAGGCACAGAGTTTACAATAAACATACCCGTGATCACATCATTGTCTTCAGCAGCCTCTGTAACAGTCATCTTGAAGGCTCTCCCTTCCGCAGAAGGTGCAACCTTTCTCTTCTGACCTGCAGAAGACGATCCCAAGACATTTGCTACCCTCTGCCCCGTCCCAAACGATCTCTGCTTTGTGCAAACCCCAGACCTGTGACCTTCCTCATGACAGTTCCAGCAAACATCACCACAACGCAAACACTTTTTAGTCTGTGGTGTGCACGAACCTGTGTGACGAGAATTGCAAGGTTTACACCAAGGCTTGTTCTGATATGATCCCGAACCTTTCGATTTCTGATCACTCCGGTTCTGATTGTTCTGCCATTTGCCTTTGTTTCCACTCTGATTTCCACTAGACTTGTGAGACGACCCTTTCTCACGATTCATCCTTTCCCGAGCTTTCACATCACCCTCAGCAGCTAGTGCAACAGTAAATGCCTGTACCAACGATTTTGCATCCGAGTGTTACCCCGATATTCCGGCAACAGTGCCTGAATAAAGTGATCTATCTGTGATGGTTCATCTGGTACCCACTGCTTAGCAAATATTAACTTCTCGTTAAAATTTGCAATAAGCTCATCAACCGACATTTTATCATCCTGAGCTAAGTCCATAAATTCCCGCTTTACCTTGGCCAAATCGTAAGTATTGCATAACTGTTCATAGAATTTGGTTTGAAATTGATCACACGTAACAGAATTCACAACCTCCCTGGAAAGATTAGCAGTCAACGAATCCCACCAAATTGCAGCTTGACCCTTCAACCTCCGAGTTGCAAAATTAACCCTATCGGACTCCTCACAATTGCAAGCATCTAAAGTTTTCACCATCTCCCTTAACCAGTTCAAAGTATCATTTGGATTTGAGCTTCCAGAATACTCAGGTGGCTGGCAACCCAAAAAATCCTTGTATTGCCCTTTCGGTTTAAAGCCTCCTTGAGTTGGGTACCAAGGAATGAAAAAATTATGCTGTTGTTGTTGGGGTTGTGATACAGGTGGTATAGTAACAAATGGTAAGGAGCCAAATGGTGTTGACACTATATTGAAGGGTGCAGCAGAGTAAACAGGAGGTGGTATAGACTGGGTAAATACAGTTGACTCAGGAGGCATATGAATGGTCTGAGTTTGATGAGATGACTGAGTCTGATGTTGTTGCTGTTCTAACTCCTGAACCCGATCTCTCAAACTTTGCAGAGTGTCTTCCAATTGCAGTACATAATCCTGCTGATCAGATTCACCATTATGTGAAGTACCAGCTCTGTTGTGTTGCTCATTTGCTGTGGTGGAGGATTGATTGTTTCTTCTAGGGGACGCAGGGGTAGTTGTCTGGTTCACGTTATCAGCCATTTCTGTTCTATTCACAGCATCTCACCAGTTGTTAGATATAATCCGTTAGTATAAACACACTCACCACCCTCAAAGCTACACTACTAATTACCCACCCTGGGAATACTAGACTGACCAGAGCCTCGGTTCGAGCATTGCACAAATCATTCATGCAAATCCTCAAACCAAGGCTCTGATACCAATTTGTAAAACTGTACTTTTTAGTTAACAATAAACTGCGTGCGGAAGCTAATTACATATAATTAGATTTAAAATCAAGTGTTAAATACAACATTAACTGGTTATCATTTACAAAATATCCTCTACAGTGTTAGTTACAAAACATGCTCTATAAAAAATCTTTGACATCAGAGTAATGGTCGGTCCAAAATCCCAGTCTTCATTATCTACCAACTCACAGCGGAGTATCTGCAAAACAATCTAGTGGGGAATTAGCACAAAGCTAAGTGAGGGAACAAATATCACAACCAAGTACAAGGCTAACAGCCCAACAAATAATCAAGCTCAAATACAAAAGGACCGGCGGTGTTGCAACCACCTACAACCAAATGCCGGCCAAAGCATAGGTTTACCGATAGCCCTGCTAACATGGACAACAGTATCAGCACCCTTGAGTACAACAAATGCATCTCAAGATCAGATACTGTAAATCCCCAAGCAACAAGCCCAGCCTACAAAACTGTCACGGATGACCTCCAAAATAACATGTATACATATCCAATTGAGCACATAATCAATCAAGATGTTACATCATGTACAATCAGTATATAAATCCACTCACCACAGTCCGCAAGGCTGTAGCACACTCAGTTGACTAACTCACTGAGTCTTCTCAGTTCCTGAGATTAAGTGAACACGAGTCAGTATTCAATTCACAATACTGAATCATAATAAATATCATATTTATTCATACATCACATGAATATCACATATATATATCATGTATACCAAAGCATAGCTTGATGGTTAGGAATAACTCCTAAATCTCAAATTCCGATAGAATCCATTTCTGATCGATGTCGGATTCCGAGTGAATGGCTAAATCCGATAAAAGGAACAATCTGGTAAAATACACAATTCGAGAACATGCACAATCCAATAGATCTCAATTCTGATAAAGTAGAATTCCGATAAAATAGAATTCCGATAAAAGTGTATCCGGATATAAATTGAATCCCGATAAAATGTTAGGGCATAGATTATATACCGAGAGAATGTCCAAATCCGAGAAAACATCCAATCCCGATAAAATCAAATCCGAGAAAATGTTAAGGCCAATAGTTCATATTCTATCGGTATTTAATACAACTTCTATCAATTTTCCCGGATTCATCATCATTCCGAGAATATTCTATCGGATTTCATCAATACCGATACATTCATACTCAAAATCCGACAGATTCATGTGTTCATGCATAAAATCAATTTCTAACTTAAATCCTTACTGATTTTAAACATGCAAATGTTCTAAATTTCCAGAAATCATTCTAAGCATATAATGAACATAATCTATCATCAAAATCTAACATGCATACATCCTAAGATCATCAAATCATCAAGAAACAATCGGAATTCATATTATCTCAATAAAACCGAATATAGACAATAATTAACATCTTTAAATTAGTAATCTAACCTTTAATTGATTTCAAATAATCAACTAAAATGCAAACAAGATAGAAGTTTTATTTCTTTTCTTTTCTTCCTTCTTCCTTCTTCCTTCTTCCTTCTTCCTTCTTCCTTCTTCTCGGCCGAGAGCAAACAAAACACACACACACAACACTTTGTTCAACTTTACAAGTAATGAAGTATGGAGGAGGAGTGGGTGGCTATACCCACCAACACCGTCCACACCCCCCCCCCCCACCAACTCAATACTAAATCAATTATAGACTTTAAATAATAAACAAAATAATATCACAAATTTATCAATTACTACATATTACAAATAATACACATAAACAAGTTAAATTTCAAGATTAATTAATTAATTACCTTAATTATTCTAGGCCGGTTGAGAGGGTGTTACAGAATGAATGTTGCATCGGATAAAACAAACATGGAGGAGTTCAACAACTTCATAACATCCAATGAGCTAGTGGATGCAAGAATGGGCAACAGGAAATATACCAGGGTAGCGGATAACGGACTCAAATTCGGGAAACTTGATAGATTTCTAGTAACCGAGAACTTTCATGAATGGAGGGGAAGTCTTACTTGCGTCGCATTAGAAAGAAGATTGTCGGATCACTGCCCAATCATGTGCTACGATAATAATCAAGATTCAGGCCCAAAACCGTTTCGTTTCTTCGACGCGTGGATAAAAGAAAAAGATTGTATCTCGCTGGTTAAGAAAACTTGGAATTCGGAGGTTAATGCAAATAATCCGGATAAAAGGTTCCTTAAAAAGTTAAAGTTGGTAAAAGAGAGACTGAAGGTGTGGGCAAAAGAAAATTTCGGTGGGTTAGAGGCAGAAATTGTAAAGTTAAAAAAAGAAGCTTTAGATTTGGAATTAACGGTAGAAGAGACAGGTTGGGAAGAATTGGAAAAAGCAAAGTGGATGGATACATGCAAAAAACTGAAATTGAAGGAAGAAATAAAAATTGGTATGCTAAAACAAAACGCCAAAGTAAGATGGCATTTGGAGGGCGACAAGAACACAACTTTCTTCCACAACTCGTTGAAAAGAAGATACGGAACGAACAATGTGGTGGGGACACTTGTGAATGGAGTGTGGGTTGAAGATGTGAATGGAATTAAACAGGCGGCATTATCCTACTTCAAAGACTTCTATAGAAAAAAATAGGAGTGTTCGCTAGGTTTCAAGTCAACTAGGTTCAATTATCTGGATGATGTGGATCGTGAAGATTTGGAAAAAGATTTTATGATGGAAGAATTAAAAAGGGCAGTTTGGGATTGCGGAAACAATAAAGCTCCGGGACCGGACGGTTTCAACTTCACTTTCTTGAAATTCTTCTGGGATCTAATAAAAGAAGACCTTTTTGAAGCAATCACATGGTTTGGAAGAACGGCGGCCATCTCGAAAGGTTGCAATTCATCCTTTATTACCTTAATTCCAAAAGTTTTCGACCCTTTATTATTTAGTGAATTTAGGCCAAAAAACCTAATTGGGTGCTACTACAAAATTTTATCTAAGTTGCTAGCCAATAGGTTAAAAGCGGTAATTCAAAAGTTGATAAGCAGAGAACAGTCGGCATTCCTAAAACACAGGTCAATTTTGGATGGAATCTTAATTGTGGGGGAAGTATTGAGGGACTTAAAACTTAGAAAAGTTCCTACATCGGTGTTAAAATTAGACTTTGAAAAAGTCTATGATAGTGTCGATTGGGGTTTTCTATTGGATACCATGAAGCAAATGGGGTTTGAGGTCAAATGGATAAAGTAGATCAAAGTCTGTTTGGAGTCCTCGTATATGTCGGTCCTAATTAATACATCGCCAACCAAGGAGTTCAAACAAGAAAGAGGGGTGAGACAAGGCGATCCGATAACACCATACCTTTTTTAATTGTGGCGGAGGTATTGAACTTGATGCTAACGGAAGCGGTAGAAACTCAACTAATTGTAGGGGTGGAGGTAGGGTGCCAAAAAATCAAGGTGTCTCATTTGCAATACGCAGATGACACGGTTATTATCGGGAAGTGGTGCAGAAATAGTTTGAAAAATCTGAAGGGACTTTAAAAATGTTGGGAAGATGCTTCCGTATTAAAAGTCAATTGGAGGAAATCGTCATTATCAACCATCGGGGTGGACACAATTGATCAAGCGGAAATGGCTACGTGGTTGGGGTGCAAGAGTCGTGGGTCGAGTTTCAATTATTTGGGGTCCCGATAAATGCAAATATGAGAAAGAAGGGGTCTTGGGAAAGAGTCATGCAAAAAATGAAAGTATCTTGTCGGGTTAGAAAACTAGAAGCCTATCTTTTGGGGGGAGATGGACGTTAACAAAAGCGGTTCTCTCAAGCTTGCCGGTCTGCTATCTATCCATGTTTCGAGCACTAAAAAGTATCCTTTTGTCTCTTGAAAAAATAAGAAGAAACTTCTTTTGGAGAGGGGTGGGTCTAGAAAAAAAGAAAATACATTGGGTTAGGTGGGAAAGGGTGATAAAACCATTGGAAAAGGGGGACTGGGTATCGGGTCAATAAACACTTTCAACATTAGTCTTTTACTAAAATGGTGGTTTCGGTTCCGAAATGAACCTGAAACATTGTGGGTCAAGATAATAAAAAGTTTGTATGGGCAAGAAGGGGGTTTGGGTTCTAATAGTTCTGTTAAGGAGTATGGGTTGTGGAAGGATATTTCTAACCTAGGGAAGGAGCTTGAAAAAAGAGATATCTATTTTAAAGATTTGCAAAAAATTGTAATTGGGAACGATAACAACACGTCGTTTTGGAAAAATAGTTGGAACGGGTCGGTTTGTTTTGCAGAGGCATTTCCAAGATTATACAACAAAGTTGGAGACGATAACCTTTTGGTGGCTGATATGGGTTCGTGGTTGGAGGGCAAATGGCAATGGAACGAGATTGGCTGCAATAGGTTGGCAACCAGGGTGATGGAGGAAAGAGATAGACTAATGACCATTTTAAACGAGACGACAATCACAAGGTTCAAGAAGGATGTTTGGTTATGGAAGGGCAAGTCTGTGGAAGATTACTTGGTGAAACTCATGCGGAATTTTTCAGACGAAAAAGAAGAGGATCATAATCATCACAGTACAGGTACATTTTGGTCAAAGCTTCTACCAAAGAAAGTTCTAATATTTTCGTGGAGACTCGAGTTGGACAGAATCCCGGTAAGAACTAAATTGGTGGACAACGGAATTGATCTACCATCGACCCTTTGTCCACGGTGTCAAGATCAGGTGGAATCAAGTCAGCATGCAATATTCCTTTGTGAGAAAGTTAAAGACATTTGGGTGGCCATACATAAGTGGTGGGGAGTGCCGTTCAACGAGGCAGCCTCACTAGCAAATTTGAAGGATGGTGCATCAGGCCACATCATGAATCGGAGAAAAGAGCTGTGGGCGGTCATAAACACATTAACGGCCTACTGTATTTGGATTTCTAGGAATGATCTTATGTTACGATGTAACACAGGTAGTAGGGATACGTCCTACGAAGTAAAGTTGCTGGGTTTTCAATGGTTAAAAGCTCGTGACAGCAAGTTGACAGGGATGACGTGGGAGCGGTGGCTTACTATGCCAACTCTAATCGGCAATAAGTAAATCACATAAGAAACAATCTATTGAGCATCACGGTCTGTTTTGTAATTAAAGGGTACTAGCAACAGTTTCAATTTCAATCACCAGATGAGCTGTTAAGATGATAAATGCGTAGCATAGGTATATGCATCATTTAGTGTTTTAACATTTCTGTAGGTGAGTCGATTCCCTTTACACGATTTGTGTGTGGGGGTTTATGAATTGTATGTACAGAAAGGGTGATTTATAAAAAGTCAACATTGCTTTTCAAAAAAAAAAAAAATATGTTTATAGGCTTATAGGAGTGTTTATCTTCAATACTTTTATCACTTATAAACAATTAATACATAGATATGCTAGTAATTTTATTGTTTACTTATTAACTGTTTATAAGTGTAAAAACATATCAAATATATCTTTTTAACTGAACAAATCGTATTTCATTTAATAATCATTCTCACAACAAAAAGATCCAACTATAGGCACAAACATAAAACTACATTCATATCAAATATCATAACATTTACAACTACACCCTCCATTTCAAAGCCATAAGAGTATTAAAAAACAAAAAATAAATAAATAATTCATCATTTAACTATCATTTTCTCATAACTATACCCCTTTTTAAAAACCCACTATATTTAATGGGCACAAAACCCCTTTTACTTTTTTCTATTTTTTTATGTTTATAAAAATATCAAAACCTGTTTTTTAAACAACAAAAATCTTCTTTTTATTAGTGGACCCCACGCTTCACCATCTCCTTGTACTGATTCAGGGACTCTTGTCGCTGCAACCGCATATCATCATTAAACTTCTTTATGAACGCTTCAACTCGCCGGTTCAACTCGTCGTGACTCAGTGATCCGTCTTTCTTCAGCTTCCCTCCTGACGCCGGCGACGAGTTATTCGACGATGGTTGCGGATAATGGTTCTGGTTTTCGTACGTCTCTGTACGGTCCTTGAACGTTTCCGATTTCTTCACCACCTTTGTCTTCGCCGCCGCCATAACCTCGCCGGACTGGATATTCTCGAAGGAATCTGATCTCCGGAGGTGCCTCGTTAACGGCATGTGACGGCCGTCGGTTATCATCTTCCATGTGCTCTCTAAAGTCTCGTGCTTTCTTGGCTTCAGTACTCTCAGTGCTCTTGCACCTGTTAAATTCTTGATGTTAATTATCACAGGCTCATAATCAAACATTATGTAATTCAAATGTTATTTTATAAATTTATGTAACAACCCATTTATAAATTTTACCTTCCGGGCTGCTTTTTGTCGGTTTCCGATTGTTAGAGAATCTGGTAGTTATGAGTTGCTTCTCTTTGACCGGAAACATTAACTCCGATTGAACGTTCTTCTGATGTAGTTGAGAGTTAATTACACTCTGTGGTGAATTCCACGTGGATCTCGTTGTAATAAACTCATCTTTATCGCTACCAACAACCTCTCCACCGCTCAACGCCACCGTCTCCGAATCGATATTTGCGCGTTTACTCTCATACACCACCGGAGGCTCCACCACTACATCGTAAGTCACAGGCGGAGGCTCCATTACGCCGAAATTCGGCGGAATCGAGACCGGAGGCAAGTCATATGTCAGATCTGACGGTGGAATAACCTGCTGCGGAGACCGATTCTCGTGGTGGTGATTGTGTTGGAAGCGTGTAGAGGCGGCGATGGTGATGATGATTCCGTTAATGACGAAATAGAGATACGGAGGCTTCAGGAAGGAAATGAAAACGGACCAAATCGCCGGGAGGTCGTTCATGGCGAAGTTAAGCATTAATGGAACCGCTAATTTCATCGTCACGGCTGTAGATATGACGCCGGCGGAGAGTAACAGAACTTTCAGGGAGAGAATCGATGAATTACTTGATGAAGAAGACGCCATCTTCGAATTCGCCCTTTGAATCGAATCTTCTTCGCTTCGTGAGGTGTGTGAAGTGTGTGTGTGTGTGTGTGACGATGTGTAGGAGGAGAGAGAGAGAGGGAAAAGATGGGGATTAACGGATGGGAGTTGCAACGGTATAAAAAAACGAGAATGTTACATTTTAGACCCTTGAGTTTTGGTTTTCACCATATTTAGTCCTTTGAGTTTTGATACTATGAGAACACATATTGAACTCATCATAGTCCTTTGCTAGTTTGGTTGGAGTGGCTATGGATAGTTTTCATTAGGTTACTAAACAATACCATTTAGTTTTGATTTTTCTAAAATATCATCATGAACTCTATTATCATTCATAATATTTTTAATATAACTATTTTTTTATGACATATCGATATAATAATTTAAACTACAGAATATGTATGTCCTAAATCTAAATAAAACCTTTTTCTTTTTACATCAATGGTTAAATACCCATTTTTAAAATTTTATTGATGACTTAAAAAATCCCTCTCAAGTGTCTTTGATCACATAGAATATAATCAAGTTTATAAAAACAATTGAACCTAGAAGTTTACTTAGCTTAGGAACATAAAATCATATAGATATTAATGTAGTTAAGACATATAAAATTAGAGAAAAATTTAATGTTACCCTCTTACCGTGATTATCGAGCATTGATTCTATATGTATATATAATTTTATAAGAACACCTTTAACATATTTAATTATATAAATTATTATAGTTTAACACACATTCATAATATACACATACAGAAATACTGAAATAGTACGAGTTCTTAGAACAATAAATCAAAACTTAATATGTTATAAAATTGAATACATTTTAATCACAATATATGAGGATCTAAGACTTTATTCATGGTTACTTTTATGTTTTAATTGAACAAGTAATAGTTTTTGCAAGAGATGTTAAAGTCTTGGAAGAGAGTTTGGAACAAGAGGAAATAGTTTAAAAGTACAAGGGGGTGTATTACATGGAAGGTAAAGTTGAGGTGGGGAAATGCAACTTAATACTATGAGAAGTAAAAGGCGGAGCGACGCGGTTTGAATATGGAAATTGAACGGCAGCCGTTGGATTGGATTGGATAGTTATGATTTTGAAAATTGGATATTGATTTGGGTGACTTGTCATTCCGAAATTTATGCCACTTGGCTGGCCCGGCCTTTATTCGAATCCAAATGGATATAATATAAATAAATAAAATAAAATTATCGTGCTATAAAAATTACAACATTAAGTTTTGTATTTCGGGTTTTCTCGAAGACATAGTTGAAGGTAGTAGGACTCGAAATTTTTGACATAAACCGAATACGAAGTGGGTTAATGTGAATACGATAACACGATAATTTACGAGTCATGCCCAGGTCAATCCAATAGACTTGAAGTTGACTCTTTAACCGATTTACTTTATTAATAATTTTTAGTTAAAACAAAAAAATTTAAATAACACAAAATATGGACATTAGATTTGGATTTTTGGAGCCACATTATAACATCATATATTTTTATATGTGTTACCGCAATGAATCAATGACGGCCAAAACAAAATACATAAACATATATATGAAATTTGGGGAGGGTTCATGCGAGAACCGTTGTTAATACGAGAACCAATCTCAGCCGTTCCTTAGATATGGGAAGTATCATGGATGGAAAGCGTGGAGGGATAGGGTGTGGCAGGGTGCATGTGAGGAATTCATGGGTGGGCAATGACATTGAAGGAGGGGGAATTGGACGGCTTAGATTGGTTCTCGCGGTTCTCGTGTTAACAACGGTTCTTGCATGAACTTTTGTCTATGAAATTTTATATTAGTGCCACATAAAATCACACTCTAAACTCTACGACGTAGATAAAGTATACTAAGAAGAGTTTACAAAAGATTATTATCATTTCAATTCGAGAATACTTGATATTTTCAAACCAAAAACCCGAATTGATCTAGTTTGGTTATTTGATAAAAATTAAACTAATAACTGGAAATTGTATACCGGTTGATTTGGGTATGGATAATCTTGATGGACTTACCCAAAGTTGAAGTGTGTCAACTTTGCGAGAAAGTGGGTCCTAACATGAAAAAAGCGAAACACATTGAATCGTATAGGAAAATAAATCGGCTCAAAATGGGTTGACACGAAAATACATATACGCACAAACATCACGACCTATTAACCCCTACACAAATTGATATCCCTAGAAAGTAGGGATCAACTTGATCTCGAAACCAGTTAGAACTGGATCCAACATGAAAAAAAGTTCATAAAAAAATTTCGCAAAAAAGTCAAAAAGTTAAATCCGAGAATTGAAACGTAATATAAACAATTACCTAAATAAACACTTTAAAGGGTATGTAAGCAAAAAAAAAAAAAAAAAAACATAGAAAACATTCATTTAGCTATTTGAGCAGCCAAATTGCCGATGCATGTCGCCTACACCATGCATGTCAATTAACAACATTTGTCTCTTTTTTTAACTGAAAATTGACAACTGTATATTTGGCGACATGGGTGTACTTACGGCGATATGAGATTTTTTATTTGTTCAAGCTTCATCCATGCCACATGTCACACTCCCGTTCATTGGCGACATCAGCCTCCATCGGAGACATGATTTGGATGCTCAAATTGGTAATTGGGTGTGTGACATGCTTTTTTCTTTTCTTTTTTTTTGGCTTACATCCTCTTCATGTTGCCTATTTTGGCAAAGAGGTCTATATAATAAGTGTGATGTTTGTGGGTAGTTCAATTATAGGAGTTACTTGTGATATTTCCATGAGTAGATTGATGATAGTTATGATATACATCTATGCTATTTAGCAGTCTTACAATTGTTTCACATCTATGATGTCTATTACTACTTATGTGCTTGCTTGATTGTATTATGAATGATATATTGATGGCTAAATTGTTGTTGGTCACTAGGTTAATTGTGTGGTAGTTATAATATGCATTGTTGTGTGTTTACGTGATGGAGTTGAACATTGGGTAGATGATAAGTGTAACAATCCATGATGGGGTTGGGTCGCTTAGGGTGGGGTGATTGGTGATGTTGATTTTAAACATGATAAAATAGTGATGCTTTTGATTGGTCATGATTAATGTTTCAAACATGATTTGAGTTGTGGTTTATTTTATTTTGGTTATAAATTCATTTAAACATGCAAGGTTCTAAATAATTTATGGGATGCTAAAAGTGGTTTTGAAAAGTTAAAAGTTGATCCGAAAATGAGATTGTTACAATAGCCATTCAAGCTCTTACATTTGTTCAGGCGAAGCAATATTCATTAAGTTAACTATGTCTCAAACAGGTTTATTGTTGGGAAATAATCTAAGTTATTGAGCATGAAAATGAGAACTGTTTGGTAAAGGTTGGTGAAACAGTTTAAAACTGTTTGTTGAAAATATGAAAACAGTTGAGAACTGTTAGTATAAACTACTACAACTGTTTGAAGACCTTGAAGCTGAAGACTGTTAGAAGAATAAAGAACTGTTGTGTTCATTAAACAGTTTCTGTTGAGCTATATTTGGAAAATCCTATCTTAGAAGATATCTCGAAATACTTTGAAGATTAACAAGATTATCTCAGAAGATAGAAGATTACCTAACTGTCAACAATTCAAGGAGGATCAAGAGTCTATATATTCTTCATTAGATGATCAATTGACGACGACGACTTGATCTCATTATTCAAAGCATTTGTTCTTATTGTTATTTATTTTTCTGAAAGTGTTTTTTAGCCTCTAAGTTTCTTGTTGAAACCTAAGAACAGTCTGTGTTCTTCGTCTAACAGAATAAGTTAGATTGGGGGTGAAGTTTGCTTTTGTAATCATTCTGGTTGGTTAATAAAACTACTGTTTGATTGAATTAATCTTTGCTTAAAACCTTCTTTAATCAATTAAGTGTGATTCCGCAACTTCTTAGTTGATTGTGATCATAGTTAAAGATTAACTTTTATATTACTCTGATTTATTATTTAAAAGTTAGTTCTTGTTATTTGATATAATATATCCGATCCTGACAAGTGGTATCAGAGCCTTATCATTAAGGTTCCTTTGATCACCAGTTGAAGGTTTTTGCTTTACCTTGCTTTATTTTTCAAACTGTTTTTATTTTTAAATCAATTTGTTTCAATGGATTCGGGAGGTTCTTCTGATAACAGTGGATCAGGGTCCAACATTCGTGTTCCCATGCTCAAACCATCTGATTTTGAGATGTGGAAACTAAGAATTAAACAGCATGTCCAACTAATGGACTATGATGTTTGGCAAATCATTGAAACTGTTCCTACTAATACCATTGAACTGGATGAGAATGGAAAACCAAAGAAGAAACCACCACCAAAGACAGATGCTGAAAAGAAAAGTAGAATGATTGAGATGAAAGCCCTCAGCATCCTTCAGATTGCAATTCCCAATGAGTATCAACATCAATTCAAGAAATTTGATGATGCTCATGAACTTTGGAATGCTCTGGAAAAGAGGTTTGCTGGGAATGCTAGTTCTAAGAGAAACCAAAGAGATCTTCTTAAACAAGCCTATGAGAACTTCACCAGTGGGAAGAATGAGAGTATCACCCAAATCTTTGATAGGTTTTACAAACTGGTGAGTCAACTGGAGAGTGCTAAGGTTAGGCTTGATCAAGATGAGATAAATAGAAAATTTCTTAGGTCTCTAGGTGATGAATGGACTGTGTTTGCTGCACAATGGAGAACCAAGGATTCTCTTGAAGACATAGAGTTAGATGACCTCTATAATAGTTTGATAGTGTTTGAGGGAGAAATAGAGGGAAAAAGAAAAACTGCTATCCCTAGTCATAATGCTGCTCTCCTATCTTCCTTAGGTATGGAATCAAACCATTCATTAACTAACTCTCTTGATAGTGGTGCAGGTACTAGTTCTGGTGTTGGACTAGATATGAATACTCCAGATGCAGTTCTTGAAGCTTTTCTTGCCAGCCATGCTCATTCAACCCTCACCAATGAGGATCTTGAACAAGTGCACCCTGATGATCTTGAGGAAATGGATCTCAAATGGCAGATGGCCATGCTTACCGTTAGAGCCAAGCGATTCATTAAAAGAACTGGAAGGCAAAACATGAACTTCAGAGCTGATGGCAAGGCTGGATTTGACAAGTCAAAGGTTAGATGCTTCAAATGTCAACAACTTGGCCACTTTGCAAGAGAATGCAAATCTGGTGGACAAGTTCAGAATCAAGGTCAGAGGCAAACTCAGAACCATACCTCCTCAGCATTGGTCTCACAAGAAGGCCATGGATTTGATTGGAGTGATCAAGCAGAGGAGGCTACCAGCAACAAAGCTTTGATGGCATTGACTGACTCCTCCATCAAGATGGATTCTCCAGAATCTGAGGACATACAGGTATCTTCTAAACTATGTCCTGGTGAATGTAGAGCTATTGTTAAGAGATTTAGAGAGCACAATAAGAAAGTATGTGCTGCTCTAAGTAAAATGGAGGAGAGAAGGTATGAGTATACTGCTGTGATAGAAGATTTTGAAAAGAAAATTAAAGACTATCAGGCTAATGAACTGCAAATGGACTATGATAGAAAATATCATAAGTGGGAGAAAGAGCAGTTTCAAGATGAGATTGATAGTCTGAAAAAGAAGTTAGTTGAAAAAGAAGACAAGGTGAATGAACTCACGAAGAAATTGGAGGGTGTGGACATTGATCTTGGAATGTTCAGGGCTGCAAACCTTAAGCTTGAGACTCTGCTACAATCTCAAGTGAGAGACAAGGTGAAAACTGGCCTAGGATACAAACAAACCCCACCTCCATACAACCAAAACTACATAACTCCAATGTCTGAGGTAGCTGACAGATATGTTAATGAACCTTTGGAAGATGAACTTAAGTCAGCTGATCCAAAGTTTGAGAGTTATGAAGATGACGTTGTGTCAGTAGTAAGTGTTGAAGATAATGAGGAAGTTGTGAAGAAGGATGAAGGTATTCCATATGAAAATCACATCCTGTGTGAGCCCATTCCCACAAAATCGTCTTTACAACCTGTGGTGTTTGTAAAAGCATCCACTGAACCCCTCACCAATGAGCCAAAATCCTCAAAAACTGTTAACTCTATTAGCAGTTCCACAACTGTTACAAATAGTCCCCATCTTTACACTAACAGTTCCAACAAGAACCCAAACAGTTCTAAGCTAAAAAGTCCAACTGTTAGTACCAAAGCCAAAGGAAAGGAGAAAGTTGGTGAAGTTGTGTATACTAGGAAGAAGAAGGAAGTTGCAAAACCTCAGGCTAAACCCAAATCTAAGAAAAGGCATACTGAAGTGCCTGCATGCACATGTCAAAAACATGGTGTCCAAAAGTTTCCTCAATCTGCAGCTGTTAGAGGAAATCAAAGAAATAGGAACCAATTTTGGTCACAAAGAACTGGTTTACCTATTGTGAAAACCAAAAAGTGCTACATTTGTGGAAGATCTAATCATCTAGTTCAAGACTGTTACTATAACCCACAGACCAATGGCACTCAAAACAAAAGTCCCAAAAGACAGAGTAACAGTTCTAAAACTGTTAAGTCAAAACTGGCAAACAGTTCTAAAACTGTTACATCCAAACCAACTAACAGTTCCAAAACTGTTTTAGCAAAACCAAAAACTGCTGGTTTGGCTTGGATGAAAATTCAAAAACAAACTGATTCTGGAGAAGGTAAAACTGTTCTTCAAACTGAAAATCAAAAGGAATCACAAGTTGATTCATCTGTTTTACCAACTCCACCAGCTGTTTGTTCAAAGGTATCCACTGTTAATCACAACAGTTGGAAACCACATGTTCTTACAAAGTATTCATCACACAAATTAGAGAAATCTAAGTTGGATAAAATTAAAAAGAACCAAACTCTGTTTAAGTATTATGACTTGAACGGTGTACCCAAGACCTGCATGGCCTGGGTACTTCCTGCTACTAACTGATTTTATTTGTGCAGAGCATTCATAGGGCCAATCATGGATCTATCTGGCATGTGGATAGTGGATGCTCAAGGCACATGACTGGAAATCCACAATGTTTGAAGGATTTAAAAAGAATCAATGGAGGATTTGTAGCATTTGGAGGAAATCCAAAGGGAGGAAAAATCACAGGTAAAGGAGCTGTTGAGGCAGGTACACTTACATTTAATGATGTTTTCTTTGTTGAACAGCTTAAGTACAATCTGCTAAGTGTATCTCAAATCTGTGACAATGGAAACAAAGTTTTGTTTACAGATTCAGAATGCATTATTCTTTCAAAAGATTTTAAATTAAATGAGAAGGATGTTCTTTTAAGAACACCTAGAAAAGATAATGTATATTGTCTTGATCCACAAAAGATTGCTAAACAGAATGTGTTAAGCTGTTTACTCTCCAAAGCATCTCATGATGAGTCTGCCATTTGGCATAGAAGGATGTGTCACATGAATTTTAAAACCATGAACTTGTTAGCTAAAAACAGTTTGGTAAGAGGTTTGCCCCAAAAAGAGTTCTCATGTGATGATCATTGTGTAGCATGTCTTAAAGGCAAGCAACACAAAACTTCTTATAAGACCAAAGAAGTTTCTTCTATTACTGCACCTTTACAATTGTTACATATGGACCTTTTTGGTCCTACATCTGTGATGAGTATAGGGAAGAAAGCATATTGTTTAGTCATAGTTGATGACTTCACCAGGTTCACATGGGTTCAATTTCTTAGAACAAAGGATGAAACAGCTGAGTTAGTTAAGTCCCTTATTCTTAAAATTGAAAATCAATCTGATTTGAAGGTGAAAGTCATTAGATCTGACAATGGTTCTGAATTTAAGAACTATGAGCTAAACAGTTTTTGTGAAAGTAAAGGTATTGAAAGACAGTTTAGTGCTCCTAGGACTCCCCAACAGAATGGAGTTGCTGAGAGAAGGAATAGGACTTTGATAGAGGCTGCTAGGTCAATGTTAGCCGATTCTAGACTTCCAATGACATTCTGGGCAGAAGCAGTGAACACTGCCTGCTATGTTCAGAATAGAGTACAAGTAGTCAAGTCCAAAGGGAAAACTCCTTATGAGTTGTTTCTCAAGAGAAAACCTTTAATCAACTTCTTCAAACCGTTTGGTTGTCCGTGCACTATCCTTAATACCAAGTCACAGTTAGGCAAGTTTGAGAGTAAGGCTGAAGAAGGTTTCTTTGTAGGATACTCCACTCAAAGTAAAGCTTATAGAGTTTTTAACAATGTCACTAGAATCATAGAAGAGAGTATGAATATCTCTTTCAATGAAAATAGGATCAATATTGCAGGTAATGGACCTGATTGGTTATTTGATATTGATGCATTGTCTAAATCTCTTTCTTTTGAGTATTCTACTGAAACAGCTACAGGTACCCCAACAACTGTTGGTGAAAGTCATCAAACATCTTCCTCCAGCCCAAATAGTTTTGATACTGTTAGCTCAAAACCAACAACTGTTGGTTCAAACAAAGTTACTGAAGACTTTGTTGTGATTCCTATGCTTCAACAAGAGTTCTCCAACGTTGTTGATCCATTGATGGATGCTGAATCTTTAAAGGACATGGAATCCCATGATCCTCAACATCACACTGACTCTGCTGATCAAGTGTGTGATAACGCTGAAAATTCAAGTGAATGTGAATTTGATCTATCTAATCTAGGGGATGAAATGACTGAAGAAAACATTCCTACATCAAGAGTTCACAAGATTCATCCAATATCACAAATAATTGGAAATCCAACCACTCCTATCAGAACAAGAAATATGCTGCAAAATGAAAATAGTGGTGTGGATCTTGCCCAATTTGACGTGAATGCTTGCTTTTTGTCTCAAATAGAACCAAAGAAAGCAATTGAGGCATTGAAAGATCCTTCATGGGTAGAGGCAATGCAAGAGGAGCTCTTACAATTTCAAATTCAGCAAGTTTGGAAGTTGGTTGAGCTTCCAAGAGGTAAAAGAGTAATTGGCACCAAGTGGGTGTTCAGAAACAAGAAAGATGAAAGAGGAATTGTTATCAAGAACAAAGCAAGACTGGTTGCACAAGGCTACACACAAGAGGAAGGAATAGACTATGATGATGTTTTTGCACCTGTTGCAAGGATTGAAGCCATTAGGATATTTCTTGCTTTTGCACGCTTCAAAGGATTTAAGGTGTATCAAATGGATGTCAAGTCTGCTTTTCTCTATGGCACTATTGATGAGGAGGTATATGTGTGTCAACCCCCTGGCTTTGAAGACTCAAAGTACCCTGACAAGGTATATAGGTTAGATAAAGCCCTATATGGTCTACATCAAGCTCCTCGAGCTTGGTATGAGACATTGTCATCCTATCTCCTTGAGAATGGTTTTAAGAGAGGCACAATTGACAAAACATTGTTTACAAAGATTGTTAAAACAGAGATTTTGCTTGTTCAAATCTATGTTGATGATATAATCTTTGGATCCACAAATGACAGCTTGTGCAAAGAATTTGAAGTCATTATGCACAAAAGATTTCAGATGAGTTCAATGGGTGAACTCACATTTTTCTTGGGATTACAAGTCAAACAGAAGCCCACTGGTATTTTTCTAAGCCAATCTAAGTATGTCAAGGACATATTGGACAAGTTTGGCTATCAAGATGTGAAGCTGGCAAGTACTCCAATGGAAACACACAAACAGTTGGGAGCAGATTCTGAGGGGGAGGATGTTGATATACACCTCTATCGATCAATGATTGGTTCATTAATGTACTTAACTGCTTCTAGACCTGATATAATGTTTGCTGTTTGTGTTTGTGCCAGGTTCCAATGCAGTCCAAAGATGTCACACCTGTTTGCTGTAAAGAGAAACTTTAGATATCTCAAAGGCCAACCAAAATTGGGACTTTGGTATCCTAAAGATTCACCTTTTGATTTGGTGGCATATTCTGATAGTGACTATGGTGGAGCCAATGTGGACAGAAAATCAACCTCTGGAGGATGTCAATTCTTTGGATCAAGGCTGGTCTCATGGCAATGCAAGAAACAAACAACAGTTTCAACTTCAACAGCTGAGGCTGAATACATTGCTGCATCAAGCTGCTGTTCACAAGTGTTATGGATCCAAAATCAGCTTCTGGATTATGGTTTGTCTTTCTTAAATACTCCTATTTATGTTGATAACACCAGTGCTATTAGCATAGTTAATAATCCAGTGAAGCATTCTAAAACCAAGCACATTGAAATCAGATTTCACTTCATAAGAGACTGCAATGAAAAGAGATTAATCCAAGTTATGAAAATTCATACTGATGATCAATTAGCTGATTTGTTCACTAAAGCTTTTGATGTGAGCAGATTCAACTTTTTGATTTCCAACATTGGAATGATTAACTTGGACTAACAGTTGTTCATTATTCCATGTTTTTCACACTAACAGTTTGCAACTGTTAGTTACGTTTTCTAACAACTGTTATCCTTTAAGTATTCAGAGAGGGAAATGCAATTTCACACATTAGTTTTGGACATATCTGCTGACCTGTCTCACAAACAGTTTTTCACACTCGTGACTGTCCTTGTTATGAGGTAAAGGTAAATTCACTTTCTTGAATCAACAGTTCCAAACTGATAAAGGTGAGTCTTTTTGCTTGTTCTCTAGTGCATTTGATATGACCAGTCACTGCATGCTATTAATGGAAATTACTGGATATTAATGGTCATTAATGGTTATTAACGGACATTAATGCCTCCTAGTTTCTCTATAAATAGTCTTGCACCCATCCTTCACAAATCACACCTACATTTGCACACTCTTCTCTCTGCAAATGGATACTAACTTTTTCTAATACTCCTCAAAGATATTAATGTTAGACAAAGTTATGTAACCATCCCTGCCCCATTTGTAAGAATGCATGAGCTTTGGCATCACTCATCATGTGTTCTTGGGATGCATGATGATCGGGATAGGTTTCCCTTGACACAATATCCAGATCCACGTAGGCCAAATAAACAAATTGATCATATTCGTATAAGAGGTGATTTTGAAAATTTCACTCTCTTTCATGAATTGCCTACACCATGTTGTCTAAGATTCGTCTTGAACCTAGCAGGCACTACAAACTCCGTAGTGTGGTTAAATGTTCGACGATATAATACTCGTAACCACCAGAGGGCCTCAGATGATGAGGCAGTGGAAGTCACTGTCTTCGATGACTAGTTCCACTGCACACCCACGAGGCACATTATGACAATCGTCTCTGGTGATGCATAAGATGAGAAGGTCTACTGCACACCCATTGGTAGGTAGTATGTTTTGACAATTGTCTAAGGCTTATCAATAGTTGACTGAGAAAGTTGTCTACACTTACGGTGTAGATCATTGTTCTCCCACACCTACGAGACGGCCTTGCACAATTAGATAAGCAGTACCAACAATGGCTCGTGTATTACATGACCATTCTTTAAAGACAGGCTTCTCAGTAAGACGATGGTGGCACTGTAGAGGCTATTCTGAACTCGATTCTTAAATAACGAAGACAGTCTTGAGCAAGAATGTGAATGTGATGATGATTGTCTTCCCTTAAAGTTCAGATTTGATGATACAAACTGTTATCAATCATTTGTCATATGTAGATCTAGGAGTTAAGACAGTTCTTATAAGCTGTGTTTAGATCTATAGTACAAGACAGTTTTGTTTTTTCTTTTCAACTTATTGTAGCTCAATTGTGATTATCTTGAATAAAATATATCTTATGTTGATGACTGTGTTCTCTAATGTTTTATTTTTATTGCTTCAGCATTTGATATATGTGAGCCGAAAGTTTGTTTGACAGTTGCACATTTCTGTTTCAATCAATACTAACAGTTTTTCAACTGTTAGCATATGGCTTTGGCAGCTGTTAGACAAAGTCCATGTGCAACTGAGGGGGAGAATTTCGTCAACTAAGGGCGAGAAATAAAGAACAGTTGTAAATCCTAAACAACTGTCAATTCATATAAATGATCAAACAAAAGGGAGTGAACTTTTGAATAACAGTTGTTACATCTTATGAAAACAGTTTCTCAACTGTTAGTTCATTTTTGTCCGTCAACTGTTAAGCTATTACAAACAGTTTCTCAACTGTTAGTTCCTTTTTGTCCGTCAACTGTTAAGCTATTAAAGGGTGCTTTGGTCTTTGCAGGATTTTGAAAGCCTTTGGATTACGTTCAACAATCGAAACATATATAAACCATTCCCTCCTCAGAGGTTTCTTTACGCATACTGAACTTCGTTTGAACGCTAAAACCCTAGAATTCTGCTATCAAATCGCCATGGCTCCCCTTCCATTCGTCAAGGAACATAACATGCTTGCTTTTCTTTCAAAACCCGATGATCTTCACACGTTTCACGATATGATTGATTATCTCTCAATGTCCAATCTCAATACTGCTCTCACCATCAACCCTACCATATACACTTCACACATTGATCAGTTTTGGAAACATGCTCAACTTCGAACAACTGATGACGTGCAATGGATTGATTCTACCATTGATGAGTTGACCGTCTCAATCTCTGAGGACACCATTCGCCAATTTCTACAACTCAATGATAGTGAGGGTGAGTATTCTGATTCAGTTTCACTAGATTTTTTGCATGCCGAGCTTGTTAAGCTTGGGTATGAGGGTCCTTCAGGGAAGGGTACATTCTATAAAGGACAATTTTGTGCTCACTGGAAGTATTTAATCCATACTCTCCAGCAGTGCATTAGTCCTAAAAGAACAGGATGGAACGAGTTTGGAAGCAACATTGCTTTGGCCTTAATCTGTTTGGCCAACAATCGTTGTTTCAATTTCTCAAAATTAATTTTCAATGGCATGGTAAAACATCTAGGGACCAAGTATGGTCTCTTTTTGATGTATCCTCGATTTGTGCAAGTATTGTTAAACTTTTTGTTGCCAAATCTGAAAACACACAAGAGGGTCATTGTTCCCTCTGCTCATGTGGCTTCCACTTTGAGCAAACTGTTGATTAATGGCAAGAGTTTCTCTGGTGCCATAACTCCTCCACTCTCTGAAATGGTGGAGTTTCTGTCAAGAAACAGGACTGCCAGTGTTGAGCATGAAACCCATCGTATTGCTACACCACCAACACTGGAACCCACAGTCCAAGATACTCAAAATTCCCAACCTGCTTCTTTTGAAAGAGCTACAACACAAGCCCCTGCACTAAAAATATTTAGAAAGAAGAAGAAAACTGTTGGTGCTCCTTCCACCACAGTTAGTGAACCCCAAACTGTTAGCCCTGCACAGGAGCATTTACCTGTGCAGAATATCGAAAGGGAACCTTTGGTGCTGTCTCCCAGGCACAATGAGGAGGTGATCATTCCTCAAGAGGGTGATCATATGGTCTTTGAGGCTGACACTACTGTTTTATCTGCAAGGGATAAACAGGACAGTGTTAACATAGCTAAGACCTCAACCATGGCAACAGAGACTAGTAAAACAGTTTCTGGTAATCCCCAGAACCAAGAAAAGAGGGGTACTGATGGTGATACTCAGGGGAGTCAACCACCAGTGAAAAATGTCAATGATATGGTCACAGTGGAAACACTAACTGACATTGAGACTAGACTGAAACAACATGCATTGACGGATCCTAACTTTGCACCTTATCTTGCTGCTCATATACACCTAAAGAAAAGGATTGCTCTTCAAAACAAAAGGATAGTTTCTCAAGATGAGAAGATAAAAGAACTGACTAAACAGTTGGAGAAGGCAACCGAAGTACTCAAGGTAGTAGCAATTCACAATGAGGTGCTAATAAGGCAAGATAAGCAGCTGAACTTTCTTGATGAGAATCTAAAGAAGGCAACTAATGTTCTTCATACTCATGAGATGCTGCTTAAACCCAAATCCTTGGTGAAAACCTCTTCAACTGCTCAAGCTAAAGGAAAAAGAAAATCCAAGCAGGAAGGAGTTAAACAGACAGTTCCACAGGATAAACAAACAGTTGTTGCTACAACTGAACAAACAGTTGCAACCATTGACCCAACAGTTGCTGCTGAAGTTGTTGAAACAGTTGCTGTAGTTGATGAAACTGTTGTTGAAGATGTGCAAACAGCTGTAGTTGAAGAAGAAAGTTTATCAGCGGTGGATAGAGTGATGATTAACAGAATGGTTATGCAAGGTGATTATCCAACGACTGAAGCTTTCAGATCATGGTCCAAAGTCAAACAAAATTACTTAATTGAAATAGGTGCTCAAATTCTCAACATCAGCACATTTAAAATGGCTCAAAGGATCGATGATGGATGGCTAGAAGGAAAGGTAAAGAAGTTGGAACCACTTCCTCCTAAAGCAGGATTTAAAGGCATTGCTTTTACTGAGAAACAGAAAGAAGAAAAGAAAGAAGAAAAGATGCCCCCTGTATCATTAAAAGGAAAGGAAGTAATGGTTGATATTCCCAAGCTGAAACTTTCTAAAGAACAGCAAGAAGAACGGGATAGGGAATATGCACAGAGATTGAATGCTGAGCTTGAATTGCAAGAACAATCAGATTTTGAGCTAGCTAAAAAGATAGGTGCTCAAATGACAAAAGAGTTAGAAGAAGAAGAGAAAAAGGAGAAGGAAGCTGCTGGTAAGGGAGTTAAAAGAAAAAGGGTAATAAAAGATAAAACAGTTACAGTTAAGCCAACCAAGAAACTTCCCACTTCAAACAAAGCTGCTGTGGTTCACAAAATTTTGAAAGATAAACTGACAGTAGACGTTCAGCAAGGGATTGACCAATTGGAAAAAGAATTAGGTGAAAAGTCTCATATTGTTGAATGGAAGTTTGAAGAAAAAGCAAATGACAAACATTGCATTACTATTGCAAGGGAAGATGGATCTGTTGAGGTATATGACAATTTTGTACAAATGATGACAAGAATCTCACTAGAAGATGTACAAGAATTGTATACATATGGAATTAAGCACTTTAGTGACCCAAATGAAGGAATCAAGATTTTGATGGAATATTTTACCAGCATTTGCAACCCATTGAAGATTATGCCCAAACTGACAGCAGAGGAAGCTTTTCCCATAAAGGCAGTGAAGGTATATGCAAGATCAAGGACGTATTACGTGGTAATGGGAAATACATTGCATGAGTGGTTTGATTTGAACTTCATTGGGCATCACAAGACTAAGCTGGAGTATTTTATTAAAGCTAAATTCCATGGAGACTCAAAACAGAAGGAAGACTTACTGAACAGATTCAAAAGGAGATTAGAAGAAATGTGACTCATTACTTATATTAATTTGTCTATGATCAAACCAACAACTTAAATGTATTATTCAATACTTTAAGTTAGGGGGAGATTGTTGGGAAATAATCTAAGTTATTGAGCATGAAAATGAGAACTGTTTGGTAAAGGTTGGTGAAACAGTTTAAAACTGTTTGTTGAAAATATGAAAACAGTTGAGAACTGTTAGTATAAACTACTACAACTGTTTGAAGACCTTGAAGCTGAAGACTGTTAGAAGAATAAAGAACTGTTGTGTTCATTAAACAGTTTCTGTTGAGCTATATTTGGAAAATCCTATCTTAGAAGATATCTCGAAATACTTTGAAGATTAACAAGATTATCTCAGAAGATAGAAGATTACCTAACTGTCAACAATTCAAGGAGGATCAAGAGTCTATATATTCTTCATTAGATGATCAATTGACGACGACGACTTGATCTCATTATTCAAAGCATTTGTTCTTATTGTTATTTATTTTTCTGAAAGTGTTTTTTAGCCTCTAAGTTTCTTGTTGAAACCTAAGAACAGTCTGTGTTCTTCGTCTAACAGAATAAGTTAGATTGGGGGTGAAGTTTGCTTTTGTAATCATTCTGGTTGGTTAATAAAACTACTGTTTGATTGAATTAATCTTTGCTTAAAACCTTCTTTAATCAATTAAGTGTGATTCCGCAACTTCTTAGTTGATTGTGATCATAGTTAAAGATTAACTTTTATATTACTCTGATTTATTATTTAAAAGTTAGTTCTTGTTATTTGATATAATATATCCGATCCTGACATTTATCAAGTTAGCAAATCTAGTCTAGGGATTTCTTTTAAGGTCTTTGAGTAAAGTAACAATAGAACTTGTCCAACCAAACCTTTAAACTCGCCATTTAACTTATCTGTTTGTTAATTGTTTGGTAGTTGACGGATTATTTAATTTTGAATATCTGTGATGTAAAAACATTGAATTTGCATTAATTCTCCTTTCAGTTAAACTTTTATATCTATACAATCTTCTGTTTTCTCCTAATAACAAAAGTGACTTTTTTTTTGAACAGCCAATAAAGTTTACTCATTCATCAAAATAAGAGGTCTACATAAACATATACATCAACATAGTCTCATAAAGCACTAAGGCTACACAAATTAAGATAATGTCACACTTTGACTACGTCCACAACGTTCCACATTAGACTGCATAGAAAGCGTCAGACGGCAACTAGACAGAACTTCCACGGGAACCATACCCCTGCACTAGCCGGCCGAAATTAGCAAGCAACACTGAAGTAGATGATTAGGTCAAGTCAACTGCATCCGATGACAGTAAAATCTAGAAAAAGGCTGCAACAGAGTAACAATGCGTTTCTAATCAGCATCAAACCAAAGCATCTATGGCCGCCTCCCTGCGATCTACCGTGCTATAGATAGGCACGGAGAAATAGCATGACACTAAGATATAACACAGGCGGCACAATATATAGCCTAGAAGACTCCAAAACAACATCGTTCCGCCAAGACTGATACGAAGGCAGTCACAGATGTTTAATTAAACACTCATAACAGGGATTAAACATCAGTGACTAAAAGACTATGTGGCTCGAGAGGATCAGCAATGATAAAGGTGTGTTTCCTGTTGGTCCCGAATGAATACTACAACAACAAATGTTTGTAGAGGGGGGGGGGGAGTTGAATACAAACTTTAGCTTTTTAAAATTAAGAGACACATGGTTTACTTTGATATAATTCTTATTGATATGAATCAAGAATTACATGAACTAGATGCGGAAAATCTGAGTTTAACAAAAAGTGACAACTAAACTGTCTAACACATAGACAAAGCTAATCTTAAACAACTTATGCTAATGTTGGGGAGATAGAAATATCAAACCATAATCAAACCTTCTATTATTTAAAATAGGATTTGATGCTAACAAAACCACATATTCAGTTTTATACTTGGATCAATGAAAAACATGTGTTGTTTTTCATGTTAGACTTGAAGAAATTCCTAAGTAAGAAATGTCAGCTGAAGAACAAAAGTGTCAGCTGACATTGAGTATCAGCCAAAGGACCAACTTCAGGAAGATCAGCTAAGAAGAAAAGACAAGTCGAGAAGCATCAGCTGAGTATCTACAAAGCATCAGTTGATGGTCCAAAACCATCACGTGAGGGTTCTTTCAAGATCAGCTGAGTAGTGAACGGATCAGCTGAGTCATTCTCTATGTCTCCCATCCATCAGATAAGCTATCCTTTACTTATCTAATATTTTATTTGTAAGCTTATCACTCTCAATGATCAGCTGAGCCCTTGGGATCTACTGATCATAAAGGTTGATTAGCTTATGTAGAATCACACTAGTATGTATTATTTGCTGATCAATTACAGCTGAACATATTCTAGTAGCTGAGTCTTTCACATTTATCCTTAGGTAAGCAAAAATATGTTTGCAGTTCAGTGTCTGTTAGCTGAGTCATTATACAGTATCTCAGTTAATAGTTTTTCATTGCAATATTTTCTTAAGTCACAGGCAGAACATGCATTTTTCTATTATGCCTTTAGATCTATCTTTGTAAAAGTACTAAGCACTTTTTGAATATGCAAAGAGACAAAAAGGATTGATCTTGATCCCCTGGAAAAAGTGATAGATACTTTAGAAGAGAAGATCTTAAATATATGCTTCATCAACTAAGTATGGCTGACAACTCCATACTTGGTTAAGTCAAGTCTTCAAGAAGCATGGTGTTGATTAAAGTACAAGCATGGAAAGAGAAGTTTTCTCTCCCTAGATAAAAAGGTAGTACTTTAATAATATAATAATAGATAGTGAGATTTGACTTTACTGAAAAGTATATTCACTTTACACACTTCCTGTATAAAGTAAATTTTATTTTCACCCACTAACTTTATCTATTATAATATTATTAAACCAAGTACCTTTGTCTCCTTCTTCACTTCATTAACCGGACACCACTTTGCTTATATATACTCATGCATGAAAACATGCTAAGTATCGAATAGATCTGTTGAACACTGAAATCTCATTAGTTGAGAGAATAGAAGAGTTAACATTTATCTTTCAGTGTAAACAAACTTGTTCAACACATGAAGAAAAGCAACATCTTGTTCATGCATGAGTATATATAAGCAAAGTGCTAACTCTTGAACAAGTTTGTTTACACATGAACAAGATGTTCAACACATCTAAGAGTATAAATGTTAACTCTAAGATGTTCAACACATGAACAGGTTTGTTTACACTAAAGAAAATAAATGCTAACTCTTCTATTCTCTCAACTTATGAGATTTCAGTGTTCAACAGATCTATTCGATACTTTGCATGTTTCCATGCAAGAGTATATATAAGCAAATGGTATCTGGTTGATTGAGTGAAGAAGTAGACAAAGGTACTTGGTTTAATAATATTATAATAGACAAAGTTAGTTGGTGAAAAGAAAATTCACTTTTTACAGAAAATGTGTAAAGCGAATATACCTTTCAGTAAAGTCAAATCCCACTATCTATTATTATATTATTAAAGTACTACATGCAGTACACAGATATGTTGTCAAAGTTGTGCATCTATGGTCTTATGAAGACAAAAGGCTGGTTAATCTTGATGTCAAAGCCAGAACAGCCTTAGTCTCTGCACTACCCAATGAAGTCTATCATCAAGTTCTTAACTGTAAATCTACTAAAGAGATGATAGATACTCTGACCGTTGCATATGAAGGCACTGAAGAAGTGCAGGAGAACAAGAAACTCCTTCTAGTTAGAGAATATGAGTTCTTTTTTGCTCATAAAGGTGAAAGTCTTACCCAGTCCTACACCAGGTTCAACTGTCTTATTTATGACTTAAGAAGGGAAGATGTTCCCAAGAGCAACAAAAAGCTTTTAAACAAGTTTCTAGACTCTCTACCAAAGATATGAAGGAGGCTGCAAAAGCTCCATCAACTGCTCTTGTGTCTAAGGATACAAGATCCAGGAGTTTTACTGCTGTGGTGGAAGAGTCCAGTGATGAAGAGGAAGAAGTTGAGTCTTCTGAAGATGAAGATCAAGTGTCTGATGGGGATGAAGACTTGGAGGACATGGACAACATTGAAGATGCTATTGAGCAGGCTGCCATGTTTGTTAAAAGGTTTAAACCATTCCTAAAGGGAAAGGGTGTCAAGAAGTTTGGGAAGAGACCTTTCAAAGGTGAAAAAGCCAAGTATAAGTCAAAGGCTTGAAGGATGCTTCTCCTGTGGCAAGACTTGTCAATATGCCAGTGAATGTAAGTCCAAAGGAAGCTGAAGCTTCAAGGGTCCCTCAAACTCAGACAACAAGGTGGATTATGAAGTTAAGTATAAGAAGCTTCTTGCTGCTGTTCTTGACAAGAAGAAGAAGAAAACTCAGAATAGGGTGTTGGTGGCTAAAGAAGAAGATTGGGCTGAGGAAGATCTCTCAAGTGATGAAGATAATGTCCTCACTGCTCAGCTCAGCTTGATGGCCAAAACTGAGAGTACAAGTTCCTTTGATGAGGACATGAAAAAAGCTGCTAAAGCTTGTACTTCTCCTGACTGGGATCCTTCTTCAATGTATCAGGTTAGAAAATTTATTACTTATGAAGATAATGAAAAGAACACTATGTTTGATTATCTGTGTGTTGTGTTTCAGTCAAATATTCAAAGAGAAAAGAAGTTAAAAATAGAAATAGAATCACTAAAAGAGAAGTTAAGCCTTAATGATGAGAAACTGAAACAGATTACAAAATTGGAAGATGATTTAGCTAATCAAAAGATGCTTAATCAGATCTTGGTAAAAGAAACCAATGAATCAACCATAAAGTTTAATGACCTACAAAAAATAGTTAAATCTTGGTGTGTTTCTGCTGAAAAGACCACTCAGTGTGTCAATGAGCAGATTCCAAAACAAGTTCAAGCTATTATTGGTGAAAATTATTCCCAAGCTGCTAGTTGTGTTGAATTTAACAAGGACATAAATATCTTAGAAAAGGCTGATATTTTACCTCTTACTTTTCAAAAGACTGTAAAAGGAAAAAGTATTATCACTAACAGATTTGTCAAAAGTAAATGCTCTCAGCTAAAAGACTTAACCACTTCAAAAGTTGATTCAAATTCTATTGTTCTATCAGAAAGTAAAAGTACTGAAAATTTAATGTTAAAGGAAGCCAGTAAAGGAATGGAATCATTGGTTGATACCAAAGAGACATTATGTTGTCAAACCTTGAAAGTTGATGCATTAAATATAGGTACTCAGCTGACTGACATTTCATTAGCTGATGATCTTACATCAGCTGATCAACAAGTGGATGATAACTGCTCAGCTGATAGCTTGTCAGCTGATCATGGATCCTCTGCTAATTGCTCAGCTGATCAAGTATCATATCAAACTCTTTCAATAGGAGAAACCAAGAGAAAAGGACTTAATGTTCACATAAAGTCTAAGTCTGCCACACCCAAGGTTGATCAAAAACTCTTTTTATCTAAGGGTCAGCCAAAGCTTACTGTAAACAAAGACCTTCTTAGTTTATAGAATCAGCTGCAACAGATGAATGGTCAAATCTGTCAGCTGATGACCCATAGTCATCAAAAGACTGTTAAGACATCTCATGGGAAATCACTAAAACATGTTAAATGCTACAAAAATAAAAATTTGGTAGCAAAGAACATATGGCAAGTGATTGTTCTCTTGAAGGTAACTCAAGACAGCGGTCTGATGTTGATAACACTGTTGTTCCACTCATTCGTAAACAACCTAATATGAAGTGGATGGCTAGGTGCAATCCACAGGGATCCACTTAACTGTGGATTCCCTAAGTGTTACTAACCTTCTTTCAATCTTATCTATGCAGGGTCTTAGCACATGGTATCTTGATAGTGGATGTTCAAGAACCATGATAGGTTGCAAAGCTTTGCTAAGTAACTACAAGAAGGAAAAAGGTCCAAGAGTAACCTTTGGTGACAACAATTATGGGCAAACAAAAGGCTATGGTGAACTTCATAATGGGAACTTAACCTTGTCTAAGGTTTCATATGTTAAAGGGCTTAAGTACAATCTCATCAGCATAAGTCAACTATGTGATGGTGATCATATGGTCCTCTTTACTAAGACAGGTGGTTCCATTTTAGATAAAGAAGGAAAAACAGTAATTTGTGCCAAGAGAACCAAGGATGTATACACTCTTGATATGTCCTCTGGTGATCCATCTAAGTTAACCTGTTTGTATACAAAATCTGTAACAAAAACAAACTGGTTATGGCATAAAAGGCTTTCTCATCTAAACTTCAAAAACATCAACAAGTTAAGCAAGGATGATCTAGTGTCAGGACTGCCTTCACTGACGTATGTTAAGCCTAAACCTTGCTCTGCTTGTGAAAAGGGAAAGCAACACAAAACATCTTTTCAATCTAAGCAAGCCTTCTCTATTACTGAACCTTTCTACATGTTGCACATGGATCTATTTGGTCCTGTTGCCACTGCAAGTATTGGTGGAAGTAAGTATGCACTGGTGATGGTTGATGAATTCTCAAGATATACTTGGGTCATCTTCCTTAAAGCAAAGCGTGAGGCTACTGAAGAGATAATAAGCTTTATCAGAAAGATGGAAGTGCTAAATGGCAATCTGGTAAGGATGCTTAGAAGTGATCATGGAACTGAGTTTAGAAATCAAAATCTAGAAGGTTTCTATGATGAGAAAGGGATATCTCAAAACTTCTCTGCTCCAAGAACTCCACAACAGAATGGTGTAGCTGAAAGAAGAAACAGAACATTGATTGAAGCTGCAAGAACCATGTTGTATGAAAGTGGGTTAGGATTCAACTTCTGGGCTGAAGCTGTCAGCTGTGCTTGTTTCACACAGAACATATCTCTTGTGATCAAAAGGCACAACAAGACTCCTTATGAAGTGCTCAAGGGAAGGAAGCCAAACATCAGCTTTCTGCACATTTTTGGTTGTTAGTGTTTCATTTTGAACCAGAAAGACCAGTTGCAGAAGTTCGCACCTAAAGCTGATGAAGGTGTATTTGTTGGATACTCTGTGATCTCCAAAGCATACAGAGTCTACAACATCAGAACAAAGGTCATAGAAGAATCAATCAATGTAAGTTTTAATGAAAATGACTTTGTTGCTTCCTGTTATACTAATCCGTCTACAGGTGAGGAATTTAATAATCTGCTACATACTGAAGACAATATTCCAGTGTCAACTGATCCACTCCCATCAGCTGATGTAGAGGACTTAGATGAACTTGTTCCAAATATATATGAAACTAATGCACAACCTATCTTAAACCAACCTACATTTTTACTAAATGATGTGAATCATGACTCAACATCAATGGACTCTAATTCCATATCAAATATTCCTTCATCAGTAGAAGTTTCCATAGATTGTAATCTTGAAATTCTGTCAGCTGATCAACCAGAAATTTCATCAGGTGATCCCAACCAAGGAATTTCAACTTTCCAAATCCAAAATAATCCCAACTCTCCCATAATCCAAAATGCCTACAAGGACCTCAGAGATCATCCAAAAGATCAGGTCATAGATAACATAGAAGCACCTGTACTAACAAGATCAAAAGCTTGTAATTTCTGTTTGTACACAAGTTTTGTTTCTATGATTGAACCAAAGAAGGTCGATGAAGCTCTAAATGATCCCCACTGGATTAATGCTATACAAGAAGAATTGACAGAATTCACTGGAAACAATGTATGGACTTTGGTTCCAAGGCCAAAGGATAAATCCATCATTGGTACTAAGTGGGTGTTCAGAAACAAAATGGATGAACAAGGACTGATCATCATAAATAAAACAAGGCTAGTTGCTCAGGGATACTGTCAAGAAGAAGGTATTGATTTTGATGAGACCTTTGCCCCTGTTGAAAGATTAGAAGCAATAAGACTGTTCCTAGCCTATGCTGCCTTCAAAGACTTCAAGGTTTTCGAAATAGATGTTAAGAGTGCCTTCCTCAATGGAGAATTGAAGGAAGAGGTGTATGTTAAACAACCTCCTGGTTTTGAGGATGCAAGCAAGCCAGACCATGTATACTTCCTAAATAAAACTTTGTATGGTCTGAAGCAAGCTCCAAGAGCCTGGTATGACACCCTCTCTTCTTTTCAAACAACTAAAGGCTTTACTAGAGGAAGCATAGATAGCACTTTGTTTATAAGGAAATTCAAGGGTGATGTAATCCTAGTGCAGATATATGTAGATGACATAATATTTGGGTCTACAAATTTGGATCTTTGTAAGAAGTTTTCTAAACTCATGTCTGATAATTATCAGATAAGCATGATGGGTGAACTAAACTATTTTCTTGGACGTCAAATTAATCACGAGGTTGATGGAATTTTCATTCATCAAACAAAGTATGTAAATGATTTACTTAAGAAATTTGAGTTTGAAAATTGTTTTTCAATGAAAACACCCATGTCCACTGCCTTAAAGCTGGGAAAGGACACTGATGGTAAATTAGTAAACATTACCGCTTATAGAGGCATGATAGGGTAACTTTTATACCTCACTGCAAGCAGACCAGATATAATGTTTTCGACATGTCTTTGTGCTAGATATCAAGCAGATCCCAAAGAATCTCACTTAGCTATTGTTAAAAGAATTTTCAGGTATCTCAAAGGAACTCCTAATCTAGGTCTTTGGTACCCTTGGTGGTTGTCAATTGTTAGGTGGAAGGTTAGTCAGCTGGTCAAGCAAGAAACAGAACTCTATTTCAACTTCCACAGCTGAGGCAAAATACATTGCTGCTGGTAGTTGTTGTGCTTAGTTGTTGTGGCTACAAAACCAACTACTTGACTATGACATACAGTTTGAAAACTCCCCAATCCTGTGTGACATAACTAGTGCCATATCTATTTCTAACAATCCTGTTTTGCACTCTAAGACAAAACACATTGAAATCAGACACCACTTTTTAAGAGATAATGTGCAGAAAAAGAAAGTTTCAATGCACTACATCAACACTGATTTTCAACTAGCTGATCATTTTTCAAAACCTTTGGACAAGTCTCGGTTCAACTTCCTAATATCCAAACTTGGCATGGTAAACTTGTAAAATATTATTTTCTTAGGTAGTTACCTTTGTGTGAGAAAATAATTTTGTTCGTGTGTGAATTCTAACTGAAGTACTTATCTCAGCTTCTTTACGTCTTACTAATAGTGAATCAGCTAAAGGAATTATGTCAGCTGATAACCTCCAGCTGATGAAATACCTCATCAAATACACCATCAGCTAAGGACTAGCAGCTCAGCTAAGTACATTCATTACCTGACACTTGTTTTCTCTCAAAATGGATCAGCTGATACTTTTTCTCTCATCAGCTGATGTCTCTCAGAGTCAAACTTCTGTGTCCCCACACTTAGTTTATTAATTCTCATTTGTATTTAATTGGTTACTAGGTTGAATTTAATTCTATTTAATTGTTCGTTAGTTGTCTGTGTATTTATTACCTTTCCGTTAACTCCTTTTTTTGCAGACGTGACAGTTACTTTTTGAAAAAGATATTTCTGTGAGAGTTTAGGTTTCCAAAGAAGATATAAATGTTGTTTGAGCGGTTTCCAATTTCCTAAGCTTTCAAAGTTCTCAAACACTCCTCTTCGTCTTTCTCTCAGAAACCTAATCCTTCACTACTCTCTGTATCTCCGTCCTGCAACAATGGTGATTTTCAACCCTGTTTCAACTCCAAATGCCATTCCTGGTGAGAATGTTACTCGCAATTCTCTGATCACCATTCGTCCAAACAACTTCCTCATCAACACTGACATTCCTTCAAGCAAGGTAAACCAGGGCTATGAACCCATGGTAGGTTTTATAACCGCTCATCCTCTGTTCAACTATCTTTCTGCTCACCCTCTGTTCATCTTCCCTAACATTATTGGGGAGATGTGGTATACTGCTACATACCACCCAGTCGAGCAAACCAAAACTTGTTCCTGCCTTAACAACACCATAAACATACCCATTACAGTTGATTCCCTTCACCAAGCTATCTCTATACCCAACTTAGCCCCATTTCAACCCTTTGCATCTTTAGACCAAACTCTGGAGGTCTTACCCCTGATTGGCTACAATGAACCAATTTCCCATGGCCAGTACAAACTGTTAGTTCAAGTCATATTGATTTTGTTACTGGAAGGAATATTGACTTTGCTCAAGTCATATTCACAGAGATGGTGGATAAGATCACACTGGGTACTGCAAATAATTCAACCAGAACCCATGTTCCCTACATAAGGTATCTCAGTCTGATTGCTCTTAGAAATATACAATGGGAACACTATGCTGGGTTGGCTGTACACTTGCAAACAATGACCATTCCTCAGATGGGTCAAAAGATCTTCTTCTAATAAGGGAATTTCAAGGTCCTGCTATAACGGAGCAAATACAAGAACTGCTTGATGATGCTGCTGATGAAGCAAGTGGGAATGAGGAAGAGGAACTTGCTGAAAATGTTGTTGTTGAAATGGCTGAGGATTCACATCACTCTGCTGAGTCTCCTGATATCATTACAGAGCAGTCTGAACATTCTGAGGGTATTCCTTTGTTTGATCTTATTGATACTCCACAAAGAACTCAAGATGAAGACTGAGCATTCTGTTGCTAAGTTTTCCAGTCCAAAGGATCAAGGAACCCAAAAGGATGCTGGTGATGATGGTGGTAATCATGATAGTGATGGTGATTATGATGCACATGATGGTGATGCTGGTGAGTTGTTTATTGATCATGGTGTTGATAATGCCACATCCACCACATCCACTCCCATTATGATCCCATTAACTGAGCTTCCCTTAAGTTCAAATACTACAAGGAGATCTGGGCACATCAGTACTTCTGATGATGAAGATGAGTCTGATGATGACTCTTCCAATAGAACTCTTGGAGGCCACATTACTTATCCTTCTCCACCACACTCTCAAGGCTCTAGTGCCTCTGTTCACAATGAACAAGGTGGTGAGGATGAAGATGCTGCTGATGATGCTGCTGAGGAGGATGTCATTTCTGATAAGCTGGTTCAAATTATTGAAATCAGCAAAACCAAGCACATCACAGGTATGGTCTCTTCAATCCTTGAGGATACTCACTTGGTACACCCAACTAGTGAGAGCCCATCCTCAATTCCTGTTGTAACACCCCCACAACCGCCAAGCTCTAGTGCACTTACAATAGTCACCAGTTCTACTCCCTCTGTCACCCACATAGAAACAAGGTCAATAGAGATAATGCACTCTGCACCCATCTCAAAGGATGTGATATTTGCACCTCTGACCTCAACACCTATAGCTAGCTACCTCTTATGTTGAGGGGGTGCTTACGGATGTTGATTTTAACCCTCAACAACTAGGTGCATCTTCCCAACAAGATGTATCTGTACAAATGGGACTCCTGCAATTTGGGTCACCCTCCCAACAGGGTGATGCCATTGAAAGACAGACCTTTACCCAAGGTCACACTATGTCTTACCTTCAATTGAGTCAACCTATGTCCTCAACAAGCTCACAACAGCTTGTTGATGTACTCAGGGGAACCCAATTGAGTATAGCCCCAACTCACACTCACATTCTTGTACCTACTCTTGATTCACTTCTTACACACACTACTGCACTGCCTGTCAATACTAGTAGTATAAACCAATCATTAGTACAGGGCACACTTTCTGTTCCCAGTGATCTTAGGCTTTTACACCAAAGTCTAAGTGAGGGACCCCACACCATTCCTGATATTGGCATCCCAACTCAATCAATTCCTGTTCAACCAACTCCCTCTAAGTCAACTGAACGCTCTCCTCAAATACTTCATAACCTACTATCCATCTCTTAAAAGATGGATAGTCTTCAAGCCTCTCTCACCACCTTTCAAACCAAAACAGAAACTCAACTTTCTCTTCTAACCAAAGAAGTTGAGTCACTTAAAGCTACACAATCCTAACCCCAACCCTAACCCACCCCTGCCCCAGTTGATCTCACTCAAATTCTTACCAAATTAGATCAACTGTTAACCCAACCCTCTACTACTACTTTCCTACCCCTTCTCCCATTATATCTCCTCAAACCATTTCCTCTTTAAGCCAAACCATTTCCAATCATCTAAACAACCTCCATAAAATCACACCTACCCCTCCCAACATTTCTGTTACCATCCCTGATTCTATCCTCAGAGTCCCTTCCCTCCTTAGAAATATAGATGATGAGGTAATCAAGCTAAGCCACTATTCAAGACAGAAGCACATGGATACTCTTAAAGAGTTTACAAATGTGACTGATGCTATCATTCGGCTTAGACCTCTCACCTCTACCTTTATACCTTCCTTTTCACCCATGCCCTCACACCACAGAGTCTCTCCTCCACCTTTTACTCAACCTCCTATCCCTACTGCCTCTCCTTCAACTTCAACCATTCTACCATTTTCTTCTACTCCCTCCCCATTTCCTTTCTCTATATTTACTCCTGATGCTCCTGCTAAGCCGACAGTCCACTTCCCTACCTTTGATGATGACAAAAAGGGGGAGAAGTCAAACTTCTCTTCAAGCTTATCTCCAGCTTCTGTCAGAGCAGCATGTGATGCATATACTGCTGAGGTAGAAGCTGATAAGGCAGCATCATAAGCAACAACCCTCAATGAAGCAGAAATTCAAAGACAGTCAACTGCTGGGGGGGAGAATCAACCTGAGGGGGAGCATCCTGCTCAAGATGAGCAGAGGCCTAAAAGAAGGCTTAAACAAAAGGCTAGAAGAAAGAGTGCAAAGAAGTCAAGGCAAGGTGAATCTGTGCCCCAATTCAAGTTCCATCAGAGGATTCAGATGATGATGATGAAGAAGACTTGCCTCTGTCCACTCTGCTCAAGATGAAAAAGCAGAGCTCCTCTTCAAGGGCTCCATCAGTCCAAGCTTCCTCTCCTGTAACACAAAGTCCTTCAACTCCTAGCAGTACTTCAAAAAAAAAAAAAAAAGAAGATCATGTCTGCTGAGTAGATTGAAGAGGAAGAAAGAAGAGATGAGGAACTTCAAAGAGAAGAAGATGATCTTCTGGAGATAAGGAAACTGGCTGCTACACTTGGTGACACAGTAGAAAATATATTAAAAGCCAAGGAAAGACACCAGGACTTCACCACTCCAGAAGACCTTGCTGCAATCATTGGTGCTACTGATGAAGAACTTAGAGAGATACAAGAAAAAGAAATGATGATGCTGTCCTCTCAAGATCCTCAAGTCCAAGCATCACAGCAGCAAGAAGACCCCTCTGTCAAGAAAGCTCCTAAAAGATGAAGAACTCACAAAGAATCCGTCCAAGCTCTGCTCAACATTGAATTTGGCAAGACCAAAAAGCCAACTGTAAAGCAATCTAAGGAGTTCTGGAGCAACAGAGAAAGATTAATGGAGAGAGATAATGCAAACATCATCTCAAGGGTCACTCCATATAGAGGTACATAAAATGATCCTTATATGAGAATTGTAAGAAGGGATGAGTATAGTACATATGAAGATGCTCATCAAGAACGCTGCAAGCTGTTCTCCTTCTTTGAAATGATTGAGATCATGTACCATCTCTTTAAGTCAAAATGTGAAGTTGCTCTCAAGTTCATAAGACATTTTGATTACTGGATTAGACAGACTGTATGCCACAGGGTATTCACTCATGATCAGTTTGTTGCACATGTTCAAGGGATAGAGGATGCTTTTAAGAAAACATCAAAAGCCTTTGTTTCTGTTGAACAAATCATACTCAATCCTGATAATCCCTTCCTAACTGCTTATGAGAACTTAGACACAACCCTTCCTCCATATACCACTCCTAAAATGTTTAGATACATAACTGAACCAGAAAAGGGGATGTTCTTCAAGAAAAGAATTGGTGAGTGGAAGTTCCTAAGGGAATCTGAGTTAGGAAAAGCTCAAAGAGAACTCATCTTTCATGCTGTGCAATAAACAAGGGATCTGACAGGAAGTGATTACTTTGAACAGCTGCTGAGATCAAGAGCTGCACAAATTGTGGCTACAAATCCTCAAATCAGAAATGTTGTAGTCAAAGAAGAACCTTGGTGGGAAGGCAACTGAAACTTCATAACTAGATTAGTAGTTATTTCAAATTCCTAGATTAGTTCAAATTCTGTAACTTACTATAACTCATAGTTTAGTTGCTTTGTACAAACTCTTGTAATTCCTTGTTCTTGTAATCAAGTTTAAACTTTTTATCATTGACTACTTAGCTAAACTGCTAGTATAAATGGTTTTAAGTAGATAGTTCACCTAGTGTAAATATAGAAAATCCAAAAATCCTTAAAACAGAAAATGATAGAAAAGATACCACAAAAACAGAAAAATGGTACTTCATAAATGAAAAGATTCCCAAAAACAGAATATCAAGGGAACATATTTTAAAGAGTTACCAAAAACAGATAGCTAGGTAACCAAACTAAACTTAAAAGTTCTATCTTTACAAATCCGAGTCAAACAGATTCTTCTTAAACAAGATAAGGTTTTGTCATCATCAAATATGGGGAGATTGTTGGGGAGATAGAGCTATCAAATCATAATCAAACCTTTCTATTATTTAAAATAGGATTTGATGCAAACAAAACCACATATTCAGTTTTATACCTGGATCAATGAAAAACATGTATTGTTTTTCATGTTAGACTTGAAGAAATTCTTAAGTAAGAAATGTCAGCTGAATAACAAAAGTGTCAGCTGAACACTGAGTATCAGCCAAAGGACTAGCTTCAGGAAGATCAACTAAGAAGAAAAGACAAGTCGAAAAGCATCAGCTGAGAATCTACAAAGCATTAGCTGATGGTCCAAAACCATCAGCTGAGGGTTCTTTCAAGATCAGCTAAGCAGTCAACAGGTCAGCTGAGTCATTCTCTATAATCAGCTGATGTCTCACATCCATCAGATAAGCTATCCTTTACTTATCTAATCTTTTCTTTGTAAGCTTATCACTCTTAATGATCAGCTGAGCCCTTGGGATCTACTGATCATAAAATTTGATTAGCTTATGTAATAACACTCTAGTATGTATTATTAGCTGATCAATTATGATCAGCTGAGCATATTCTAGTAGCTGAGTCTTTCACATTTATCCTTAGCTGGGTAAAAATATGTTCGCAGTTCAGTGTCTGTTAGCTGTGTCATTATACAGTATCTCAGTTAATAGTTTTTCATTGTAATATTTTCTTAAGTCACAGGCAGAACATGTGTTGTTCTATTATGCCTTTAGATCTATCTTTGTAAAAGTACTAAGCACTTTTTGAATCTGCGAAGAGACAAAAAGGATTGATGTTGATCCCCTGGAAAAGGTGATAGGTACTTTAGAAGATAAGATCTCGAAGATATGCTTCAACAACTAAGTATGGCTGGCAACTCCATACTTGGTTAAGTCAAGTCTTCAAGAAGCATGGTGTTACTAAAGTACAAGCATGGAAAGAGATGTTTTCTCTCCTTAGACAAAAATGTAGTACTTTAATAATATAATAATAGATAATGGGATTTGACTTTACTGAAAAGTACATTCAGTTTACACACTTCCTGTATAAAGTAAATTTGCTTTTCACCCAACTAACTTTATCTATTATAATATTATTAAACCAAGTACCTTTGTATCCTTCTTCACTTCATCAACCGGACACCACTTTACTTGTATATACTCATGCATGAAAACATGCTAAGTATCGAATAGATCTGTTGAACATTGATATCTCATTAGTTGAGAGAATAGAAGAGTTAGCATTTATCTTTCAATGTAAACAAACTTGTTCATGTGTTGAACTTCTTAGATATAAGTTGTTTAAGATTAGCTTTGTCTATGTGTTAGATAGTTAGTTGCAACCTTTTATTGAACTCAGATTTTCCGCATCTAGTTCATGTAATTCTAGATTCATATCAATAAGAATTATATAAAAGTAAACCGTGTGTCTCTTAAACTTTAAAAAGCTAAAGTTTGTATTCAACCCCCCTTCTACAAACATTTGTTGTTGTAGTATCCATTCGAGACCAACATCTAAGATTTTCAACACATGAACAAGTTTGTTTACACTGAAGAAAATAAATGCTAACTCTTCTATTCGCTCAACTTATGAGATTTCAGTGTTCAAAAAATCTATTCGATATTTTGCATGTTTCCAGGCAAGAGTATATATAAGCAAATGGTATCCGGTTGATGGAGTTAAGAAGTAGACAAAGGTACTTGTTTTAATAATATTGTAATAGATAAAGTTAGTGGGTGAAAAGCGAATTCACTTTTCACAGGAAATGTGTAAAGTGAATGTACGTTTCAGTAAAGTCAAATCCCACTATCTATTATTATATTATTAAAGTACTACCTTTTTCTCTTGGGAGAGTAAAATTCTCTTTCCATGCTTGTAATTTATACGACACCATTCTTTCTGAATACTTGACTTAACCAAGTATGGAGTTGCCATCCATACTTAGTTGTTGAAGCATATCTTCGAGATCTTATCTTCTAAAGTATCTATCACCTTTTCCAGAGGATCAAGATAAATCCTTTTTGTCTCTTTACAGATTCAAAAAGTGCTTAGTACATTTACAAAGATAGATCTAAAGGCATATTAGAACAACACATGTTCTGCCTTTGACTTAAGAAAATATTACAATGAAAAACTATTAAAAGAGGTACTGTATAATGACTCAGCTAATAGACACTTAACTGCAAACATACTTTTGGTCAGCTAAGGATAAATGTGAAAGACTCAGCTACTGAAATATGCTCAGCTGATCATAACTGCTCAGCTAATAATACATACTAGAGTAATGCTACATAAGCTAATCAACCTTTATGATCAGTAGATCCCAAGGGCTCAGGTGATCATTGAGAGTGATAAGTTTATATGGAAAAGACTAAATAAGTTAAAGATAGCTTATCTGAGGGATGGGAGGCATCAGCTGATCAGAGTGATAGACTCAGCTGATCCTTTGACTGCTCAGCTGATCTTGAAAGAACCCTTATCTGATGGTATTAAACCCTCTGCTGATGCTTTGTAGCTGCTCAGCTGATGCTTCTAGACTTATCTTTTCTTCTTAGCTGATCTTCTAGAAGCTGGTCCTTTGGCTGATACTCGGTGTTTAGCTGATACTTTTGTTCTTCAGCTGACATTTCTTACTTAGGAAATTCTTTAAGTCTAACAAGAAAAACAACACATGTTTTTCATTGATATAAGTACAAAAATGAATATGTGGTTTTGTTAGCATCAAATCCTGTTTTAAATAATAGACAATTTTGATTATGGTTTGATATCTCTATCTCCCCAACAATCTCCCCCTATTTGATGATGACAAAACCTTATCTTGTTTAAGAAGAATCAGTTTGACTCGGATTTGTAAAGATAAAACTTTTAAGTCCAGTTTGGTTACCTAGCTATCTGTTTTTGGTAACTCTTTAAATATGTTCCCTTGATATTCTGTTTTTGGGAATCTTTTGATTTATGAAGTACCATTTTTCTGTTTTTGTGGTATCTTTTCTATCCATTTTCTGTTTTTAGGATTTTTGAATTTTCTATATTTACACTATTTGAGCTATCTACTTAAAACCATTTATACTAGCAGTTTAGATAAGTAGTCCATGATCAAAAGTTTAAGCTTGAATACAAGAACAAGGAAATTACAAGAGTTTGTACAACTTGACAAGTTACACTAAGTTACAGAAATTGAACTAATTTAGTAATTTTTGAAATTACAACTATTCTAGTTATGAAGTTTCAGTTGTCTTCCCACCAAGGCTCTTTTTTGACTTCCATGGTTCTGATCTGTGGATTTGCAGCCAGAATCTGTTCAGCTCTTGATCTTAGTAGTTGTTTAAAGTAATTACTTCCTGTCAGATCTTTTGTAGATAGCACAGCATGAAATATGAGTTCTCTTTGAGCTTTCCCTATCTCTGATTCTCTTAGAAACCTCCAATCACCAACTCTGTTGATAAAGAACATTCCTCTTTCAGGCTCTGTTATGTATCTGAACATTTCAGGAGTGGTATTGGGAGGAAGAGTAGTGTTTAGGTTCTCATAAACAGTAAGGTAGGGGTGATCAGGATTGAGTACTATCTGTTTAGGAGTAACAAAGGCTTTTGATGTTTTCTTGAAAGCATCCTCTATCACTTGAATGTGTCTAACAAATTTGATCATAAGTGAATACTCTGTGGCAAACAGTCTCTGATCCAGTAGTCAAAGTGTCTTATAAATGTGGGAGCAACTTCACTTTTGGACATTAGGAGATGGTACATGATCTTAATCATTTCAAAGAAGGAGAACAACTTACAATGTTCTTGATGAATATCTTCATGTGTTATGTATTCATTCCTTCTAACTACTCTTATGTAGGGATCATTTTCTGTACCTTTATATGGAGTGACCCTTGAGATGATATTTGTATTATCTCTCTCCATCAATTTTTCCTTGTTGTTCTAGAACTCCTTAGAGTGCTTTCCATTTGGCCTTTTGGTCTTGGCAAATTCAGTGTTGAGCAGTGCTTGGATAGCTTCTTTATGAGTTCTACCTCTTTTGGAGGTTTTCTTGGAAGGAGGGTCTTCTTGCTACTGTGATGCTTAAACTTGAGGTTCTTGAGAGGACAACATAACCAATTCTTTTTCTTGTATCTATCTAAGTTCCTCAGTGGCACCAATGATTGCAGCAAGGTCTTCTGGAGTATTGAAGTCCTGGTGTCTTTCCTTGGCTTTAAGAATGTTCTCTACTGAGTCACCAAGTGCAGCAACCAGATTTCTTATCTCTAGAAGATCATCTTCTTCTTTTAGAAGTTCTTCCTCTTTTCTTTCTTCCTCTTCAATCTCCTCAGCAGACATAATTTTCTTTCCTTTTCTCCTTGAGGTACTACTGGGAGTTGAAGGACTTTGTTTCATAGGAGAGGAAGCTTGGACTGATGGAGCTTTTGAAGAGGAGCTCTGCTTTTTCATTTTGAGCAGAGAGGACAGAGGCATGTCATCTTCATCATCATCATCATCTGAATCTTCTGATGGAACTTTGATTGGGGAATATGATTCACCTTGCCTTGATTTCTTTGCACTATTCCTTCTTGCCTTTTGTTTAAGCTTTATTTTAGGCCTTTGCTCATCTTGAGCAGGTTGCTCCCCCTCAGGTTGATTCTTTCCCTCAGCAGTTGATTGTCTTTGAATTTCTTATTCATTGAGGGCTGCTGCTTCTGCTGCCTTATCAGCTTCTACCTTAGCAGTATACACATCATAAGCTGCTTGAATGGTAGCTGGAGATGGTTCTTTTGAGGTTGAAGATTCTAACTTCTCCCCCTTTTTGTCATCATCAAAGGAAGGAAAGTAGACCTTAAGCTTAACAGGAGCAGTATGAGTAGTAGTGGAGGATGGAAATGGAAAGGGAGTGGAAGAAAATGGTGGAATGGTATAAGTGGAAGGAGAGGCAGTAGGGATAGGAGGTTTGTTGGTCCCTTGGTGAGAATATCAACAAGAAAGTAATGTGTAGAAGGGGGGTTGAATACACTTTCTGCGGAAAATTGAACAAATCAATAAAAAGTGTTACAGAAATCAAACCACATGAAATCGAATGCTTTCATTAATAAGAAGATGATTACAATGACTATCAAGTAACCAACTCTTGATATGTAAATACCTAATGTAAATCAAATCTCTCAATCTCTCAAACTTTGCTATCTATAATCAACTTATGATTATAGATACAAACTGACTCTCTAAACAAGATTTATTCACAGTTTTAATACTTACCAAATTCACAACAGACGTGAAGATCGAACACACGAACAATGTTGACAATCTGTGAATTTCTTGATCTCGTTGAACTTACAAACGATGTATCAAGACTGGTAACACATACGATGGTTAGGTTGAGGTAAGATTAGGTACCTCTAGACTTATCAGGAGATAAGTATTTATAATCCTGTTCCTACGGATCCTAACAAATTAGAACTTATCCTAATCTGCTAACAAACTAGCGGATAACTCGGAATCTTGAATCTTGAATCTTCTATCTTGAGTCTTCAATCTTCAATCTTGATTCTGAAGTCTTCTTATCCATGCCGTAGATATAGGGAGTAAAAGGAATTTAAAACATATTTAAATTCTCTTAAACTGAATTATTTAGTCGGGCTAAGTTACTCAGCTTGAAATTCATCAAGCTGAGTCCTTCGAGAACAAACTCGAAATCAAACATGTACTAACATGTATAATGACTAACTAATCCTTAGAAGTCATAAGAGTTAGCTAGAACTTACTTAGCAACTCTGTTGAGCTGACTCAGTCTATAAGCTGAGTCACTCAGATCGAAACGCATCAAGATGAATACTCAACCTATATCTTAGGTGACACACACAGCTTATCAAATGTATTGACTAACTAAGATATAGTTTAAGCTGATAAACTATATGCTCAGCTTATACTCAGTCTGAAACACTATAAGTGCTCAGTCTAATCAAGCTTCAGAATTCTGTTTAAGTTGTATTTAGAACATATCTTACAAACTTAACTTTGTCTCATCAAATCTCAACTGATAAGGATCATTTGACCAACAAGGTTGAGTAAATGGTGGAGGAGAGGTTCTTTGGGTAGATGGCTTGGGTGAGAAGGATGGTTGAAAGGTAGAGGTTAGAGGTCTCAGCCTAGTTATAGCATCAGTGAGATTGGTGAATTCTTTTAGAGTCTCTATGTGCTTTTGGCGTGAGTAGTGGCTAATGTTGGTTACCTCATTATCTATATTTCTGAGGAAGGTAGGTACTTTTAGGAATGGTTCAGGAATGACAATAGAAATATTGGGAGTGGTTGGTTTGATGTTATGAAGATTGTTTAGAAGGTTGGATATGGTTTGGTTTAGAGAGGAAATGGTTTGTGGAGAGATAATGGGTGAAGGAGTAGGGGTAGGAGGAGGTTTGGGTTATCAGTAGATCCAATTTGGTAAGGATTGGGGTGAGATCAACTGGGGCAGTGGTGGGTTGGGGTTGGGTTTGGTTAGCTTTTAGTGACTCGACTTCTTTGGTTAGAAGAGAAAGTTGAGTATCTGTTTTGGTTTGGTGGGAGTTAAAGGAGGTTTGAAGACTATCCATCTTTTGAGAGATGGATAGCAGAGTTTGAAGTGTTGGGGAAGCTGAGTCAATTGAAGTGGAAGTGGTAGTTGGGATAGGGAATGATTGAGATGGAATGCCAATATCAGGAATGGTTTGTGGTCCCTCACTTAGACTCTGGCGTAGGAGCCTAAGATCACTGGGAACAAATTGTGTGCCCTGTACTAATAATTGGTTTATACCACTAGTATTGATGGGCAATGCAGTAGTATGTGTTAGAAGTGAATCAATGGTAGGTACAAGAATGTGAGGTTGAGGTCGGGCAAAACTCAATGGGGTTCCCCTAAGTACATCAACAAGCTGTTGTGAGCTAGTTGAGGGTATAGGCTGACTCAAAGTAGGGTAAGACACAGTGTAACCTTGGGTTGAGGTCTGTCTTTCAATGGCATCACCCTGTTGGGAGGTTGACCCAGATTTCAGGAGTCCCATTTGTACAAATGCATCTTGTTGGGAAGATGCACCTACTGGTTGAAGGTTAAAATCACCATCCATAAGCTCCTCCTCAAAGTAAGAGGTAACTATTGGTGTTGAGGTTAGAGGTGTAATTGTCACATCCTCTTAGATAAGTGCAGTGTGCACTATCTTTATTGACCTCTGATCTATACGGGTTACAGTGGGAGTAGAACTAGTGACTATTGGAAGTGTACTAGAGCTTGGTTTTTGTGGGGGTGTTACAACTGGAAGGGAGGATGGGCTCTCACTGGTTAGGTGTACCAAGTTAGTATCCTCAGGAATTGTAGTGACCATACCTGAGATGTACTTGGTTCTGCTGATCTCAATGAGTTAAACCAGCTTGTCAGAGATTACATCTTCCTCAACAGCATCATCAGCAACAACTTCATCCTCACCAACTTGTTCATTGTGAACAGAGGCACTTCATCTTGAGTCCACTAGGATCACCATCATGAGCATCATCATCACCATCACTGTCATGATTACTACCAACATCAGCAACATCATCGTAGGTTCCTTGATCCTTGAGGCTGGAAGTCTTAGCAACATAGTGAGCAGAGCCTTCATCTTCAGTTCTTTGTGGATTATCAACAGGATCAAACAAATGGACACCCTCAGATTGTGCAATATCCTCAGCAACAGGTTTCATAACCTCATCCTGTGTTGGTACATCATCCAAGTTCTCATTAAAGCTAAAGCTCAAAGCTTTACCACCATCAGTAGAGTGCATCTCATCATCATCATCATCTGAGTATGGTACAAGAGCCACATCAGTTTGAGCAATAGCAACATAGTGCTCAGGTAGGATATCTTGAGGCTCATCAGAGTGATGTGAGTCCTCAGCAACTTCATCAACAATCTCAGCATTTCCCTCTTCCTCATTTCCACTCTCATCATCAATAGCTTCATCAACTAGTTCTTGCATCTGTTTAGTTATTGCAGAACCTTGGAATTCCCTTATCAAATAGAAAATCTTTTGACCGGTTTGAGGAATGGTCATAATTTGCAGATGTACAGCCAACCCATCATAGTGTTCCCATTGAATATTTCTGAGTGAATTGAGACTTAGTTACCTTATATAGGGAACATAGGTTCTAGTTGATTTCTTGGCAGTACCCAGAGTGATCTTGTCCACCATCTCTGTGAATATGACCTGAGCAAAGCCAATATTCCTTCCAGTGACCAGAGCATGAAGAACCATCAACTTAGACTGGTTCATTTGATCATGACTTCCTGATTTGTGACCAAAACACCTAATGACCACACTTGCAAGATACTTCCAGGGATTAACCAGAAATGACAGTTTGTATTGGCCATGGGAAACAGGTTCATTGTAGTCAATGAGGGGTAATACTGAAGGGTTTTTAGGGGTAGAAAGCAGATTTAACATGCACAGCGGAATAAATAACAAAAACCCCCTTGCAGTGATCTCATCTAATTCATGAGGGAAACATAAAACTAAAAGTAGTGGTTTTAGGGTTATACCTTTATGATGATCAAAAACTTTGATTCCACATAGCTAAAGGTAGAACACCGCTACTGCACCACCTCGAACAAGCTGCTAGACCGCTTAAGGACTTCACCAAACGATCAAAACTCGTGTGTATGCGTGTGTGTGTTAACGCAGATCACCCCCTATGGGGTGCTTGGTTTGGGCGTACGTCGAGAGAGGGAGGGGAGGGATTAGGGTTTTTTTTATCCTTTTGCAATTAGTTGTCTCATTTGGGATTCCTTAGGATTAATGATATATATATATATATATATATATATATATATATATATATAATTATATATATAATAGCCTCATTAAGCCCAAACCCGTTTAATTAACGTACAACTTTAATTAAACTATTAACTTATTGTAAAACATACCCTTGGACCTTCTAATTAATTAATAACTATTAATTAACTAGTCCAATTAATATTTAAACTAAATATTAATTACTCCTTTTAAATAATAAATAACTTTTATTATTTTTTCCCTCAATAATTAATTAACTAATTAATTATTTCCATACATAACTTGGTAAAATCCAATTGGTTCTAATTGAGTGTGTAGTAGTGTGATCCTTTAGTGTCTTATAGCATTGGACACGATGACACGTGTTATCTATCTTTGCACACAATCTAACAGACTCCACTTGTGCAAGATAAGTAACACTCCTTGTACATCGTTAGCCTATAAGATCTCTTACATCTAGAGATATAATCCACACTTGGATTACACAGGCTTTTCCTTTTGCATCGTGATATTCCGTAATTTGAGTATTTGACATGGAGCAGGGATCTTATTCTAAATACTCATATTTTCTCGACTCTGATTTCGACACTCTGCAGTTACGGTTTACCGAATGAAACCTTTCATTCTACCCGAGCGCGGCCACGCATTTTCAGTAGTCTCAACCGTCAATGGGCCCTGAAACATCTCTCCTAAAAAGGAGGTGCACATTTCATCTTGACTATTTGCAATTTGAGCACACAGCTTTCGCTGCACCTAGACACGCCCCTTATGATCACCCTGTTACGGTGTGACGTTAGAACGCGCTAAAGTAGAGAAGTTACCATGCCCCAAACCAAATATCTCAGGTCTAAGGACAACCTATCAAGTTTACTTATGATAGTGCTCCATGAAGTAAACTTGTTGCGGATCACTCCCAATATTATCCTATCTGATAAATATCTACAAATATTTGGTCACATCCTTGCGCTTTTATTCAAACCGAATAAATCATCAAATATTTATAATAGCATTATCTCCCTAATGTAGCTCCCACTACATTAAGTAGCTACAGGCATTTAGACAATTCATAACTTGATTTGTCATGGATAATTTAAAACATGCTAAAAATAGACAACAAGAAACAATTATGTAAATACCTCATATTTCAATCCCATGAAATGTAATTACATAATATAAATAGTCTCAAGTTACATCTATAGTAATAATCAAAAAACTTGAACTAGCTGCTATATTCCAAGTACTGCATTCCTATTGAATTCGCATGTTTCTCATGCTTAGCTCTAGCTAGCGGCTTCGTCAACGGGTCAACAACGTTGTCGTCCGTCGGTATCTTTTGCAGTCTAATATCTCCTCTTCCAATAATCTCTCCGATTAGGTGATATTTTCTGAGTACATGCCTGGTTCGCTGATGATCTCTTGGCTCTTTCGCTTGCGCCACAGCCCCTTAGTTATCACATAATATATCAATCGGCCTAGAGATACTGGCAACAACTCTAAGATCCGAGATAAAATTCTTCAGCCAGACAGCTTCCTTTGCTGCATCATTTGCCGCAATATACTCTACCTCTGTAGTCGAATCTGCTATTGTATCTTGCTTCTGACTTTTCCAAGATATAGCTCCTCCATTTTGGGTAAAGACAAATCCTGATTGTGACCTAAAGTCGTCTCTATCGGTTTGGAAACTAGCATCTGTGTAACCAGTTACACTAATCTCATCCATCGAACCTCCAAAGACCAAGAACATGTCTTTTGTCCTTCTCAAATACTTGAGAATTCTTGACAACCACCCAATGAGTTTCATCCATATTTTTTTGATATCTGCTCATGACACTTATAGAATAGGCAACATCGGGCCTAGTACATAACATGACATACATAATTGATCCAATTGCTGAGGCATATGGAATCAATTTCTTTCTATCCCGATCTTTAATAGATACAGGACATTAAGCTTTGCTCAAAACCGTGCTAGATTGCATTGGAATAAATCCTTTCTTGGATTCATCCATCTTGAATCTTTTCACGACTTTGCCGATGTATGTACTTTGACTAAGTCCAATAAGTCGCTTAGATCTATTTCTATAGATCTTAATACCAAGTATATAAGCAGCTTTTCCCAAGTCTTTCATTTGGAAATATTTACCTAATCAGAATTTTACTTCTTGTAATACTGGTACATTGTTTCCTATTAGCAGTATGTCATCTACATACAAGATTAGGAAGGTTACCGCGCTCCCACTGAACATAGTGTAAACACACGCTTCGAACTCACTTTTGGTAAAACCAAACTCTTTGATGCGTTCATCAAAGTGTAAGTTCCAGATCCTAGATGCTTGCTTTAACCCATAAATGGTTTTTAGCAGTTTGCATACTTTATTAGGTTTCTTTGGATCTGCAAAACCATCCGGTTGTATCATATATACATCCTCTGTCAACTTCCCGTTAAGGAAGGCGGTTTTGACATCCATTTGCCATATCTCATAGTCATAATATGCTGATATGGCCATAAGAACTCTAATTGTCTTAAGCATTGCCACTGGTGAAAAAGTTTCATCATAGTCAACACCATGAGTTTACGTGAAACCTTTTGCCACTAGCCTAGCATTAAAGGTATGCACCTTTCCATCCATGTCGGTCTTTTTCTTGAAGACCCATTTGCACCCAACAACTTTGCTGTGTTGGGGCAAATCTACTAACTCCCAAACTTGGTTGTTATACATGGATTGCATCTCTGCGTTCATGGCTTCTAGCCATTTTTCAGATTCAAAACCTAAAACAACATCTTGGTAGGTAGTAGGTTCTGAAAGATCCCCTTCGTCTTGAGCAACTAGGAATCCAAGATACCTATCTGGATCATGACGAGACCTACTAGACCTGCGAAGGTCTTGTGTTTGCACTTCTTCCTCAACCACAGACTCGGGTTGAGTTTCAACAATTTTTTGTTGACTTGTAGGTTCGACTATCGGGGGTGGTATTACTTCTTCTTCTACAATTTCTTGAAGCTCTATTTCATTTCTTAGAGTTTCCGAATTTAGAAACTTTTCTTCCAAGAATACTCCTCTACGAGCAACAAAGACTTTGTTTTCGTCAGGGTTATAGAATTAGTATCCCATGGTTTCTTTGGGATAACCCACGAAGATACACTTATCTGATTTGAGATTGAGTTTATCCGTGAATGTTCGCTTAACATACACCTCACATCCCCAAATCTTGAGAAAAGACATTTTGGGCTTTTTCCCCGTCTATATCTCGAACGGTGTCTTTTCTACCGATTTTGTCGGAACCCGGTTCAGCATGAACGCAACTGTCTCGAGTGCGTGCCCCAAAAATGACAATGGTAATGAAGTTCGACTCATCATTGATCGTACCATGTCAAGCAGTGTACGATTTCTCCTTTCTGATACACCATTCATCTGAGGTGTATACGGAGGTGTGAGTTGTGAAACAATCCCACATTCTTTCAAATGATCGTCGAATTCTTGACTCAGATATTCGCCACCTCGGTCAGACCAAAGCAACTTTATCTTCTTGTCCAGCTGATTTTGTACTTCACTCTGAAACTCTTTGAATTTGTCAAAACTTTCAGATATTAGTCTCATAAGATAGACGTAACCGAATCTACTGAAATCGTCAGTAAAGGTGATGAAGTACCGGTATCCTCCTCTAGCCTCTGGAGTAAAGGGTCCACACACATCTGTGTGTATTATCCATAATAGCTCACTTACCCTTTCATTCTCACTGTTGAAAGATTGCTTTGTCATTTTACCAGACAAACAAGATTCGCAGACATCATATAACTCTAAGTCAAATGGTTCTAGAATTCCGTCATCTCGGAGTTTCTCTATGTGTTTCTTATTTATATCTCCTAATAAATAATGCCAGAGGTAAGTCTGATTCAAGTTACTCTTGGATCTTTTACTTATATGATATATGTCTTTGTCATTGTTATCCAGATTTAGCGTATATAGACCATTTTGAGGAATAGCTTTAAAATAGAAAACATCATTTTTGAAACAAGAAATAGTTTTACTATCCAAAACATAATTAAAACCATAGTCTATAAGCAAATCAAATGAAATAACATTTTTGATGAGTCTAGGAACATAATAACAAGGTTCTAGTTCTAAGACCATGCCCGAAGGCAAACTAAGACAGTATGTCCCTACAGCTTCAGTACCAACCATGGAGCTTTCGCCTACCCGCAGGTCCATATCTCCTTGTCTTAGCTTCCTACTTCTCTTGAATCCCTACAAGTGATTGCAAATGTGATGACCACATCTGGTATCTAATACCCATTATTCATAAGAAGTAACAGGAAAATCTATCATAAAGATACCTGAGTCATTGGGCGAACCAATGTCTAGCTGATCTATGTCTAGTGAGTGCTCGCATGAATCCTTGCTGCCACAGTCTGGGCAACAAATATCTCCAAGCCCTTCTAACCAGTCTCCCTGTTGCATAGGGTCTACTTGTGTTGACTCTAGCATCTCTGGATTTAGATCATCGCTAATGCACATAAGAATCTCGTGCAAGCTTGCGACAGTCATATCAAAGTCTCCAATGATGCCCATTACCTTGGTCTGATAATGGTCAGATAAAGAACCGAACAAAAGCATAACTAGCTCATGTTGCTTTTATTTTGATCTAAGGATCACATAGCAATCTAAAAGTCTTCTCATATTAATGAGATGATCATTAATTGGCTGGTTTTCTTTCATTTTCTGCGAAAGAATTTCTTTCATTAGCAAGAAACGACATACCCGTTCACTATTCTTGAACATTTCCTCTAATGCTTGAACAACCTCAAAAGATGACTTCTCCCGGAGATCATCCATGAACTCGGAAGAAGCTGAGAGAACGAGAATTGACATAACATCAAATTTATCAGCCAGTTACTGATAGTAAGCATCATACTCACTATCCTGGGCATCTATTCCTGGTCGTACTAGAGGCAAAGTTTCTATGACGTATAGCTTTCTCTGTGCATCTAATATATTCTTAAGATGCATCTTTCAAATGGCAAAGTTCGGACCTGAAAGCTTCCACTTGCCAACGATAAGGCTTAGGGATTCTTCGGGTGAATAAAATGGAATAACAGATAACATAGACATCTACAGGAAAAAGAAAAGATAAAACCGATTCAGTAATATGATTATATGTTTAATAATTATTACCTTTTAAAAATAACTTATTAGACTAGGATCCATATTTCACATTTCCCGATGCAACGTTTGGGCACTTCCCACCGGGACAATGCTATTTCTGGTAGATAAAACCTATACCAATCGTATCTTAACTGGATACGACTCCTAGATCTGCGTGACATCGGCTACAAGAACCGTGCATGCTTTAGTCCCTCTAGTGCATTTTGGGCTGGGACTCCCGATTATCACCAAAATAGATCGCACCACCTAAGATAGTGTGAACTCTGGCCGGGACTCCAGATTATCGCAGAGCCTTTCACACCATTTCCCGCAATGGTTTGAACCCGAATGCCCAAGGTTTGATCACTTCCGACACCCGAGTACCGTTTAACCGGAAATGTGTACCATTAGATGGTAGCCCACTGATTTAAGATTTTTCTAAAAAGGATTTAAAGTTTTAAACAAAACTTTTGCCAGTTTTCTTTGTAAAATCACTGTTTAATAATAACTATTATTAAAACCTTGTTTTATTTTGTTAGTCCCTTAGTGAGAAGGTCAACAAGCAAGTAATGTGTAGAAGGTGGGTTGAATACACTTTCTGTGGAAAATTAAAAATCAATCAAAAGTGTTAACACACATCAAACCACACAATCAATTGAATGCTTTGCTTTTCAGTAATAAGAAGATGATTACAGACTCTATCAAGTAAGCAACACATGATATGTAAACACCTAATGTAAATCAAATCTCTCAATCTCTCAAACTTTGCTATCTATAATCAACTTATGATTATAGATACCGGACGACTCTCTAAACAGGATTTAATCACAGATTGAAAACTTACCAACTTCACAACAGATGTGAAGATTCGAACACACGAACAAATTGGCAATCTGTGAGTATCTTGATCACGTTGAATTGACAAACAGTGAATCAAGATTCGTAACTCATACGATCAATGTTGAGGTGAAACTGAGTTATGGCTCTGTAACTCGTAGTAGTCATAGTCGTAGTCGTAGTTGTAGTCGTACCTCAAAACTTATCAGGAGATAAGTATTTATAATCCTGTTCCTACGGATCGTAACAAACTAGAACTAATCCTAATTTGCTAACTAACTAACGGATAACCCGGAATCTGAATCTTGAATCTTCTTATCTTGAGTCTTCAATCTTGAATCTTGATTCTGGAATCTTCTTATCCTTCCCGTAGATATAGAGAGATAAAAGATGAATTTAAAAAATATTTAAATTCTCTTAAACTGACTTCCTTAGTCGGACTGAGTTACTCAACTTGAAACTCATCAAGCTGAGTTCTTCGAGAACAAACCCGAAAACAAACATGAACTTAATTAACTCATCCTTAGAAGTCGTAAGAGTTAGCTAGAACTTATTTAGGAACTCTTTTGAGCTGACTCAGTGTTTACGTTGAGTCACTCAGCTTGAACTTATCAGGCTGAATACTCAACCTATATCTTAGGTGACGTACACAGCTTATCAAACACATTGATAGTCTTACTAAGATATAGTCTAAGCTGATCGAACATATGCTCAGCTTATATTCAGCTTATGATCAGTCTGAAAAACTATAAGTGCTCAGTCTGATCAAGCCTCATAATTTTGTTTAAGTTATATTTAGAACATATCTTACAAACTTAACTTTGCCTCATCAAATTTCAACTGATGAGATCATATTCCCAACATATTTCATCGTGTGAATCATAACCACGCATATAATAATAATATGTAAAGAAATAAAACAACACATGCCATAGCCTTGCCCAAAACCTAATGTTGGCTTCGCGAGCCACGCGAAAAACACGACAGTCCAAAAAACTAAGTGGATAAACAACACACATGGAATGATCTTGAAATGCTCCCACTGGCTTTAGCATCCAATCCATCTCCAAGCTCCTTGCTTCGTGCTTTGTGCTCCGGCATTAAAACTATTCTATAATTCTATTCTATAACTAAAACCTAAAAATTAAGAAAAATACATCATGATCCAAGGCACGCAGGCCCGCTAATATAGTACTTTTACAAAATAGAATTGGGGTTGTAAGTGACACGCAGGCCTCCCCACACCAAATAATAATAAAACCAAAACAAACACGACAAGCAATAATAATAAAACAATCCACAAGGTCTTTAGGGCTTCTGGCTATGACATCCCAAACTAGTATATACAAATACAAGAAATATAACAACGACTGATTTCTATTATCATTACTTGATTAATTATCTTAGTTTTAACTAACTAGTTACAAAACTACTAGGTTTAATTAATTAATAATTTTATTATCGTCATAATAAATTTTAGTCATAACTTGACTAAAAATTATAAACTTTTAAAATTAATAACTTTAATTTTAAACTCTGGGCTTTATGATTTCTATTGGGCTTGACCCAAAATAAAACCAAAAACAACAACTGGGCCAAAACTAGTTTGGACCTAAAACCAAGTTACCCTCCAACCACAAACTGAGCCGGGGACTTGGTATGGATTGGGCTTAGGTTATCTGGGCCGAAACTACACCTTTACCCTCACCAAGCCGCCACCCACCACCGCCCTTCAGCCGCCGCGGACAAGCGACCGCTGCCGCCGTCGTTGCCACCGGCGATGGTGGTGGTTCCGGTTTTTTGCCCCTTTTTGTCGCAAATAACAATAATAATAATAATTAAAAACCTTTTATCAATTTAAACTAATTGTTATTCATTAAAAATCAAAACTTTAATTTCTAAAAACTTGAATAACCAAAAAGTTTAAAATTTTGACAAAATAAACCTAACATATCATGATAATCAGAAACCTAACTTGTTCCCTATGAGATTAGAAGTGACTCTGATACCACTGAAGGGTTTTTAGGGGTTGAAAGCAGATTTAATATGCACAGCGGAATAAATAACAAAAACCCCCTTGTAGTGATCTCATCTAATTCATGAGGGAAACATGAAACTAAAAGTAGTGGATTTAGGGTTATACCTTTATGATGATCAAAAACTTTGATTCCAGATAGCTAAAGGTAGAACACCGCTACTGCACCACCTCGAAAAAGCTGCTAGACGGCTTAAGGATTAATGAGATATATATATATATATATATATATATATATATATATATATATATATATATATATATATATATATATATAATAGACTCATTAAGCCCAAGCCCGTTAAATTAAAGTCCAACTTTAATTAAAATATTAACTTATTGCAAAACATACCTTTGGACCTTCTAATTAATTAATAACTTTTAATTAACTAGTCCAATTTAATTTTAAACTAAATGTTAATTACTCCTTTTAAATAATAAATACCTTTTATTATATTTTCTCTCAATAATTAATTAACTAATTAATTATTTCCACACATAACTTGGTAAAATCCAATTGGTTCTAATTGTGTGTGTGGCAGTATGATCCTTTAGTGTCTTATAGCATTGGACACGGTGACACGTGTTATCTATCTTTGCACACAATCTAACAAATAACTCCAGAGTTTGGTCAAGAGAGGGAAAAGGTTGAAATGGGGCTAGGTTTGGTATTGAGATGGCTTGGCGAAGGGAATCAATAGTAATGGGTATGTTTATGGTGTTGTTGAGGCAAAAATAGGTTATGGTCTGCTCGGCTAGACGGTATCTAGCAGTATACCACCACTCCCCAATAATGTTAGGGAAGATAAACAGAGGGTGATCAGAGAGATAGTTGAATAGAGGATGAGCAGTTAAAAATGCTACCATGGGTTCATAACCCTGGTTTACCTTGCTCGAGGGAATACCAGTGTTGATGAGGGAGTTGTTTGGATGGATGGTGAAAGTATAGTTTCGAGTAACATTCTCACCAGGAATGACACTTGAAGTTGAAACAGGATTAAAAGTCACCATTGTGATTGCAGGACGGAGATACAGGGAGCAATGAGAGATTAGGTTTCGTGGAAGGGAAGAAGAAGAGTGTTTGAAAATTTTGAAAGCTTAGAAAATAAAAACCGCTCAAACCATCATTTATATCTTCTTTGGAACCTAAACTGTCACCGAAATATCTTTTTCAAAAAGTAAGTGTCACATTTGCAAAAAGGAGTAAACTGAAAGTTAATAAACACACAGACAACTAACGGATAAATAGACATAATTAAATACAACCTAGGAACGAAATAAATACAAATGAGAAATTAATAAAATAATTGTGGGGACACAGAAGTTTGACTCTATGAGACATTAGCTGATGGGTGAAAATGTATCAGCTGGTCCATTTTTGAGATAAAACAAGTATCAGCTAATGAATGTACTTAGCTGAGCTGCTAGTTCTTAGCTGATGGTTTATCAGCTGAGGTATCTCATCAGCTGATGGTTATCAACTGACACAATTCCTTTAGCTGATTCACCCTTAGTAAGACGTGAAGAAGCTTAGATAAGTACTTTAGTTAGAATTCTCACAAGAACAAAATCATTTTCTCACACAAAAAGTATCTACCTAGAAAAGAATATTTTACAAGTTTAACATGCCAAGTTTGGATATTAGGAAGTTGAACCGAGACTCATCCAAAGGTTTTGAAAAAAGATCAGCTAATTGAAAATCAATGCTGATGTAGTGCATTGACACTTTCTTTTTCTGCACATTATCTCTTAAAAAGTGATGTCTGATTTCAATGTGCTTTGTTTTAGAGTGCAAAACAGGATTGTTAGAAATAGATATGGCACTTGTGTTGTCACACAGGATTAGGGAGTTTTCAAACTGTATGTCATAGTCAAGTAGTTGGTTTTGCATCCACAGCAACTGAGCACAATAGCTTCCAACAGCAATGTATTCTGCCTCAGCTGTAGATGTTGAAACAGAGTTATGTTTCTTGCTTGACCAGCTGACTAACCTTCCACTTAACAATTGACAACCACCAGATGTACTCTTTATGTCCAAAGTGTAACCTGCAAACTCAGAATCTGTGTATCCAACTAACTCAAAATCTGAGTCCTTGGGGTACCAAAGACCTAGATTAGGAGCTCCTTTGAGATACCTAAAAATTCTTTTAACTGCAACTAAGTGAGATTCTTTGGGATCTTCTTGGTATCTAGCATAGAGATATGTTGAGAACATTATATCTGGTCTACTTGTAGTGAGGTATAAAAGTGACCCTATCATGCCTCTATAAGTAGTAATGTTCACTAATTTATCATCAGTGTCCTTTCCAAGCTTTAAGATAGTGGACATGGGTGTTTTCATTAAAGAACAATTTTCAAACTCAAATTTCTTAAGTAAGTCATTTACATACTTTGTTTGATGAATGAAAATTCCATCAACCTCTTGTTTAATTTGAAGTCCAAGAAAATAGTTTAGTTCACCCATCATACTCATCTGATAGTTATCAGACATGAGTTTAGAAAACTTTTTACAAAGATCCAAATTTGTAGACCCAAATATTATGTCATCTACATATATCTGCACTAGGATTACATCACCTTTAAATTTCCTAATGAATAAAGTTCTATCTATACTTCCTCTAGTAAAGCCTTTAGTGGTTAGAAAAGAAGAGAAGGTATCATACCAGGCTCTTAGAGCTTGCTTTAAACCATATAAAGCTTTGTTTAAGAAGTAAACATGGTCAGGCTTACTTGCATCCTCAAAACCAGGAGGTTGTTTGACATACACCTCTTCCTTTAGTTCTTCATTGAGGAAGGCACTCTTAACATCCATTTGGAATACCTTGAAGTCTTTGAAGGCAGCATAGGCTAGGAACAATCTTATTACTTCAAGTCTTGCAACAGGGGCAAAGGTCTCATCAAAATCAATACCTTCTTCTTGACAGTAACCCTGAGCAACTAGTCTTGCTTTATTTTTTATGATCAGCCCTTGTTCATCCATCGTGGTTCTGAACACCCACTTAGTACCAATAATGGATTTGTCCTTTGGCCTTGGTATCAAAGTCCATACATTGTTTCTAGTGAATTCTGACAATAGATATTGATTTTGGGGAGTTGAAATTCCTTGGTTGGGTTTAGCTGATGATATTTCTGGTTGATCAGCCAATAGAATTTCAAGGTTGCAATCTGATGGTATTTCTACTGATGAAGGAATGTTTGATTTGAAATTATAGTCCATTGACGTTGAGTCATTATTCACATCATTCAGTAAAAGTGTGGGTTGGTTTGAGGTAGGCTTTGCATTGGATTCATAGTGTATGGGAACAGGTTCATCTAAATCTTCTACATCAGCTGATGGGAGTGGATCAGCTGATACTGGAATGTTGTCTTCTGTGTTCAGCAAATCATTAAATTCCTCACCTGTAGAATAATTAGTAGAACAGGAAGCAACAAAGTCATTTTCATTAAAACTTACATTGATTGATTCTTCTATGACCTTTGTTCTAGTGTTGTAGATTCTGTATGCTTTGGAGATTACAGAGTATCCAACAAATACACCTTCATCAGCTTTGGAGCAAACTTCTATAGTTGATCCTTCTGGTTCAGGATGAAACATTGACAACCAAAGATGTGCAAAAAAAAATGATGTTTGGCTTCCTTCCCTTAAGCACCTCATAGGGAGTTTTGTTGTGCCTTTTGATTACAAGGGATCTGTTATGTGTAAAACAAGCACAACTGACAGACTCAGCCCAGAAATTGAATCCTAACCCACTCTCACACAACATGGTTCTTGCAGCTTCAATCAATGTTATGTTTCTCCTTTCAGCTACATCATTATGTTGTAGAGTTCTTGGAGCAGAGAAGTTTTGAGATATTCCTTTCTCATCACAGAAACCTTCTAGAGTCTGATTTCGAAACTCAGTTCCATGATCACTTCTAAGCATCCTTACCATATTTCCATTTAGCACTTCCATTTTTTTTGATAAAGCTCATTATCTCTTTAGCAACCTCACTTTTGGCTTTATGGAAGATAATTCAAGTGTATCTTGAGAATTCATCAACAAAAACCAGTGCATACTTACTTCCACCAATACTTGTAGTAGCAACAGGACCAAATAGATCCATGTGCAACATGTAGAAAGGTTTCAGTAATGGAGAAGGCTTTCTTAGATGGAAAACATGTCTTGTGCTGCTTTCCCTTTTCACAGGCAGAGCAAGGTTTAGGTTTAACATAAGTCAGTGAAGGCAGTCCTGACACTAGATCACCTTTGCTCAACTTGATATTTTTAAAATTTAGATAGGAAAGCCTTTTATGCCATAACCAGTTTGTGTCTGTTACAGATTTTGTATACAAACATGTTAACTTAGATGGATCACCAGAGGACATATCAAGAGTATAAACATCCTTGGTTCTCTTAAATAATTGTTTTGTCTTCTTTATCTAAAATGGAACCATCTGTCTTAGTAAAAAGGACCTTATGATCACAATCACAAAGTTGACTAATACTAATGAGATTATACTTGAGCCCTTTAACATATGAAACCTTAGACAGAGTTAAGTTCCATTATGAAGTTCACCGTACCCTTTTGTTTGCCCACAGTTGTTGTCACCAAAGGTCACTCTTAGACCCTTTTCCTTCTTGTAGTTACTAAGCAAAGCTTTGCAACCTGTCATGGTTCTTGAACATCTAATGTCAAGATACCATGTGCTAAGACCCTGCATAGATAAGATTGAAAGAAAGTTAGTGAAACTTAGGGTATCCACAATTAAGTGGATCCCTGTGGATTGCACCTAGCTATCCACTTCATATTAGGTTGTTTATGAATGATTGGAACAATTGTGTAATCAATATCAGACCGTAGTCTTGAGTTACCTTCAAGAGAACAATCACTTGCCTTATGTTCTTTGCTACCACATTTATAACATTTTTGGTTTTTGGAGCATTTAACATGTTTTAGTGATTGCCCATGAGATGTCTTAATAATCTTCTGATGACTATGGGTCCTCAGCTGATTGATTTGACCATTCAGCTGTTACAGCTGATTCTGTAAACTAGAAAGGTCTTTGTTTACAATCACCTTTTGTTGACCCTTAGTTAAAAAGAGTTTTTGATCAACTTTAGGTGTCGCAGACTTACACTTTATGTGAACATTAAGTCCTTTTCTATTTGTTTCTCCTATTGAAAGAGTTTGAAGTGATTCTTGATCAGCTGAGCACTTAGAAGAGGATCCATGATCAGCTGACAGGCTATCAGCTGAGCAGCTATCATTTACTAGTTGATTAGCTGATGTAGGATCATCAGCTAATGAAATGTTAGTCAGCTGAGTACTTAAATTTAATGCATCAGCTTTTAAGGTTTGACAACATAATGTCACTTTGGTATCAAAAAATGATTCCATTCCTTTCATTGCTTCCTTTGACATTAAATTTTTAGTACTTTTACCTTCTGACAGAATAATAGAATTGGAATTAACTTTTGAAGTGTTTAAGTTTTTTAGCTGAGAACTTTTACTTTTGACAAATCTGTCAGTGACAATACTTTTTCCTTTTACAATTTTGAAAAGTAAGAGGTAAAATATCAGTCTTTTATAAGATATTTATGTCCTTACTAAAATCAACACAATTAGCAGCTTGGGAATAATTTCCACCAATAATAGCTTGAACTTGTTTTGGAATCTGCTCATTGATACACTGAATGGTCTTTTCAGTAGAAACACACCAAGATTTAACTACTTTTTGTAGGTCATTAAACTTTATGGTTGCTTCATTGGTTTCTTTTACCAAGATCTGTTTAAGTATCTTTTGATTAGCTATATCATCTTCCAATTTTTTCATCTGTTTCAGTTTCTCATCTTTAAGAATTAACTTATCTTTTATTGGTTCTATTTCTATTTTTAGCTTCTTTTCACTTTGAATATTTGACTGAAACTCAACACATAGATAATCAAACATAGTTTTCTTTTCTTTATCATTATATGTAATAAACTTTCCAACCTGATACATTGAAGAAGGATTCCAGTTAGGAGAAGTACAAGCTTTAGCAGCTTTCTTCATGTCCTCATCAAAGGAACTTGTACTTTCAGTGTTAGCCATCAAGTTGAGCTGAGCAGTGAGGACCTCATCTTCATCACTTGAGAGATCTTCCTCAGCTAATCTTCTTATTCAGCCACCAACACCCTATTATGAGCTTTCTTCTTCTTGTCAAGAATATCAGCAAGAAGCTTCTTATACTTAGCTTTATAATCCACATTGCTGTCTGAGTTTGAGGGACCCTTGAAGCTTAAGCTTCCTTTGGACTTACATTCACTAACAAAGTGACCATTCTTGCCACAAGAAAAGCATCCTTCAGAAGCCTTTGATTTGTACTTGGCTTTTTCACCTTTGAAAGGTCTCTTCCCAAACTTCTTGACACCCTTCCCTTTAAAGAAAGGTTTGAACCTTTTAACTAACATGGCAGCCTGCTCAACAGCAGCTTCAATGTTGTCCATATCCTCCAAATCTTCATCCCCATCAGCCACTTGCTCTTCATCTTTAGAAGACTCCACCTCTTCCTCATCATCACTGGACTCATCCACCACTTCAGCAAAACTCCTAAATCTTGTATCTTTAGACACAAGAGCAGTTGATGGAGCTTTTGCAGCCTCCTTCATATCCTTGGTAGAGAGCTTCCTTTGTTTTATTCATTGTTCATGGTTCATGAGGTTTCCATACAAACCAACCAGTGAAAGACCCTTGATTTTCATACCATGTTTTAACATAGTAATAAAATGATCCCAAGATTCTGGGAGAGTATCTAGAAACTTGTTTACAAGTTCCTTGTTGCTCTTGGGAACATCTGCCCTTCTTAAGTCATTAATGATGCAGTTGAACCTGGTGTAGGTCTGAGTAAGATTTTCACCTTTATGAGCAAAGAAGAACTCATACTCTCTAATAGGAAGGAGTTTCTTGTTCTCCTGCACTTTTTCAATGCCTTCATATGCAACGGTCAAAGTGTCTAACATCTCCTTTGTAGATTTGCAATTGAGAACTTGATGATAGACTTCATTAGGTAAAGCAGAGACTAAGGCTGGTCTGGCTTTAACATCAAGATTCACCAGCCTTTTGTCTTCATCATACCATTGATGCACTGCTTTAACAACATATATTTGCACAACAGAAGTTTCATCAGTGGCAGCAGTGACTTCGATGGTGGAGGAAGGAACATAGGGGCCTTCAGTAACAGTCTTGAGCATCACTTCATCAAGGCTAGACATGTAGAGAAGAACTCTACTTTTCCAGAGGGAAAAGTTTTCCCCATAAAAAATTGGGCACCTTGTGAGTGAGTCATTGTTTGAGGAACTGTTAGAAGCAGCAACAGAAGTGGCCATTTCGTAGTGTGGGGTAGAAGTAGTTGAAGAGTAAGCAAAATAGATCTTAGATATGAATTATCTAGCCTGCTCTGATACCAGTTGTTGGTCCCGAATGGATACTACAACAACAAATGTTTGTAGAAGGGTGGGGGGTTGATTACAAACTTTAGTTTTTTAAATTTTAGAGACACACGGTTTACTTTTAAATAATTCTTATTGATATAAATCAAGAATTACATGAACTAGATGTGGAAAATCTGAGTTCAACAAAAGGTGGCAACTAAAATGTCTAACACATAGACAAAGCTAATCTATACAACTTATGTTTAAGATGTTCAACACATGAAAAAGTTTTTTTACACTGAAGAAAATAAATGCTAACTCTTCTATTCTCTCAACTTATGATATTTCAGTGTTCAACAGATCTATTCGATACTTTGCATGTTTCCATGCAAGAGTATATATAAGCAAATGGTATCTGGTTGATGGAGTGAAGAAGTAGACAAAGGTATTTGGTTTAATAATATTATAATAGATAAAGTTAGTGGGTGAAAAGCAAATTCACTTTTCACAGGAAATGTGTAAAGTGAATGTACCTTTCAGTAAAGTCAAATCCCACTATCTATTATTATATTATTAAAGTATGTAATAATACTTGGGTTTAAAGTATGGTTGGCAACTCCATACTTGGGTTTAGGGTTTAGGGTTTAGGGTTTAGGGTCTTGGGAGAGTAAACTTCTCTTTCCATGCTTGTACTTTATACAACACCATTCTTTCTGAAGACTTGACTTAACCAAGTATGGAGTTGCCAGCCATACTTAGTTGTTGAAGCATATCTTCGAAATCTTCTCTTCTAAAGTATCTATCACCTTTTCCAAAGGATCAAGATCAATCATTTTTTTCTCTTTGCAGATTCAAAAAGTGGTTAGTACTATTACAAAGATAGATCTAAAGGCATAGTAGAACAACAAATGTTCTGCCTTTGACTTAAGAAAATATTACAATGAAAAACTATTAACCGAGGACTGTATAATGACTCAGCTAATAGACACTGAACTGCAAACATACTTTTGCTCAGCTAAGGATAAATGTGAAAGACTCAGCTACTGAAATATGCTCAGCTGATCATAACTGCTCAGCTAATAATACAGACTAGAGTAATGCTACATAAACTAATCAACCTTTATGATCAGTAGATCCCAAGGGCTCAGCTGATCATTGAGAGTGATCATTTTATAAGGAAAAGACTAGATAAGTTAAAGATAGCTTATCTGAGGGATGTGAGGCATAAGTTGATCAGAGTAATTGACTCAGCTGATCCTTTGACTGCTCAGTAGATCTTGAATGAACCCTCAGCTGATGGTATTAAACCCTCAGCTGATGGTATTCAACCCTCATCTGATGGTATTAAACCCTCACCTGATGCTTTGTAGCTGCTCAGCTGATGCTTCTAGACTTGTTGTTGGTCCCTTGTATCAGAGAGTAACAACAAGCAACAGTGTGTAGAAGGGGGGGTTGAATACACTTTCTGCGGAAATTGAACAAATCACAGAAAAGTGTCACACACAGTAAATCAAACCACAATCAATCAAATGCTTTTATTAATCAGAAGATGATTACAATGCTTTGAATAAGAAGATGATTACAATGACTATCAAGTAAGCAACTCTTGATATATAATCATCTAATATAAATCTCTCAATTCTCTCAAACTTAGATATCTATAATTAACATATAATTATAGATACTGACGACTCTCTAAACAGGATTTTCACAGATTGAATCAACACATGATTACTTACCAATATCACAACTGATGTGATTAATTCGAACACATGAACTTCTTTGGCAATCTGTGATTAAATCTAGATACTGAATCAAGACTCGTAACACATACGATGAGGTGAGGTTTGGCTCTGCAACACTTAGTTGTAATCTTCTCTGAGTCGTACTGAGTCGTACCGAGTCGTACCTCTAAACTTATCAGGAGATAAGTATTTATAATCCTGTTGCTACGGTTCCTAACAAACTAGACTTAGTCTAATTCGCTAACTAACTTTCGGATAAACCGGAATCTTGAATCTTGAATCTTCTTATCTTGAGTCTTCAATCTTCAATCTTGATTCTGGAGTCTTCTTATCCGCGCCGTAGATATAGAGAGAGATAAAGATTAATTTAAAACATATTTAAATTATCTTTAAACTGACTTCTTCACTCGGACTGAGTTACTCACCTTGAAACTCATCAAGCTGAGTTCTTCGAGAACAAACCCGAATTCAAACATGAACTAACATGTATAATTATTAACTCATCCTTAGAAGTCCAAAGAGTTAAATAAAACATATTTGTTAACTCTGTCGAGCTGACTCTGCTTCTGAGCTGAGTCACTCAGCTTGAAACACATCAAGCTGACTACTCGATATATACCTTATGTGACATACACAGATTATTAAAAATATTAATAAACAAGCTAAGGTATAATATAAACTGATCAACATATGCTCAGCTTATATTCAGCTTATACTCAGTCTGAATCACTCGAAGTGTTCAGTCTGACTAAGCTTTATAATTCTGTTTAAGTTATATGTAGAACTCATCTTACAAACTTAACTTTGTCTCATCAAATTCAAACTGATGAGAACATTTTCCCAACAAACTCCCCCTATTCGATGATGACAAAACCATCAAACAGTTCTTAAGTTTGTTTAACAGAATTATGTTTTAAATCTTAAACTTATTAAGATTTTATTACTTGAGCTGATCAAATATTTATTGAACATATCAATATTAATTGAACTTATCAATTTAAATTGGAACACACCAATTTTTAGTTGAACACACCAACTAATTATATTAATGAATAAGAACTTATCATTTATTCATTAAGCTGAACTTATCAGACTTATAGCTATGAACACATCATAATACAGTTGAACATATCAAACTTTATATTTGTATTAATAGAACTGATCATAATACAAAAGTTGTTGATCACTTAGATCATGCACACATAGTGCTTACAAAAATATTAGAACTAATCTAATATTTACAACAGAACTAATCTATTCTGGATGCAGCTCTACAAACTCCTTAATTTCTTTATTTATTTCTTCAAGGATTTCTTGCAAATTAGGTATATGTTGAAGCTGATCCTTCTGTGATCGTATTGCCCTGTTGATTCTGTATCTGAACCTTGCTGTCTGTTCAGTATTTTCTATAATTTGTCTCAGAGCAAATACCTGAGATACCCCACAAGTATAAATGTTAGCATCAGCCTGGAAGCATTTTTCACCATTTATGTCCAAGTACATAAACCCTTTCTGAGGCTTTTCAACATATGTATTCTCTTGAAACTCCATGCCTTCAGGAAGAGCAAGACTGTACTTATCTAAATTTGCTAGTCCAGCTAGCTTCGATTGCTTCTTCTTTCCAACTTTATGAAAAGAAGTTAGTAGGGTAGCTATCTCAGACCTGGGTATTAATTGCATCGCATCAGCCCTAGCAAGTAGTCTCAGCAGCTCATCTTTAACTTGATTCCGAGCTGTGGACCTTTCCATCTGTTTAATGAGCACTGCTACTTGCTTCCATTCCTCATAACCCAGCTTATGAAGTTGAATCAGCTCCAGAGAAGGTGTTTCACCATTCTTTAAGACGAACTTCATGATAATGATCCCTTGAACTGAATTCAACATGAGTGAATCAATCTGAGAAGAGAAGTACAATTTTTCATAACATTGAGTTATATCTTTTTCCTCAGTTTGATCTTGGATACGAAGTTCCTCTTCTTCTTCCTTGGGCACGATAGGCAGTCTGAGTTTTGTCAATTCCTCATTCTGCTTCCTGATCAGCTTAGCCCTGTTTTGTTCTCTTATTTCTTTTTCACTGACCAATACAGCTTGAGTATTCTTTTGTCTTTCTCTTAATTCGTTAACAGAGATCCCAAGCTGGTCAGCATCCTCCTTCTCCATTCTTCTAACTGCCAGCAGTGAAGCTCTCTCTTGTAAAGTCATTTTATCCGCAGAGTCTTCATCTGAGGCTGATGATTCACTAAGAATCATTTTCCTTTTCTTCTTTTAAGGGAGTTGTTTTGATTCTCCTGAGCTGACCACTACTGGTCTTTTGCCTTTTGCTTTCTCAGTCAGCTCAGGTTCTTTCTCTGTTTCTTTCTCCCCCTCAATCTGATCTGCTCCCTCTGCCAATAATAGTAGAGCTTCAGCTTTGACTGACTCAGCTTCAGCTTCATGAACCTTCTCCCCCTTTTTGTCATCATCAATAGGGGTTGAAGTCCTTTGTTGTCGTAGAGCAGTCACTGCAGAGATTAAATGCTGAACATCTTCCTCTAGAGAATTCAAAATCATTAGCATGTTCTTCTTGTCTTGTTTTCTCTTGAGATGCAGCTTGTCAAACTGACTCTTGAAAAATGTCATCAACTCGTCCAAGTCAGCTTGAGATGGTTGGAATTTGGGTGCATCATCCGATGGTTGGTGTTTACCTTCGAATTCATTTGCACCAGAGTTTGGACCCTTTGAATCACCTTGGTTTGAGGATGAAACATTGACAGGTCGTGTAAGAGAGTGTGAGAAGTGAAAAGAACGAATAGAGCTCGAGACGTGAAGAGTATGGGTTGGTGGTTGGCTTTTGGGTAAAGAGGGGGGTGATTGACCATGGGGATTGGTCATATGTTTAATGTAACCTGAATGTGTCTGTTCAGGCACAGAAGTAGGCTCTCCCATGGCACGAGCAAGTGTGACCGAGTAGACACCATACCCGGTTTAGGCTGTTGGGTTTGAATGAGCCGTGAGGTCGACACCTTGAGAGTAGGCGTCTCCCCCTCAACTCCTGCCGGAGGGATCAATGTGATCTCAGCTCCAATGATGCCTTTAGGAGTGGCACCACCTTTGGCAGTTTTTCTTTTGGTAGGTTTGGATATTCTCCCTAGCAGCAGTGGGCATACTAGGGGTGGCTTCAGATTGGAATTGTAGATGGAATGAAGGTGGAGGAGACGGGTTAGACTGAGTTGGTTCTACTGCAGTCTTATCTCCAAAAGTGGATGGAGAAAAGTGGGAAGAAAGAGAAAGTGGAGAGGTTTTACCTGAAGCAGCTTCTGTATGTGCTGGTTCAGCTTGAGCAGAGAGCTCAGCCTGAACCTCGGTGTCAGCGTGAGAAGCTCCCCCTTGATTCAATCCCTCATCTGCACTTGCAGATGAAACTCCCTCAGCGACCAAGAGCATTGGACCACTTAGACCCTCTTGCCCTGGGAAGATGTCATTGTTAAACATCTTCGGACTGAGTGTTGGAATAGGGAACATATCCCATCCAGCTTCATATAAATCCCCCAACTCAGCTTCAAGCACCAAGGACAAATACCTTATGAATGGTACATTGAGGTCCCTGGTGGTCTTCATTACATGGACTTTGAGCTCGTTGAATATGAGTTGTGCATAATCGATACGCCTATCAAAGAACATGTTGTATAGCAGCTGCATTTCGAACTCGTTAACTTGGTCCAAGCCTCCCACCTTAGTCCCCAGTGAATGTACCACTGTGGAAACCATGAAGCCCCAACTGGTTGGAAAAGTGGCCTTCTTAATCACCCCTTCAGTGTGAGGGTGACCCATTTGAGGTAGAACTGACCTCGCCACTTGTCTAGTCATGGTTGGCTCGAACACATCTTGAATAGGGAGTTAAAGAACATACCTTAGCCGTTGAACCGTGAGGGCCACTGTTCTCTCGCCATTACGAACAGTGCCAGTTATCTCTCCTCTGTTCTGATTGAAGGTGAATGTAAACCAGAACTCCAATAGGTGTTGTGGAACGATGTGAACAGGCGCTCCAATGAAAGCAAATGCCAAAGGGCATTTCCGAATATAAGCAACCCATGCTTCATATCCTCTCCCCTGTTTCCTCGCAGGGATATTAAGACATGCACACTGATTGTTGATTTTGATCAGCAGCAATCCGTTGTTTTTCAACGCAGAACCACGAACCATTCAATCACTGAGAATGAGAGTGGTTCCTTCCATCGATTAAATTGCAGATTACACTGAGTAACTACTTTACTTGCACTGAGCAATGAGCGTCGCACTGAGCGAGATAGGGTTTCAAAATCGATGGAACTGAGAATCGCACGTAGGAAATTTGTTGAAAGGTATATAGGAAGATGAGAGGTGTAGAGATGAGAAGTTGAAGCGTAAACCTCTAAAATGCTGTTAAGGTCGGTATATATACCTTTTCGAGGAGAGAGAAAATTTACCGTTGGAATCCCTTTTTAATCCGTTACGCCGAAAAAATTACGGTTTGACGTAACAGTTAGATGGTAGAAACACATCATTCTCGAACGGATACAAGTGTAAAATAATAATATTAACAAATAATAAGATTACAAACACTTTGTAAATATATCAATACACAATTGATATACGATACGAATTGAAACTGATTCAAATGCGTATGGACAATTAATAACACGTAGTAATTAATTCATAGATTGGACACACCAAGCTGAGTAAACATATTACTCAGTCTAAGTCAAGCACTCAGCTTGATTCAAGCACTCAGCTTGAGTGGAGCACTCAGCTTGAGATTGATACTCAGCTTGAGTAGAGCACACAACTCAGGGTCAATGACACTTAGTCATTTATGTTTAAGACTGACATAAACATGTAATTTTAGCCACACTAAGTAGGTAAAATATGTTTGGAACTTACCAAACGTGTGAACCAATCACACAGTGTGAGTTAAGCACATAGCTCAGACTCAATGACACTTAGTCATTTTGTTCGAGACTAACTCAAACTAACATTTCAACCACACTGAGTAGTTGAATTATGTTTGGAACTGACCAAACGTGTGAACTCATTATTCAGTTTGACATATAGATCAGTTTATGAAAACTTATTTATAAACTGTGCACCAAACTTAAGACACTTAGTCTCTGTCAAACTGAGAACTCAAATTGTAGACACTTAGCTAGGGGTTGAGCATACCCAATTTACTTAGCAGATACATAAACCTCTTTTCATCAAGGAGCTTAGTAAAGATATCTGCTAATTGGTCATCAGTGGAGATAAATTTAATGTTAACTTTACCTTTTTCCACGATGTCCCTTATGAAGTGATGTCTAATTTCAATATGCTTGGTTCTTGAGTGAAATACTGGATTGTAAGTGATGGCTATTGCACTTTGGTTATCACAGAAGATAGGAGTTTTCTTGAAACTCATCCCAAAGTCCTGAAGCTGATGCTGCATCCACAAGATTTGAGCACAACAGCTCCCTGCTGCAACATACTCAGCTTCAGCAGTCGAAGTAGCCACTGAGTTCTGTTTCTTACTAGTCCAGCTTACTAATTTACCTCCAAGCAATTGACATCCTCCAGTGGTTGATTTTCTATCTAACTTGCACCCAGCATAGTCAGTATAAGAAAAACCAACTAACTCAAATCCAGAGTCCTTTGGATACCAAAGTCCTATATTTGGTGTACCTTTTAGGTACCGAAAGATCATTTTCACAGCTTGAAGATGTGATTCTTTAGGATCAGCCTGATATCTTGCACAAACACATGTAGCAAACATGATATCATGTCTACTAGTTGTCAAATAGTGTAATGAACCTATCATTCCTCTATAGGTAGACTGACAAACAGACTTACCATCTGAGTATTTACTCAGCTTGACAGCTGGTGACATGGGTGTTTTCATGGTTGAAGTTGAATCAAAACCATATTTCTTTATCAATTCCAAAACATATTTGCTTTGATTGATGAAAATTCCATCAGGCTTTTGTTGAATTTGTAGGCTTAGGAAATATGTCATCTCACCCATCATACTCATCTTGTACTTTTGTGACATTATTTTGGAGAACCACTCACATAGAGATTCATTGGTTGAACCAAAAATAATATCATCCACATAGATTTGTACAAGAATCACCTGTCCTTTGCTCTTTTTAATAAAGAGTGTCTTATCTATACTACCTCTGGTGAAATCCATGGATAGTAGATAAGTGGACAGTGTATCATACCAAGCTCTTTGAGCTTGTTTAAGACCATACAAAGCCTTGTCCAACTTATAGACATGATGTGAAAACTTTGAACTTACAAAGCCAGGAGGTTGTTTCACATAGACTTCCTCCTGAAGTTTTCCATTTAGGAAAGCACTCTTCACATCCATTTGATAGACTTTGAAGTCTTTATATGCTTCATAAGCCAGGAACAGCCTTATAGCTTCAATTCTAGCAACAGGGGCAAAGGTCTCATCATAATCGATTCCTTCCTCTTGTTTATACCCTTGTGCTACCAGCCTGGCTTTGTTCCTAACTATCACCCCATCCTTGTCCATTTTATTTCTATAGACCCACTTAGTGCCTATAATTGAATGATCTTTGGGGGCAGGGACAAGGGTCCAGACTTGATTCCTCTCAAACTCATTTAATTCCTCTTGCATAGCATCAATCCAATCCTCATCTGCTAAGGCTTCCTCAGTCTTCTTTGGTTCCATCTGAGACAGAAAACCAAAGTGAGCAGCATAGTTAGCTGTAGCCTTAGATCTGGTCATGAATTTCTCTTGGACATTTCCAATGATTTGATCTTGAGGATGATCTTTGAGGAATTTAAAAGTGGTAGTTGGAGAGTCAGGTTCTGAATCTGAGTGATGTTGAGAACCTTGAGGTGAACTTATCTCCTCAGTCTCAACAGCAGCATTGTCAACAAATTGATTATCACTAAGATTCTCAGTCTAAGTGACATCAGCTACAAAGGGGTTGACGAACTCATCATCCTTCTCAGTATGAGAATCCCTTGGAGTTTGTGATGATTTCTTTGATGAGCACACATCATCATCACTATCATCTCCTATTACATACATAGGATTTGATAAGTTGGTTTCCTTAGGCCTTTCAAGCTCACTCAGACTAACCAAGTCAGCTTGACTCTTATCATCTTGATCAAAACAGTCTTCATCAAAACAGTCTTCATAATTCTATTTAAGTTATATGTAGAACTCATCTTACAAACTTAACTTTGTCTCATCAAATTCAAACTGATGAGATCATTTTCTCAACAAACTCCCCCTATTTTATGATGACAAAACCATCAAACAGTTCTTAAGTTTGTTTAACAGAATTATGTTTTAAATCTTAAACTTATTAAGATTTTATTATTTGAACTGATCAATATTTATTGAACATATCAATATTAATTGAACTTATCAATTTAAATTGGAACACACCAATTTTTAGTTGAACACACCAACTAATTATATTATTGAATAAGAACTTATCATTTATTCATTAAGCTGAACTTATCAGACTTATAGCTATGAACACATCATAATACAGTTGAACATATCAAACTTTATATTTGTATTAATAGAACTGATCATAATACAAAAGTTGTTGATCACTTAGATCATGCACACATAGTGCTTACAAAAATATTAGAACTAATCTAATATTTACAATAGAACTAGTCTATTCTGGATGCAGCTCTTCAAACTCCTTAATCTCTTTATTTATTTCTTCAAGGATTTCTTGTAGATTAGGTATATGTTGAAGCTGATATATTTGTGATCTGATTGCTCTGTTGATTCTGTATCTGAACCTTGCAGTCTGTTCAGTCTTTTCTACAATTTGTCTCACAGCAAACACCTGAGATACCCCACAAGTATAAATGTTAGCATCAGCCTGGAAGCATTTTTCACCATTTCTGTCCAAGTACATGAACCCTTTCTGAGGCTTTTCAACATATGTATTCTCTTGAAACTCTATGCCTTCAGGAAGAGAAAGACTGTACTTATCTAAATTTGCTAGTCCAGCTGGCTTTGTTTGCTTCTTCTTTCCAACTTTATGAAAAGAAGTTAGTAGGGTAGCTATCTCAGACCTGGGTATGAGTTTCATTGAATCAGCTCTTGCAAGTAGACTCAGTAACTCATCTTTAACTTGATTTCTTTCAGAGTACTTTTTCATCTGCTTAATGAGCACTGCCACTTGCTTCCACTCTTCATAACTCAGTCTATGCATTTGATTCAGCTCCAAGGATGATGTCTCACCATTTCTAGAGACAAACTCTAGAAAAATTATCCCTTGAGCTGACCTCAACTGTAATGAAGATATTTCTGAAGAGAAGAATGTTCGTATATAACATTGAATTATATTTTCCTCCTCTTGTTGATCTTGAACAGGAGATTCTTCTTCCTCTTCCTCCTTAGGCACTATGGGCAGCTTGAGTTTAGTCAGATCCTCATCTTCCTTTTTGATTTGCTCAGCCCAAGCCCTTTCTCTTGCCTCTTTTTCACTGACCAATACAGCTTGAGTATTCTTTTGTCTTTCTCTTAATTCGTTAACAGAGATCCCAAGCTGGTCAACATCCTCCTTCTCCATTCTTCTAACTGCCAGCAGTGAAGCTCTCTCTTGTAAAGTCATTTTATCTGTAGAGTCTTCATCTGAGGCTGATGATTCACTAAGAATCATTTTCCTTTTCTTCTGTTGAGGGAGTTGTTCTGATTCTCTTGAGCTGACCACTACTGGTCTTTTGCCTTTTGCTTTCTCAGTCAGCTCAGGTTCTTTCTCTGTTTCTTTCTCCCCCTCAATCTGAGTTGCTCCCTCTGCCAATAATAGTAGAGCTTCGGCTTTGACTGACTCAGCTTCAGCTTCATGAACCTTCTCCCCCTTTTTGTCATCATCAATAGGGGTTGAAGTCCTTTGTTGTCATAGAGCAGTCACTGCAGATTTTAAATGCTGAACATCTTCCTCTAGAGAATTCAAAATCATTAGCATGTTCTTCTTGTCTTGTTTTCTCTTAAGGTGCAGCTTGTCAAACTAACTCTTGAAAAATGTCATCAACTCGTCCAAGTCAGCTTGAGATGGTTAGAATTTGGGTGCATCATCCAAAGGTTGGTGTATACCTTCAAATTCATTTGCACCAGAGTTTAGACCCTGTGATTCATCCTGGCTTAAGGATAAAACATTGACAGGTCGTGCACTAGAGTGTGAGAAATGAATAGAACGAATAGGGCTCGAGATGTGAAGTGTATTGGTTGGTGGTTGGCTTTTGGGTATAGAGGGGGTGATTGACCCTGGGGATTGGTCATATGTTCAATGTAACCTGAATGTGTCTGTTCAGGCACAGAAGTAGGCTCTCCCATGGCACGAATAAGTGTGGGCTAAGTAGACACCACATCCGGTTTAGGCTGTTGGGTTTTAATGAGCCTTGAGGTTGACACCTTAAGAGTAGGCGTCTCCCCCTCAACTCCTGCCGGAGGGATCAATGTGATCTCAGCTCCAGTGATGCCTTTAGGAGTGGCACCACCTTTGGCAGTTTTTCTTTGGTAGGTTTTGATATTCTCCCTAGCAGCAGTGGGCATACTAGGGGTGGCTTTAGATTTGGTTTGTAAATGGATTGAAGGTGGAGGAGATGGGTTAGACTGAGTTGGTTCTACTGCAGTCTTATCTCCAAAAGTGGATGGAGAAAAGTGAGAAGAAAGAGAAAGTGGAGAGGTTTTACCTGAAGCAGCTTCTGTATGTGCTGGTTCAGCTTGAGCAGAGAGCTCAGCCTGAACCTCGGTGTCAGCTTGAGAAGCTCCCCCTTGATTCGATCCCTCATCTCCACTTGCAGATGAAACTCCCTCAGCCACCAAGAGCATTGGACCACTTAGACCCTCTTGCTCTGGGAAGATGTCATTGTTAAACATCTTTGGACTGAGAGTTGGAACTGGGAACACATCCCATCCAAATTCATATAAATCCCCCAACTCAGCTTCAAGCACCAACGATAAATACCTTATGAATGGTACATGGATGTCCCTGGTGGTCTTCAGTACTTGGACTTTGTGCTCGTTGAATATGAGCTGTGGATAATCGATACGTCTATCAATGAACATGTTGTATAGCAGCTGCATTTCGAACTCGTTAACTTGATCCAAGCCTCCAACCTTGGTCCCCAGTGAACGTACCACTATGGAAACCATGAAGCCCCAGCTGGTTGGGAAAGTGGACTTCTTAATCACCCCTTCAGTTTGAGGGTGACCCATTTAAGGTAGAACTGACCTCGCCACTTGTCTAGTCACAGTTGCCTCGAACACATCTTGAACAGGGAGTTGAAGAACATCCCTTAGCCGCTGAACCGTGAGGGCCACTGTTCTATCACCATTAAGAACAGTGCTGATTATCTCTCCTCTGTTCTGAATGAAGGTGTATGTAAAGCAGAACTCCAACAGGTGTTGGGGAACAATGTTGAGTGATGCGCCACAGAAGGCGAATGCCAGGGGGCATTTACGGATATAATCAATCTAAATTTCATATCCTCTGCCTTGTTTCCTCTGAGGAATCGCAAGACAGGCCCGTTGATTGTTGATTTTAATCACTGGCAGTCCATTGTTCTTAAAAGTAGCACCTCTGACCATCCGCTCACCTAGAACAAGAGTGGTACTTTCCATCGTTGAATGTTTAGATTACACAGAGTAATCAAATTGTAACTCGTACTGAGCGATCGTCAATTGCGCACTGAGCGACTTAGGGTTTATTCGATGGAACAGAAATTTGCACTTAGCAAAGAAAGTGAAAGGTATTTTAGTATGTGAGAAGTCTGGATTGAAAGCATAACTTCTCTAACGGATACAAGTGTAAAATAATAATATTAACAAATGTAAAATAATAATATTAACAAATAATAAGATTATAAACACTTTGTAAATATATCAATACACAATTGATATACGATACGAATTGAAACTGATTCAAATACGTATGGACAGAAAAATTAATAACACTTAGTAATTAATTCATAGATTGGACACACCAAGCTGAGTAAACATATTACTCAGTCTAAGTCAAGCACTTAGCTTGATTCAAGCACTCAGCTTGAGTGGAGCACTCAGCTTGAGATTGATACTCAGCTTGAGTAGAGCACACAACTCAGGCTCAATGACACTTAGTCATTTATGTTTAAGACTGACTTAAGCATGTAATTTTAGCTACACTAAGTAGGTAAAATATGTCTGGAACTTACCAAACGTGTGAACCAATCACACAATGTGAGTTAAGCACATAGCTCAGACTCAATGACACTTAGTCATTTTGTTCGAGAATAACTCAAACTAATATTTCAACCACACTGAGTAGTTGAATTATGTTTGGAATTGACCAAACGTGTGAACCAATCACACAGTGTGAGTTAAGCACATAGCTCAGACTCAATGACACTTAGTCATTTTGTTCGAGACTAACTCAAACTGACATTTCAACCACACTAAGTAGTTGAATTATGTTTGGAACTGACCAAACGTGTGAACTCATTATTCAGTTTGACATATAAATCAGTTTATGAAAACTTATTTATAAACTGTGCACCCAGCTTAAGACACTTAGTCTCTGTCAAACTGAGAACTCAAATTTTAGACACTTAGCTAGGGGTTGAGCATACCCAATTTACTTAGCAGATACATAAACCTCTTTTCATCAAGGGGCTTAGTAAAGATATCTGCTAATTGGTCATCAGTGGAGATAAATTTAATGTCAACTTTACCTTTTTCCATGATGTCCCCTATGAAGTGATGTCTAATTTCAATATGCTTGGTTCTTGAGTGAAATACTGGATTGTAAGTGATGGCTATTGCACTTTGGTTATCACAGAAGATAGGAGTTTTCTTGAAAAGCATCCCAAAGTCCTGAAGCTGATGCTGCATCCACAAGATTTGAGCACAATAGCTCCCTGCTGCAACATACTCAACTTCAGCAGTTGAAGTAGCCACTGAGTTCTGTTTCTTACTAGTCCAGCTTACTAATTTACCTCCAAGCAATTGACATCCTTCAGTGGTTGATTTACTATCTAACTTGCACCCAACATAGACAGTATCAGAAAAACCAACTAACTCAAATCCAAAGTCCTTTGGATACCAAAGTCCTTTGGATACCAAAGTCCTAGATTTGGTGTACCTTTAAGGTACCGAAAGATCCTTTTCACAGCTTGAAAATGTGATTCTTTAGGATCAGCCTGATATCTTTCACAAACACATGTAACAAACATGATATCAGGTCTACTAGCTGTCAAATAGAGTAATGAACCTATCATTCCTCTATAGGTAGACTGACACACAGACTTACTATCTGAGTCTTTACTCAGCTTGACAGCTGGTGACATGGGTGTTAGCATGGTTGAACTTGAATCAAAACCATATTTATTTATCAAATCCAAAACATATTTGCTTTGATTGATGAAAATTCCATCAGGCTTTTGTTGAATTTGTAGGGCTAGGAAATATGTCATCTCACCCATCATACTCATCTTGTACTTTGTGATATTATTTTGGAGAACCACTCACACAGAGATTCATTGGTTGAACAAAAAAATAATATCACCCACATAGATTTGTACAAGAATCACCTGTCCCTTGCTCTTGTTAATAAAGAGTGTCTTATCTATACTACCTCTGGTGAAATCCATGGATAGTAGATAAGTGGACAGTGTATCATACCAAGCTCTTGGAGCTTGTTTAAGACCATACAAAGCCTTGTACAACTTATAGACATGATGTGGAAACTTTGAACTTACAAAGCCAGGAGGTTGTGTCACATAGACTTCCTCCTGAAGTTTTCCATTTAGGAAAGCACTCTTCACATCCATTTGATAGACTTTGAAGTCTTTATATGCTGCATAAGCCAGGAACAACCTTATGGCTTCAATTCTAGCAACATGGGCAAAGGTCTCATCATAATCGATTCCTTCCTCTTGCTTATACCCTTGTGCTACCAGCCTGGCTTTGTTCCTAACTATCACTCCATCCTTGTCCATTTTATTTCTACAGACCCACTTAGTGCCTATAATTGTATGATCTTTGGGGGAAGGGACAAGGGTCCAGACTTTATTCCTCTCAAACTCATTTAATTCCTCTTGCATAGCATCAATCAAATCCTCATCTGTTAAGGCTTCCTCAGTTTTCTTTGGTTCCATCTGAGACAGAAAACCAAAGTGAGCAGCATAGTTAGCTGTAGCCTTAGATCTGGTCATGACTTTCTCTTGGACATTTCCAATGATTTGATCTTGAGGATGATCTTTGAGGAATTATAATGTGGTAGTTGGAGAGTCAGGTTCTGAATCTGAGTGATGTTGAGAATCTCGAGGTGAACTTATCTCCTCAGTCTCAACAGCAGCATTGTCAACAAACTGATTATCACTAAGATTCTCTGTCTGAGTGACGTCAGCTCCAAAAGGATTGACGAACTCATCATCTTTCTCAGCTTGAGAATCCTTTGAAGCTTGTGATGATTTAATTGATTAACACACATCATCATCACTATCATCTCCTATGACATACATAGGATTTGACATGTTGATTTCCCTTGGCCTTTCAAGGTCACTCAGACTAACGGAGTCAGCTTGACTTTTCTCAGCTTGATCAATACTGTCTTCATCAAATGAAACATGAATTGATTCTTCAATGGCCTTTCTCCTAGAGTTATATACTCTGTATGATTTGGAGATTGAGGAATAACCAACAAATATTCTAGGATTAGCTTTGGGTTCCAACTTATGGAGCTGATCTCTTTGATTCAGCACATAGCATTTTGAACCAAAGATATGGAAATAACCTATATTGGGCTTTTTAGACTTATACATTTCATATGAAGTCTTTCCATGTCTTTTGACAATGATTGACCTATTCTGAGTATAGCAGGATGTACTAACAGCTTCATCCCAGAAATAGAGTTTTAATCCTGCCTCACATAGCATTGTCCTTGCAGCCTCAATTAAGGTTCTATTTCTCCTTTCAGCAACTCCATTTTGTTGTGGAGTTCTGACAGACGAGAAATTTTGTAATATTCCTTTTTGTTCACAGAAGCTTTCAAGGGTTGAGTTCCTGAACTCAGTCCCATGATCACTTCTTAGTTGCTTTACAGACAAACCTTTCTACAACTCTTCCCTTTTAATGAAACTTATTATCTCCAGGGCAGCCTCACATTTGTCTTTTAGGAATATTACCCAGGTGAATCGTGAGAACTCATCTACTATCACCAGAGTGTACTTCTTGCCACTTAGGCTTGGAGTACTTATGGGTCCAAACAGATCCATATGCAACATATGCAATGGGTCTGTTATTGAAAAATTTTGCTTTGATTTAAAGGACCCTTTATGGTGTTTCCCTTGTTCACAAGCTGAATACAATTTGTCTTTGACAAATGTGATATTTTTAAAGTTCAAATGAGACAAACGTTTATGCCATAACCAACTCAGCTCAGGAACAGAATGGGAATACAAGCAAGTTTCATTATTGGGATCAGCAGAATTAAGATCAAGTAGATACACATCTCTTTCTCTTTTACCTATTAATACAGGCTTTCCCTTAGCATTATAAATTGTTCCTGCTTTCTTCCTAAAAGTAACAACATTGTCCTCATCACACAATTGACTGATACTAATCAGGTTGTGTTTGAGGCCTTTGACATATGCAACTCTCTGGAAAGTGACTTTACCAGCTTGCATCTTCCCATAGCCTTTGGTTCTTCCATGGGAGTTGTCACCAAATGTTACTTTAGGACCTTCATCTTCCTGGAAATCACTGAGAAGTCCTTTCCATCCGGTCATGTGCCTTGAACATCTACTATCCAAGTACCATTTACTTGAACCCTGCACATGATATAAAAACTAAACACATTATTTTTGCTTGGGAACCCACTTCTTGGTGGGTTCAGATGAGGAGCCCTTAGCAGCTTCATCTTGTTGAACTGACTGCTCAGCTTGAGCAGGAACTGAATCCTGTGTAAGCTGATCAGTTTGTTCTTGCTCAGGCCTTGAGATTTCAGCATCACAGTCCTTAGCTTCATGACCTCTACTTCTGCATTTGTAGCATCTCCTTCTTCCAATGATGACAGGAGGTAGAGTGTCTAACAATCCTTGTGATAATTTACTTTCAATTTTAGGATTGTATGTGGTGGATAACTTCTCAACTTTCTTTGCAAGCTGATTCACCTGGTGATCACTGACTTTGGACTTACCTTTGTCAGGTCTCTGTTTGTTATCCTGAGAAGATTGACTAACAATCTTCTTCTGCATGACTTTGGACTTACCTTTGTCATGCTTACTAGACTCACCAGTTTCAACAGGTTTGGACTTACCACTGTTGATCTTCTTAGACTTACCAAGATCAACAACTTTGGACTTACCATTGTTGTGATTTGACCTCTGACTTACAGTGGTCATCCTATTCTAATAACTTCTCTCCGAGCCAGATAGAGAATTTTGTCTTTTGAAAGGATTTGGATTAAGCTTTTCTATGACTGAAGTTCTTTGAACAGGCTTAGTGCCTAATCTGTCCAATACAGACTTACCATGTTGTTTGGATGTTGAGCACTCATTACCATGATCTTTGGCCTTCACAAACATATTGAATTTTAGGCTTGGCTCATGTCGTTTCTCTGAGGCTGACTTCTGAGATTCAATTAGTTGTCTATCTTCCTCAGAATCTGTACTTGCTATCTCATCATCAGCTACATAAGCTGCTGTTTGATAGTCACCTCCAAGTACAGCCTTAACCTGTTTAGGTATCTGTTGGTTTATGCACTGTTTAGCAAGCTTTGATGACTTACACCAAGACTCAGTGATCTTTTGAAGTTTATCAGCTTTGTCTTTTGCTTCCTGAAGTTCTTCACTAAGAAGTTTATTAATGTTCCTCTGACATTCAAGGTCACACTGTGCTTTCTTACCAACATCAATGAGAGATTTATTTTCCTTAATCTCATCTTTAAGTTTTGCTATTTCAACTTTGAGGTCAGTCTGAGACTTAAGGATGGTCTTGAAATCATTTAGCAAATAATCAAAAGCAAGACCTTTCTCCTCATCTGTATAAGAGTAGAAGTTACTGACCTTGTACATGGAAGCAGGATCCCAATCACTCAGTTTGCTGTTTTCCTCAGCTTCCTTCATGTCAGCTTCAAAGATTGATTCGGACTGACCATAATCAACCTCATCCAATTCTAGCTCTTCATCTTCTTGAGCCATTAGACATACATTATCATCTGAGATGGATGATTTTGTATCCCATGTTTCAGCATATAAACCTTTTCCACTGGGTTTGTCTTCAGGCTTTGATTTCTTGAGCTGAGTGTACTTCTTCTTGTACTTATCAGCTCTATAAGCATTCTTATCAACAACAGATGTTGATTCTACCTTCTTAGATCTGCACTCAGCAGCTATATGTCCCTTTTTCTGACAGTTGAAGCACACAACATTCTTGGGATCAAAGGAACTCTTCCCTTTGCTCCTGTCAGATCTTCCTCTTCCCCTTTGAGCTTTTCTCAAACGTCTGGCTAACATGGCCATTTGCTCAGTGATGGTCTGAACATCATCAGTATCACTTGAGTCTGAGTCTGAGTGGTCAGCTTGAGATTCTGACTCAGTCTCAGATTCAACAACCATAGCTTTTGAACCTTTCTTCTTCTTCTGTGCAACTAATGCAACTTCTGTTTTGTCCAAAGATTCTTTTAGTTGTTGTTGAGAAGATCTTTTGTGTTCTATGATTTGTTCATGATTCAGCAAGAACCCATAGATGGACTGTAGGTTATACATGTGTAATGTTCCTCCAGCCCTTAGTGCAGTGGTTACTTCATTGAACCATTCTGGTAACACATCCAGAAATTTCAGCACAAGCTCAGCTTCATCTCTCTTTACACCCACACTTAGTAGGTCATTTATCAAGCAGTGAAACCTTGTGAACAAATCTGCCAAGGTTTCATTCTTCTTTGAAAAGAAGTTTTCATACGATCTATTCAAGTGATTCTTCTTTTGCTGCTTGACCAGATCTGTGCCCTCATAAGTGACACTCAGCGTATCCCAGATATCCTTTGCGGTTTGACACCCAGTCACAGTGCGCAGGATTTCATTAGTTAGGGAATTCGCATTAACACTCTTTGCCTTGTCATCTAGATTGAAGAGTTTCCAATCTTCATCAGTCCAGGATGCAACAGGCTTTCTTGTTTCCTTCTCAGATTTGCCAGGAGACGTATCACTGACAGTAGAAGTAATCTTAGGGATTATTTGTCCTTTTGTGATGACTTCCGACATACGGTTGTCAATGGACTTTAGGAAGAGCATGACTCTGAACTTCCACATAGGATAGTCAGATCCATCAAATATGGGACATCCTTTAGCAGAGATCTGAGGAAAGTTTGATGGAGTATTGCTTGTCGACATTTCAATCTTTCTCAGAATCTTGAACTATTCAACTGATGAAATCGTTCAGTCTGCCTTGATACCAGTTGTTGGTCCCTTGTATGAGAGAGTAACAACAAGCAACAGGTGTGTTGAAGGGGGGTTGAATACACTTTCTGTGGAAATTGAACAAGTCAAAGAAAAGTGTCACACACAGTAAATCAAACCACAATCAATCAAATGCTTTTATTAATCAGAAGATGATTACAATGTTTGAATAAGAAGATGATTACAATGACTATCAAGTAAGCAACTCTTGATATATAATCACCTAATATAAATCTCTCAATTCTCTCAAACTTAAATATCTATAATTAACATATAATTATAGATACCGACGACTCTCTAAACAGGATTTTCACAGATTGAATCAACACATGATTACTTACCAATATCACAACTGATGTGATTAATTCGAACACACGAACTTCTTTGGCAATCTGTGATTAAATCTTGATACTGAATCAAGACTCGTAACACATACGATGAGATGAGGTTTGGCTCTGCAACACTTAGTTGTAATCGTCTCTGAGTCGTACCTCTATACTTATCAGGAGATAAGTATTTATAATCCTGTTGCTACGGTTCCTAACAAACTATACTTAGCCTAATTCGCTAACTAACTTTCGGATAAACCGGAATCTTGAATCTTGAATCTTCTTATCTTGAGTCTTCAATCTTCAATCTTGATTCTAGAGTCTTCTTATCCACTCCGTAGATATAGAGAGAGATAAAGATGAATTTAAAACATATTTAAATTATCTTTAAACTGACTTCATTACTCGGACTGAGTTACTCAGCCTGAAACTCATCAAGCTGAGTTCTTCGAGAACAAATCTGAATTCATACATGAACTAACACGTACATAGATAAACTCATCCTTAGAAGTCTAACTTAGTTGACTAAAACATATTTAGCAACTCTGTCGAGCTGACTCTGCTTTCGAGCTGAGTCACTCAGCTTGAAACACATCAAGCTGACTACTCGATATATACCTTATGTGACATACACAGATTATTAAACATATTAATAAGCAAACTAAGGTATAATATAAACTGATCAACATATGCTCAGCTTATATTCAGCTTATACTCAGTCTGAATCACTCTAAGTGTTCAGTCTAACTAAGCTTCATAATTCTGTTTAAGTTATATGTAGAACTCATCTTACAAACTTAACTTTGTCTCATCAAATTCAAACTGATGAGATCATTTTCCCAACACAACCATTTTGCAACTCTTAGGTCCTTGCGGGATCCATTGACATCCATTATGTCATTTGACATGTTTGATCTCTTCCCGCACCTATTCACTTGTGCCTCTCAAATGACTCGGCTTTATTCCGACCCACTTAAGAATCACAACGAATTTTGTAAGTCGTCCGTCAAGACATACGTTGGTACTCTCGACCAATTATTGGCTCGAATTTTGCACAACAACCAACATTGCGAGTTGCCAAACTCACCTTACACACATCTTCACAAGGAATGACTCGTGCTTATGCTCGACAATCATCCAAGTTTCGATAGATTCGGGTGGTGTCGTCTTACGGATGGCGCGCGACTCACTTTTGAAAAACGGGTTTGTGTTTTTCCGGTTAAAACTTTTTTTTAACCATTTTGCGAATTAACAAATCAAGTGATAAATACCAATTTTTATCCACATATATAATACCATTTTTATATTATTTGTTAGTTCTCTACGCGCGGCGAATTGTAAACCATTTTTACAAATCTTTGCATTTTATTATTTTTCAAAAATTATCTAGCATGCGATTCCTAAACATCTATGCAAGAATAATAAATAATAAAACACAACCACGCATAAACAATATAGTTCGGTAACATGCCCAAAATCCTATATGTTTTCTCCGTGAGCCAAACGAGGAATACAAGGTCGATAGGGAAACAAATTTCCAAAGCACCCAGTTGGTTGTGCTCCCATTGAATCCGGCATCTCCATTAGCTCTCCGGACTTCATCTCGCCGAGACGTCAACACCTTGACTCCTGATGGTGTGTTACAATTTAAAAATAAACTTCTATACTATTGTATGAATACATAGAAGAATAAAATGGCACGCTGGACACATTCCTATGCTACTATACAAGTACAAGGAATGAAATAAACGGCATGAAAGCCACACCAAATAATAAATAAATTGCAACAATACGGCACGCAGGCTAAAACCAAAACCAAAACCATAACACACGAAACACCACAACACATAGGTCCAAGGGCATATAATGTTACCGAACAAGCAAAGCAAGCACAACCAAAACAAACACATGGTGTGTCACACAATACCATGTCACATATATTTTGATCAACATTGTCAAAATCACTCAATGCATAAAGACAATCCTAGTATATATGTATTAGTGATTCTAAGACCAAGTTTAAAATCACATATTCATATATACTCCTATAAGTATATGTTTTTATGCATTTCATGCAAAGCCATACAAAATATAGTTAGATTACAATCAGATCAAAGACTTATCCAAAATTGACAAAACTGGAATTCTTTATTACCAAATAATCTGTTTAAAATTTTTAAAGATTCTGGTGGAGAAAATCCAGAGGCACGGTCGTGCCTTATGAATGGGTACGGGCGTGTCCGTCGTTTGTCCAGAACCAAAAAACCATTTTAAAACCATTCTTCCGGCACGACCCGTACCCACATAGGCAGACCGTACCCGACCTCCGGCTCGCCCTGTGCCTCTAAGAGGTAGGGCCATGCCCGGTCGCCGGAAAGGCAGTTTTGACAGAATTTTCCAGTTTTTCAATCCATATAGTGCAAAGCCATGTTAGAGATGGCTCGGGTACCACTGTTAGGTATCGGTGGCATCTAGAAACGCAACGAAAGTATTAAACGGTATAAATAATTTTTCTAAATAATATGTGCCACCAATACAACCCTAATGGACCAACCTCTAGACATGACTAAGCAACTAGAACAATGAACAAGAAAGAATAGAAATGTACCCACACGCAATCTTTACTTCTTGTTCCTTTGATGATTTTGATTGAATGCGAGAACACAAACGAGTGCTCCTATACTGGTATCCATACCAAGAACGTTTGGTTCCTACTTGCTAGAGTACTAGGATGCCGCCTAGAGCAACCCCTTGATCATGCACCAAGCTTAAAGACCAATTGTCCCAAATTGTGTGCCAAGTGTGTTTTTAGAGAGTTTTGGTCAAGTTTATTACCAAAGTGATCAACCTTGACTTGATAGGCTCATAAGACATTATATAGACCATACAATATATCCTTCTAACGTCCATAACTGATCTGGAGTTAATGACCATCAACACCCATTTAATCTAGCCTTAAAAGACTAATTAAAAAATATGTTACTGCACTTGGCATGGTCGTCCCTGCTCAGCAAGGCACACCCATGTCACACCTGACATGGGCTCGTGCCTGAGCATAGGGCACGGCCGTACCTCTAAAAGGCACGCCCGTGCCGGCCCAAAGGGGTACACCAAAGGTCCTCCGGCCTTGGGCTCCTGCTAGGCCATGAGGCACGCCCATGCCTATAAGAGGCACGGTCGTGTTTGGCCCACCAAGACCCAACTTTTAGGTTTTCCTTCTCTCTCGTTCAAGGTGTTGCCGGAATCAATACTTGGCGTGTGACCCAATAGGCCCATACCTCATCGGCAGTGGCACCAACTCGTGTGTGTCAGTTGACATATTCCAACACGAATAGAGTCACGATGCCCAAGGCTATGGTCTATGCCTATGAACCATCGTACCCTTATTGTCCCAAAAGAGCTCAATAGAATCACAATGTTCAAGACGATGATCCTTGTATATAAGCCATCATACCCTCATTATTTCGAAAGAACCCAATAGGGTCAATGATGCTCAAATAACCATTTCATTTGAAAACATCTTAACAACAACACCAGTTAGCAAGACTACAAGCCCCGATCAATATTGGTAGCTATCCAGTCTAGTAAAGAAGCTAGCATTAGAGTAGCCATTTTACTCCAAGCCACTTTTACCCACTGAACACAAAGAACATATTTCAATATTTCTTGAACTCCATAAGTTCCACTTTGTATCTGCCACATCTTCTTATGAAGCAAAAAATCCTAAACCAGGTTTGTAAACCGCCAGTTCAAGATATCATCTTCAATAAGATAGATATCATAGATACATAGTATCATGAGCATAAACGCTCCCACTAGCTCTGGCATTCGTTTTTCTTTCATCCTTGTTCCTCAAAAACTCAAAAATATGATCTCTCATTAAAGAAAAGATCTTAACCTTGAGATGCTTTATGAAAGTCCACAAAGATTGGAGAATGTTGAAACACTTTCTCAAAATTCCTCTAAAGGAATACAGTCTTTACATTCAACTACCTTATCCTCATAGCCATGAGAAGGCAGTGATACTCATGAGTATCCGAGTAGTCTTCAACATAACCACCACGAAAAATTTCCTCATGATACCATCCTCATGGTCAATCACAACGGAACAATTTACCACTAGTCGGTATTTAAAGTGGTCCACAACTCTATCCATGTTGGTCTTCATACCCGAAGACCCATGTACACCTTCCAGGTTCACACCAAGGTGTTGGATCATCCAAATCCATTACCTGGATATCCGACATGGATTGCATCCCATTCTCATCACCTCTCTCTTCCTAGTTGACTCCCAGCCTACTACAACTTCCGATTGTTGATGAATTTAACAAAACCCATCACTGAGTCGTCTTCCTCTAGACATATACATTTATCTATCAGGCCTTATGATGACTTCTATCAGATATAGGAAGAGTGATGACATATTGCCAGGTATTCCAGCCTAGCCATGCCGAGTTTCGATCATTACTGACTAAATGCTAGTATCAACATCAGGTTCTACCATTCAAGGCTTATCTTCCTCCCACCGGCTCCCATAGAAATAATATTTCTACTTGTTATCGAGCAACAAAACTATTCCTCAAAAGTTAGTGAAACAAAATATCTCATGGTCTCAACAAGATGCCTAATGGAGCAGCACCTCTAGACCCCGATTTCCTCCTCCTCAAGTAAAAACGTAGACCAGATAATATATCCTTTGAGATAGACAAGCAAAGATACTCTTTCTAGTCATATCTCCTAAGGTGCATACTTGACCATCTTTGTTGGTTCTATATTTAGACAATTTCCCGCCACTTTCAAGTATTTCCAAAACTTGGTTATAAACTTGTAATCCACCAATAACCGGCCCATATCTAAGAATTTTTGGTTCCTTTACCAAGTGACCCCATATGTCAATGTGTCTAAGGAGGAACGAATTGTGAGACGAGTCTCATAATTCTTATGATGATTACCAAGTTCAAAAACTAAGGTGCTTAACATCTTTACAAGATCCAAGAGTCTTACCTATTTACTTAATTTGACCAAATGCCTCATAAGGGTAATTCCTGAACACCACAAAGGTTTCAAACACACTTTCCCTACTACCACACTGGGTAAAGGTAATGAAGCACATGGATTTATCCTCATGGATTGCTTGAAATAATGAACACACATAATTGTGAGTGAATTCAACAAGCTACCATTGCTCTCACTAACACCGGTAAAGGATGTCTAAGTTATTTAGCCTAATAAACAATTCTCGCACTCAACATTTGATGCATAACCAAATGTGTCCAATATCCTAAACCACATGGATCTCGGTCATGTAAGTCTTGTCTATATGGCCAAATTGACCTTGTAATAAGGATAACTAAGCCAAACCATGTTGGACTCAAATATATCATTCATGAGTATTATAGTACCTTTCAAACAAAAGCTCTTAAATTCCATGACATGGATAAACCTTGAAATAAAAATTTCACAAATAAATATATATAAATTCAAAGAAACATCCATCGTCAACCAAGGCATAATAGATATAACCACGCAAGGCAGATAATATGTTTACGTCTAATGGTGTGCAGCCTGCGTACGGGTGTTTTTAGATGATTATAAGCTTTTACACACTGGGGTTTTAAAATTTATAAAATGGAATCACTAAGTAAATGTTGGGAAATTGGCTAAATCATTGAAATTGTTATACATGCAAAAATCAAAACTGTTAAGACTGTTAATGGATGTTGGGAAGACAGTTCGAAACTGTTAGAAGAATTGTTGAATAAACAGTTTAGAACTGTTAGTGAATTGTGAAGACAGTTGTAACCAACAGTTGCTGTGAACTTCAAAGCTGTTATATAGAGTTCAGAACTGTTAGTACAAACTACTACAACTGTTTGAAGACCTTGAAGCCGAAGACTGTTAGAAGAACCAAAACTGTTGCATTCATTGAACAGTTTCTGTTGAGCTAAATATGGAAAACCCTATCTTTGAAGATATCTCGAAACACTTGGAAGATCATCAAGATTATCTCAGAAGATAGAAGATTACCTAACTGTCAGCAAATCAAGGAAGATCAAGGAGTATAAATGCTAGATTAGAATTTATAATATGTACGTACTCATTGATTAAGTTTTTGCATTCATTCTTCAAGTTGTAATTTTGCTTTCAGAATAGTGCTAAGCCTCTAAGTTTCTCGTTGAAACCTAAGAACAATCTGTGTTCTTCGTCTAATATAATAAGTTAGATTGGGGGTGAAGTTTGCCATTGTAATCATTCTGGTTAATCAATAAAACTACTGTTTGATTGAATCGCTTTGTGTTCAAAACCTTCTTTAATCAATTAAGTGTGATTCCGCAACTTCTTAGTTGATTGTGATCATAGTTAAAGATTAACTTTTATTCAACTATAATTTGTTATTCAAAAGTTAGTTCTTGTTATTTGATATAATCTATATCCGATCCTGACAGTAAATACTACACACAACTCAGGCAAGTATGACCTGGTCAAGTAATAGTATAGACTGGGTAAGACCGGGTATCGAACCACAGGGAACTATTTGGCAGCTACTAGTATTCGAACATCATCGTTGTTTGGCAAATAAACAATAACAAGTCATTTAACAGATTCTGTCAAATAAACATAACATGTAAGCATAGAATCTCAAAATATACCACAGATCCACTTAACCATGTTCAAATCCAGCTACAAGACATACATTCTGTCAAATGATATTTCTCATAGCTTTCAGAATCTAGGAAAGTGTCAAAGTGATTAAAAATGGGTTAAACATTAGAAACAACAAACTGATCTCGAACAAAAGGTCATGTGGTTGCATGTCAGATACATGTGGTCTCATGAGTTTTAGATCCATGCGATCGCATGCACATGGCATGTGGTCGCATGGCATCAATTTACAGCAAAAACTAATTTTTGCACCAAGGATCAAACACATACAACTCGGACTTTCATCCAAGGTCATAAGTAGATAGGAATGAGCACTATTAAGTCATGAACCCAGCAAGACTCAAACTACGTGTGTTGGATTCAAGATCAAGCCTTATGCTATTTCTTTAAGATACCATCATGTTAAGTACCATTTCTAGCACTTAACACATGCAAAGCATGAAACACATAAGCATGCACATAGAATCATAAAGATCAGATTGTTAATGACATTTATAGAGTTCTTTTAACCTTAACATGCTCAAGAACACGTTTTTAATCCTTTTTGTTCTATTGTAGTATTAATGATCAAATGATATATTTAAACACTTCAAACTTTAATTTAAGATATTAAGCGTGTGAAAATCCATAATATGATAAACATGACCAACTTGTTAAGACCTGAAATGATCAAAGACAAGTTCCGAAAATACTTTTCGAATGACAATCTTGCTTATTACACCATTTCTAGTGACAACTCCACAAGATCTTAAGATTAAACCATCATTGTTGAACATTCATGAAATATAACCCTTAGGTTGTCACGCAAAAAGTTAACAAAACATGAACATGAACGTATTTATCATAAGAACATGATCAAAGACATTTATATTAATGATCAAAACATACTTTTTATATCAAATCATCAAGAAAATATTTATATTGTCATAACTTGGCCAAGAATCATCTTGGCCCAAGTGAAATAGTTTTAGTTACTCATTATTACAAGTACAACAACGGGAAACACACATGGATACATGTTAAAAACAAGAAATGATCAGATTATACCGAACAATCTTCAAGCTATACACTTAGTTCTCTGAAGATCCAAGCTTCACTTGATTATCCAAGCCTTCACTAAGCTTCTACACCTTTTGTGTAGTGTGTATCTCCGTCTCTCCTCGCCAAGAGCTCTTTATATAGCATAAAAACCGAACTCTATGCGACCGCATGCACAAGCCATGTGGTCGCATGGCTTGACTTTGGGCGGTTGACAAGAGAGGTAGCCAAGAGAAGATGACAAGTGTCAAGGCTAGATTCGGCACCTACATGCGATCGCAAGCAAGTACATGCGACCGCATGCACTTGTTCTTTTCAACAATTCTTCATTTTTCTTCAGTTTTTCACTTGATTAACTTGAAATCTTCACTTTTAGTCCTATTAACCTGCAATGGTGAAAACAAAGCATTTGAGATAATAATACTTACAATTCACCTTAATTACGGATTAAATGCGAGGGTTTTCGGTGTGTAAAACGTGTATAAATACGGATATATCAATCTCCCCACACTTAAGCTTTGTTTGTCCTCAAGCAATCTCTAATGCAACTCAGAATATTCAGTGACTTAAATTAGTGCAAAAGTATACACTTCCGACAACGAAAAGGTCTAAAGGCATAATAGATATTTAAGCGAAGCAACGAGGACAAACTTCATGTGAAAGATATGGAAAAATCAATGCAAACTTAGCACGTGTACATGAATCAAGACAAATATCTGACTTCATACCTGCCAGGTGGTCATTCAAGCACTCAATAAGTGTATCAGGGTATGTGTATACGTGCAAATGTAGTGCATGAACAACTGAAGATCCGACAAAATCTTGTTAAGCAGCAATAAACGGGTAAAACTGGTTCTGAAAACTTAAAAACAAGATAGAATTAAAACAGGTATTATTTTTCGGGGTTTTGAAATGAAAGGCTAATGCTCAAAGTGGTGAACTAGGGGTAAATATATAAAAATGGCTAAAAATATAATTGTATTGGCTAAAATGGGTTATCCTAAGTGTCTCTATCATTTAATTGCAACAGTTTAGTTCATGGTATTGAAATGCATAGTTGTGAGCAAGTTCTATAATCAAAGCACAATCTGGATATATGTGTGGCAATTCCATGACCTACTCGAATAAGAATTAAAATGTTGTGGCTCAAATGCTTAGGAATTCTAGTGTCGAGGTGTGGCTTGTGCACAAAACAAGGTCCTCCTAATGTTACTTGCTTATAATCTATCACGCGAGAGGATCTAAACATGTCCAAAACAATATAAATTTGTGAAAAATTTACGGGAAAATACAAATCTAAGATTTTATAGCATTGAGAGTTTTCAAAAGAACAAGACTATAGCAGGCATGTGATAGATATCCCCTCCCCACACTTAAAAGTGTACATTGTTCTCAATGTATAGACAATGCATGTAAACAATGATGTAGTGTGATAAGTGTATGAGAAAAGATGTGAAAACTACCTTAATTGGTATTTGTAACCGATATATTCAAAAGATTAAGGCTCAGGATTTCCTCCCCACACTTGGACTGAGCTGCCCTCCTTTGATAAATATTATTGTATATTCTGAGTGAAACTTGCAAAACAAAAAACTCAACCACAAATGAAAAGCGAGAGGGAAAACAAGATATTATGGCAATAGAAATCAACCAAAAAGTACATAATTTTACATGTCATACAGATAAACAAGATATAAGCACATAACATCTAACATCTAACATCGTACACAAAAACTATTCTAAAGACATTCAAAATATAAACAACTAACTATCCATATCAATCTACTATTGGGGCGGAGGCGGTGGTGGTGCAGATGAAGAACTGGCCCCAGAGTTGAAATCTCTCAATCTCTGAGTTGGCTCTGGCGGCATATGGTTCTGGTCAAAAGGAGTTGAAACGGCCGCCAGGTCACTCAACATGCTGGCAACATACTGTCGGTGTGCCTTAGCATGAGCGTACTCCATCCTCTACATCTCTCGCATCTCCTGGAGTGTACTCTCAATAGCACTAATGTGAGGTCCCTGATCCCTGACGTATCCGAACCAGATTGACGGCTGCTGATCTGGAATAATCTTTGGCCTAATAAGATGTGGCCTAATAGGTGATACAACATGACCCTCATCATGGACCTCATTAACTGGCTCATCATCATCATCAGCTATCTGTCTAGGTGGAAGCCAGCGGCGACCCTGGTGGTCAAGTAACACAAACCTGTCTCCAACCAACTTTACCACCCCCATCCTGGATAAAACCTCTATATCAATAGTGGTGGCAGGGGCAGTAAAAGTAAGATCCTCAAAGTCCAGTGGAGTAATAAGATCCATGCCTCTGGAAAGATGGTAGACAAAACCGCCAACATATACGGTCTGCGTCCTGCGTGGCCGGCTGATGGTGAATAAGTGCTGGGCCAGGCAAACCACTATCTGGCAGGGCTACTGGTGTGCTAAATAGTATAAATAGAATAGATCTCTGTGAGTGATGTTGCCCACTGAAGAGTCAGTACGGGCAGACAAACTGTATGCAGTGGTACGGTGGAGGATGCGGTAGAGCGGATCGCAGATCGAAGTGTTCTTCGGGATGGGCGAACTATATGGCCCATCTCCGATCTCAGCCCATGTATCAAGATAAGTAAATCCAGCTCAAAAATCAATAATGCCCTCTGTGAAAGCAGGGGTATGCAACTTATCTCCAATGTATAATCCCATGTATGAAGCAAACTGTCGAAGAGATAGCTGCCTCTCTGCTCCGCAGAGTCTGAATGTCAGTGCATATGTTAGGTCATAGTCTGTAAGTGTGAGATGAGGTGAAAGATCGAGAAAAACTCGATAGTCAACTCTATGCACACCTGGCGGCAATGGTCAGGAGCCGCCACTAGTGTGGTCCTGCGATGGCATCAGCTCTTGCTGTGAATGCTACAGCGCCTAAGGAACTCCATCTCAGATACTTCAGGTACGCATAACTATGCTCGCGCACCTAGTCTAATAGATAATCACGACCCGTACGGTCATCGTCTAGATCGAATCTGAGGTAGGGGTGCAAACGATCGTCCCCGGGGTGCTTAACTGGCTCTGCTCCAGGCTCTGGATCAGGTGCCGGGACTCTAGGAAGTGTACGTGGGTCAACGTGTGGGGCCTCTTGAGATCGTCGGCGTCTTCAAGACATATCTGGAATATACACACAGATACAAGTCAGGAATGCTAACTATTGTAAGAACAATACATCGATCGATAATGAGCTGTATTATGGTGCTGGATTTCGAAATAATGTTGGATTGATCAAAGATGTGCTCGAAAATGAAAAACAACAAAGTACAGGCTTCATGCGGCCGCATGCCAAAGTCATCTGGTCACAGAGCAAGTTGAAATGAAAACCCTAATCATAGTGCCATGCGCCCGCATGACAGGTACATGCGGTCGCATGATCGAACGAAACAGAAACAGAAACCCTAGGGTTTCGGCGATCGATGAACATACTAGAATAAGCAATTTATACTTGAATCTAAGCATATAAACATGTTCTATGAGTGTTAAGGAGCATTTTGATACCTCGTAAGATGAAAATGGATCGAAGATGAGAGAGATATCGTTGAATCGCCGGAGGGAGCTCAAAATCGCGTTTGAGAGAGATAAAGTAAAGAGAGGGAGTGTCTGTGGTGAGTTATGTGGTCGCATAGGTTGTTTATATAGTCGCCAGTCCATGCGATCACATGGCAGGTGCATGCGATCGTAGAGAGCCAAAAAATCAGAATTTGAAAATTTTCGATTAAGGCTCGTCTGGCTTGACTAGTTATAGAACCCAACATGACATGTTAAGAAACACTCTTTACACTCCAGGCTTGATCGGGATAGAATCGTATGTCACGGAAATATGATAATGCATCAAGACTAGCGGGAAAAGCAAACAGAATGAAAGAAAACACGAAATGCGGAAAGGAAACGTATGTATAAACATATGTACAAGGGTTTTTTTTTACATGCTATTAGTACGATATGTCAGCGAACACTTTCTCACGTAGAAATGTGGAGTGTTTTCATGTCTCTTGATACTGCAGGTCAATTGAGATAAGATAAAGAAAAGGAGTATGCCTTTGGAATTTAATATCTGTTGGGCCCAAATTTGCTAAGCCATAGACTTACCAACTCATCAATCATTGCACTAGCGTTGCTATTAGGCCTCAAGACCCCTTCTGCTTTAAGCTTATAAGGGTTTTGTAGAAGAGCACTAGCACATTCTGATTGAGAAGAGGTAGGTAATTCTCGACAAGCTCCTTCATGTATTAGAGCACCACAGTTCAAACACTTTCCTACGTATCTTGCACGTCTTCTTGCTGCTCATTTGGAAGTGCCTCTATGGAATTTGGTATAATTGGCTTCTCGCCTTCGGTATTTTTCAAATCTCAAGACAATATCGCGTTGAATATCAAGAGGAAATGGGTGCGTAGAAATAGACAAGAGAGAAGAGAAATTGATTCTACGGAAAGCATCTCCAGTTCTTTTAGGTCTGCTGGTAAAAGACCAAACACACTTGCTAAGGTGTAGCGAGGTGCAGTTTTATTTTTTCTCGGGGTTCATCCTAGATCGAGGTACCTAAATACTTTTTGAGACTGTGGCTATTGACATTAAATGTAACTCCTTCAGAGTTAGTGATATCAACAGCACCATGTGGAAACACAATATGCACTGTAAAAGGACCCGTCCATCTGGCCTTTAATTTTCCTTAAAAAAAACGAAGACGAGAGTTATATAGGAGCACACGATCTCCAGCCTGGAATTGCTTATCCTTCAAGCGAGAATCATGAAATATTTTTTTCCTTTCCTTATATAACAAGGAATTGTCATACGGTTGAGATCTAAGTTCTTCCAGCTCGCTGAGCTTAAATAGACGATTCTCCACTGAAATAGTGGGATCAAGATTTAGGGTTTTTAATGCCCAATATGCTCTATGTTCAAGTTCAACGGGAAGGCGACAAGCTTTATCGTAAATTAGCTTATAAGGTGTGGTTCCAATAGGCGTTTTGTGGGCGGTTCTGAATGCCCACAGTGCATCGTCATATTTTTCTGCCCAATCTTTCAGACCACGATTAGTGACCTCAACTTGCCCACTTGTTTGTGGATGGTATGCAGTAGAAACTCTATGGGTTACCCCATAACGCTTTAATACCTTTTCAAGCTAGGTATTGCAAAAGTGAGTACATCGATCGCTTATTAATGCTCTCGGAGTTCCAAAGCGGGAAAACAACTTTTTCAGAAACTTACATACAACCCGTGCATCATTAGTTGGTAGAGCCTGTGCTTCGGCCCATTTGGAAAGATAATCGACTGCAACAAGAATGTACTTGTTTCCATGGGATTTTGGAAAAGGACCCATAAAATCTATCCCCCAAACATCAAAAATTTCACAAACTTGGATAGGGTTTTGGGGCATCTCATTGCGTGATGAGATGTTTCCAGACTTTTGACATGAGTCACAGGATATAACAAACTCACGGGCATCCCTAAACAGAGTAGGCCAACAAAAACCAGAATCAAGGACCTTTTTAGCTATTGAAACAGGTCCATGATGGCCTCCCGTAGGGCCTGAGTGACAGTAGTCTAGGATGTCCATTGCTTCTTGACCACTCACACATCGACGTATGATTTGGTCGGTGCCTATCCTGAATAGATAGGGATCCTCCAAGAAATAAAATTTTAGCTAAGAAAAGAATCTTCTCCGCTACTGATGTGTAAGACCTTTTTCTAATACCCCTACTGCTAAATAATTTGCAAAATCTGCAAACCATGGGGCATCATAAGAGTTATGGAATTATAGGAGAAACTCATCAGGAAATGTATCCTGAATGGCATATTCGTCCAAAACCTCAAGGTTTAGATTATCAAGACGTGAAAGATGATCGGCAGCAAGATTTTCTACACCTCGCGTGTCTTTTATTTCAATATCAAACTCTTGTAACAAGAGTATGCATCTAATAAGGCGGGGTTTAGCGTCTTGTTTGGAAAACAAGAATCGCAAGGCAGAATGGTCAGTGAAAACCACAGTCTTAGAAAGAATTAAATAAGACCGAAATTTATCAAAAGCAACGACGACGGCCAGTAACTCTTTTTCTGTTACCGAGTAGTTCTCCTGGGCGTCTGTCAGGGTTTTGCTAACATAATAGATCGGATAGAAAAGGTTTTCTTTTCACTGACCTAGGACTGCACCAACTGCAAAATCACTTGCATCGCACATTAATTCGAACGGAAGTGACCAATCAGGGATGGTCAAAATCGGGATGTTTGTGAGTTTCTCTTTTAAAGTTTTGAATGCTTTCATGCATTCAGAAGAGAAAACAAACGGAGCATCTTTTTCGAGATGTCTTTGATAAAACGACGATAAAAACCGGCATGGCCAAGGAAACTCCGAATGCCTTTGACATTCGTCGGGGGAGGCAGTTTAGAAATGACATCAATCTTGGCACGATCGACTTCAGTTCCCGATTTAGAAATTTTATGTCCCAGAACAATAACTTCTCGCATCATAAAGTGACATTTCTCCCAATTAAGTGCGAGATTGGTAGTTTCACATCTAGACAACATCTTTTCTAGATTGAGAAGACAAGTGTCAAACGAATCTCTGAAAACGGAGAAGTCATCCATAAAAACTTCGACACATTCTTCGATCATATCAGGGAATATCGCTGTCATGCAGCGCTGGAAATTAGCTAGGGCATTACACAAGCAAAATGGCAACCGCCTATAAGCAAATGTACCATAGGGGCAAGTAAATGTGGTTTTCTCTTGATCCTTAGGGGCGGTTGGAATTTGAAAATACCCGCAAAAGCCATCAAGAAAACAATAGAAGGCGTTACCCGCCAGTCTCTCAATCATTTGATCAATGAATGGGAGCAGGAAGTGATCTTTATGAGTTGCGTCATTCAGTTTTCGGTAATCAATACAAACACGCCACCCGGTTACAGTGCGGGTGAGAATCAACTCGTTTTTCTCGTTAGTGATCATGGTCATACCTCCTTTCTTGGGAATGAGTTGGACGGGGCTAACCCAAGGGCTATCAGATATCGGATAAATCAAACCTGCATCCAAGAGTTTAATGACTTCTTTTTTAACCACTTATTACATATGTAGATTCAATCTCCTCTGTCCTTGCACACTTGTCTTGTGGTTATCCTCCATGAGGATTTTGTGTGTACAGAAAGTAGGACTAATTCCTTTAATTTCGAAATGTTTTCACGCAATAGCGGTCTTGTGCTTCTTGAGCACATTCAATAGCTTTACTCTTTCATCCAGAAGCTATGATTACGGGCATCACTATCTAAAAAAGCATATTCTAGATGTGATGGGAGCTCTTTTAACTAAAGTACTGGAGGCTCAATGATAGAAGGTTGTGAGTGAGGCAATTTATCAACATCGAGAGTTTCGAAAGTCTCGGAGACTAATGCATCTTTAGGAATAACATTAGTAACTGGTTGATATAGCTCAAGCTGCGTGAGGTCCTTTGGAAGAGAGCCTTTCTCCAGAATCTGCGTGTCTAGCACGTCTTTCTTGGAAGAAATAGGTATGCAATCAAGATGATATTGATCAGAGACATCAACAAAGTACAGGGCGTCATCTTGAATAAATGGTTGCTTCATAGATTTATGGATATCGAAGGTAACAACCTGGTCAGCAACTCTAAGAGAAAGTTTACCATCACAAACGTGAATAAGGGATCGAGAAGTAGCCTGAAATTGTCGTCCTAGGATAAGAGGAACCTTTTTGTCCTCATCCATGTCAAGGATAACAAAATCAACCTGGAAGACGAATTTATCAACTTTAATCAAAAGGTTTTCAACAATCCCCGTGGATATTTCACGGATCGGTCAGCTAGCTGGATAGACATTTTGGTTGGTTTAGGTTCACCTAGACCTAGCTTTGCAAACATGGAATAGGGCATGAGATTAATGCTAGCCCCTAGATCGGCTAAAGCATTATTAACATAGAGTTGCCCTATCTGACAAGGGATAGTGAAGCTACCTGGGTTGGCCTTCTTCACCGGAAGTTTGTTTTGCAGGATGGCTGAGCATTCTTCGCCAAGAATGACGGTTGACAGGTCTTCCAATTTCCTTTTATTACTCAGCAGATCTTTAAGGAACTTGGCATACTTTGGCATCTGAGCCAAAGCCTCAACAAATGGGATATTGATGTGAAGGTGTTTGAAAAGTTCGAGGAATTTTTTGTATTGCTCCTCTATTTGTTCTTTCTTTAATCGCTGAGGATAAGGAATCCACACACATTGTGTTAGGTTTTTCATAATACCGCATAAACACTTAGGAAATTTTGAAATTTTTTTATAAAGGGGCACAATTGTCATTTCACTTTATACTTTGAATGTTTGATCATTAACCTTGGGTATTCTTGTTGTATAAGCAGATGGCTAACCCTGGAAACTATGGAACCCCTTTGTGCCTTCAAATCTTTTGTTCCACCCTGATAATTACCTGCACGCAGTTATGAACAATAATTTCTATGACTCACTTGAAACCATCACACAATTTCTAATCATAGGAGAATTAATAGAATCCCATACTTTGAAACATCTCTTTTCCTATAACCCTGTTGCTGAAGGTGAGGAACCACATGTTCCTGAAGTTTATGTTCAACAGTTGTGGTACACCATGACAAATACCATTAGTGATGAAGGACAAAAGTTGATTTTTGGAACCATTGAACCGTTTGAGTTTTCTTTTGACTATAATCAGTTGAGGAGGATGCTGAGACTTCCTTCTAAGTCAAACACTTATGCTCACAAGAATGATTATGATCGTATCCCAAATGACAAGAGCATATTTATCTCATATTAAAGACTTGGGGTACAATGGAGAATTGACAAAAATTTCTGAGTTTAAGAGGGCAAATATGGTTCCTATCTGGCAAACATTATATTCTATCATCACAAGATGCCTTACAAGTATTTCAAAGGGTATTGATAGGAGAAGCTTTAGTGCATTTAAAATTCTGGTTGGAATGGCCAAACATTGGCACTGAATTATGCAATTATTATTTTCCAAGAATTGCAAAAGATTGTAGATCAAAAGAAAATTCCGTCACAAGCAAAGAAATTCTTACCGTATCAAAGATTTCTTTCAATGATTGTACAACAAATGATGCTGAGATATCCTTTTGACATCTCAAGAAGGAATGAAGATCCGGTGCCCACAATATATGCTATGAAAAAGTTGTATGAAATTGAGCCTATGGAAGATGTTCAGGATTTTGTGATGCCCGCTGAGCTTGTAATGATGATAGATTTAGATGATCCCATAGTTCAAGCATATGTGAGTGATAATGAGATTGCTCTTCCGAATCAGCAAGAACCTGCTGATTCTATCCAAAGAGCTATAGATTCTGAGAGCTTAGATACTAGGAGTCAATCTTCTACGGGGTGAAACTGACAGGGAAGAGTCAAGTGAAAATACTGAGAGGGGAAGTGAAGTGGATGTCGGTGATGTGAATGTAGGAGAGGGAGATGAGGATGATAATATGCCTTTAGGAAAATATGTGTCTCAGTCTCAATCTCAATCACAATCTCAGGGAACACCAGATCCAGCAATAGATATGAATGTTGAAAATATGATTGTGACTCCTCCAACTCAAAAGGTTATTGTACATAACCAACCAGCTGAGATTACTAAACCATCTGCTACAACATCACCAGTATATTCTCATGATGACATGTTTGATATTGATCACATTGATTCTAGTGAAGAAGATGAAGTCGAGAGGTTAAAAGAAAATGAGAGTGAGGGTGTAAGAAAAGAAACTGAGAGTGTTAAGGGTTCTCTAGCCATAAAAAGCCGGTAAGCCACGCCCACTATCGGGTCTAACAAAGTCATTCTTGATATTGAACAAGTCTCTGTCATCCCAGCAGAGCAAGCACAAACCCCACCTAGACACTCAGTTTCCTCTCAACAGGATATTGTTTCATTTGAACACGGGGATATAGCACATAATCTACCGAAGTCTCCTTGTGAGGCAGTAGGTATTGAAAAAGGAACCAGTCCTCCCCAGGTTTCCGACATTCACTTTTCTATGCACATTGATGACACTTTCATTTCTACACACAGTGACACGTCCGAAGCACCATCTAGTGTCCTCTCAAAAAGACCTAGCGGAACATCTATAGAAGGCATCGTTCAAGATGTTCTTCAAGGATTAGATGGAAATCCCACCACAGTCAACACTGGTCTAGCTGTGAACGTGGGTGGCTCTACTTCTGAAGGATGTGTTCCTCTTGATGTCTCAACGGGTAATCCAAGTGATCCCGGATTTGGTACACTATCTTAGGTTGCTAAGGAATTTGTTTCCAAAGTTGACCTTAACACTGCTCTTTCTGAGGTACAATCAAAGTTGGATATGATGCACAAGGAAGTTAACTCAAAGTTTGATGATGTCAACTTAAAGCTTGAGGCTGTCAACTCTAGACTTGATCAGATTACAAAGGAAAATGCATCTATTAGTGACAGGTTGGATAGTCTTTTGGCAAATCAAGGGCCTGAACTATCTGTGGAGGATCTGAAAACTCAACTATATCTAAAGTTGATGGCCAAGCCTGATAATACAGAGGAGGATGCTACATTGGTAGATCTAGTTCGTAATGAGTATAAAAAGTCTGATTTCAAAAGCTTTAAAAAGGAGATGCTTGATAGTATTAGGGCTTTTGGAATTGCTTTTCACAAGAGGTTGGATGCCATGGAGCCTGAAAAAGATACAGAACAGAATGATGAGGATGTTGAACTAAATGTTGCTCTGATTGCTTCAATGCGAACTTGTCAAGTTCAAACAAAAGGAACTAAAAGAAAGCATGAAGATCAAGATCAAGATCCCGACCATCATGAGGGGGAGAAAGGGACTAGGTCTAGAGCAGTACCAGTTGTTTCTGTTTTGTCTAAGCTACCTACTACAACTTCTCAAACTCAACAACAAAAGAAAGGCAACGGTAAAGGGAAAGGAAAAGGGAAACAAATGTAGTTAGTTGATGAAGATGATACAGATCAACAAGTTGAAGACACATTTGAATTTCTAACTGGTGCTGATTCAGAGATTGATATATACGGATCATTTGTACATGATGCTAATGAATCAGAGTTAACTCTTCAACAACATATCATAAAGATAAAATAAAGCAAAGGAATGCCAACACCAAGGGTTGAAAAGCCTGAGGTTCAGCAGATACCAACTCAAGATATTCCTTTAGTTTCTGAACGACTGAACATAGAAAGTGTGTTGAGAACTAACAGAGAAGTATCAGAATTATTTCCACCATCTCCAGGGAAATTCAGAAAAACTACAAGAGATGTGATCAGAGATCGAGCAAAACAGGAAAAGAATCAAAAAGTTGAAAAGGGGAGCTGAATGGAAAATTCCTGAAGATTATAATCCTTATCCTATTTCTACAGCTACTTTAAGAAATGTAAGGAAAAGAGTTACCTTAACTACAGAAGCTTTGAACAAAGAGGATATAAATTGGAGGTATCAAGATGTGGCTGTTGTATTTCTTGAGGAAAAGATACCTGAGATTTACACTGATGAGCTGGAGCAAATGCTACCTATTGATTTGTTGGGAATTACAAATGTTTCAGAAGCAGGACATAGATTGATAATGAACTGGCATAGAAAATCAAAGAAAGAAGTGGAATCAAAATATCCAGTTTCAAGAGTTAATTGTTCTTTTCTTAAAGTTCTAAATGTCATATGGGTGTACCTCAGTGTGCTAAGAGTTGATCAGAAAATATACTATTTTAGTCAGGCTAACTTGAAGCATTTGAGCCTGGATGATGTAGAGTACTTGAAGCATTTGAGTCTGGATGATGTAGAGTACATGACAGATATGCTTGAATCTAGAAAAGAAAAATCTCATGCAAACAGAGAAGGATATCAGATATTGTGGGAGTTCATGAAACAAAGAGGTAGAGTTGCAGAAATGATTGATCTTCAATTAGGTGCAGAGGCTGATAAAGAAAAGATAAATGTTCTCAAGCCAAACACTCATCACTCAAAATTAGATCAACTGGAACTCTATCAAATCGTGTGGAAAGATGATGATGATGGAAATGAAGAAGATGATGGGATTATACTATTTAACAGCAAGAAATAGAAATTATTTTTGAGAACAAAGGAGCTCAATGCATATTCTGATGGATCTCTGAGAATCTGGTTGATCAAAATCAGGGAACTCGGTCTTAGTCTTAAACATGACTTTGATCAATCCACCAGAGTTAACTTGACTGGAGTGATGGAATTAATTGAAGCAAAGAGGGTAACTTTAATAAGATGGAAAAGAATTCTGGGAGAAAGAAATCAAGACTAGATTCAAACAAGGGAGAGATTGTTAGATCTAAAATATGTGTATGAGATCTAGTCTGTATTTTGTGTTTAAATGGTCACCTATATGTCATAGTATCATTGTATTAGTCATAGGTATATATATGGTGACCTTAGACTTTGAATGTAACCTTCGCATATTTCTAATATCAAAAGACACTCTTAAAGGTGTTCTTGAATACTCTTTCTACTTGATTCATACTTGTACTCATTGATCTACCATACAGATCCACAACATCGAGACCCAAATCCGGTAAATCTCTCGGGTTCTCCAAGACAGCTTCCCTGGGACTCTTCCAATTAGCAACACCGAGACAAATCCAAAATCCAATCTTAAAGCAGTGTCTACTAGGAACAATCAAACACTCCATGATCCATCACCTAGTAGTCTAAACACTGATTCCAAGGTGCCGCCACCTCCGCAGCCTGAGCCAGAGAAAGAGAAGGAGGTAACTCCTGAACCTCCGGCTGCACCACCTGTTGCTCCATCTAATCCACCTCCCGTTCCACCTCCTATGAAACCATACCGTCCGCCAATACCAAATCCGAAGCGATAAGGGAAATTTCTCGAGCACTTGAAATATTTGCAAATCAACATTCCCTTTGTTGAGGCTATGGCTCAGATGCCCAAGTATGTAAAATTCATGAAAGACCTACTTACTAATTGTAAGAAACTTGAACAGGTCTACAGTGTTACACTCAATGATCAGTGTTCTGCAGCAATGCTCAAGAAGATCCCAAAGAAAATGAATGATCCCGGGAGTCTTACTTTGCCATTATTCAAGCATTGTCTAATTCAGGCGCGAGCGTGAATCTTATGCCATATTCTTTCTTTGCCAAACTGGGCCTGCCCGAGCCCAAGCCCATTCGCATGTCCATCAATCTGGCAGTTAAATCCATCACTCATCCGCGAGGGATAGTTGAGGATTTATTAGTAAAGGTAGATAAATTCATCTTTCCCACGGACTTCATTGTTTTAGACATGGAGGAAGATGATCAAGTCCCCATCATTCTGGGCAGACCCTTCCTGAGTACAGCTAGAGCTTTAGTTGATATTCATAGTCGCCGCAAACACTCAGGGTAGGTACGGATGCCATCACTTTTGGACTTTACGAGCATAAATCCCCTCCTTTAATTGCTTTATTTATTTTCTTGTCCTTAGTTTAGTTTGTTTGTTTTTAGTTTAGTTTAGTTTAGTTTAGTTGCGTTCATGGAACTAAAAAACGCGCCATGGCGGCGCTATGGCGGCGCCAAGGCGCGAGGCGCGACTCCGACGTTAAGAAACAACCCTTGGCGGCGGGGTTAGGTGTGGCGTAAGACAAGGCGGCATAAGGTGCGCCTTTACGCGCCAAATGGCGAGTTTTTAATGGCGTGTCGTGTAAAAAAAATTTTTTTTTAATTGACTTTTTTATATACATCTTGCAATCGCGTGTATTGAACTTCTATAAATTTGTATTTTGTAATTTGTATATGTTACTTTGCTCCTAATTTGTGCAACTTTGTGTAATTTGTATATTAACATCGATAAATTGGATATAAATATTCATAAAATATATACAAAATTGCCGCCTTAAAAAACACCATGGCTCGCCTTGGCTCCTAAAGCTTGAGGCTTGACCTCGCCGCCACGTCATGCCTTACGTTATTTAGAACCATGGTTGCGTTTAATATTTAAATCATTATAATTTTGTCAAATCATACTCGTTCCCCAAGATTTCGACACCCGTACTTATTTTCTATACTACGATACGATTAGGTTCACTTGCCTATTTGTGTCATAGTCGTACTAAATAATAACGGTTTTTATAAATTTAAAACATGGTACACTTTTAGCACATCATAGCTTAAAAGTTACAACAGGAAAAAAAACATAAAATTAGTTTATCGAATAAAATAATAATAATTTTATAATAATATGGTGGAGATGAAAAGAAAACAAAAGAGACAAAAGCGCACTTGAAAGAAGAAAAATAAACCAGGGTTCCTTTAAATGTTTTCCTGCTTGCCAATTCGACAAAGAGTTAGTGTTCATAATAGCATTTACTAAAACAAAATAAGAATGTTCTTATCTTTGTGGACACGAGTACAACCCATATGATTTTAATTTAACATTTATATTCAGTATTATTTTATAAAGATTATTAATAAAGTATGATAATTCTTTTTCTCTTAGAACTTTTAACATGACATTTAATAAAAGTATAAATATCATTTCTAACCAACTCATTTGATTTGAGCAAAATTTTATCAAAATATAATCTTTATTAAGAGAATGTCATTAAATTAGAGTTAACTTTTATTAAATAAGACAATTAGGAAACATCAAACATGTTTACCAAACATAAATTTTAAAAATTATGCGGCGTCTTTAATTATTTAATTATGGAATTTTTCAAAATGTACACAAAAGCAAAAGGAAAAATTTGATATAAAAAAGTGAATATATAAAAATAAAAGGCAATTTATCAATTAAAAAGATTTGAGAAATCAACTTTTTAAAATTTAATTAGTGTTGAAAGGATAGTACGTAGGGAAAGAAAGGCATCAGATGGGCCTTCCACCCCAAACTAACAAGTCACTCCACAAAGAACTTGCCATTCAGCCCGGATCTCATTTGATAACTATTCACAGCAATAATCTATACAAGATCTAATTTTATTGTTACTGTTCATCTACTGTAAAATGTTTTAGGTTGTAATGTATGTAACGAGTCTAAGGTAAAGAAATCCATGAAATGGACAAACTTTTCAAAAAGTCAAATTTTATTAAGAGAGGTGATATATCCTTCTAGTTTTTCCTTCTACTTATCCTCCAACACTAGAATATAAATACAAGTGTATGTCAAAATCAATAGAGGAGGTGTAGACATGTTTTATTGTGTTGAGTAGAAGGGTAAAGTTGAAAGAAATGGTAGGAGGCCGGATATATCATTTTTCTTATATTAAAGGTTTAATAATGCACTAAAATTAATTGGAATGGAATTTGGAAGGTAAACAACTAAGCATGGGATCACTTTACAGCCATAGATAGATCTCCGGAGCCTATTGGACGTGTGTGGCATGCGTGGTGGGGTGCACCCTTCAACCGACCTTCTTGCACTTTTTGGGTCACCAAAATTCCCCTACCAAAATCTTTGACATTTCAATTTGATTAAAATAATCATCATTACTTGTAAATTGGTTCAAATTTAGTGAAAAAGACAGTTTCAAATATTAGCACTACAACTCTCTTTCTACTGTTTTAAGCACTATATATAGGAAAACCAGTTTAGTGTTCCAACTCAACAATACTCTAGATTGCATATCTAGGGTGTGTTTGTTTGAATGTTTGAATAACATAACAAAAGATTGAGACAGAGAGTTAGGAATCCTTGTTTGTTTATTTGTTTATGTGAAACTTAATGAGTAAATTGGATCAGGGTCAATGAGAGAATGTCACGTAATGATTCTTGTTGAGTAATGTTTGCAGTGCCGGTCTAATGATTTTTTATGCCCTATGCGAAGTGGGTTAAAAATGTCCCTACTTGTAAATTTGACGACATATAAAAAAAAGTAAGTATATATGTAATACTTAAATGTTTTATCAAACGGCGAAACATGCAATCAAGAAATCAAACTAAGCAATCACGAAATTAAACAACTAAGCGAGAAAAAAGATATACATGTACTGATCCTAATAAAGATAAAACATGATCAATCTTCTTTTGTTTGTATTTGTTTAGATTGTGGTTGCAGTTCTGTTTGTAATCATCTTTTGTTTGAAATAAAGGCTGTAATTTTCCGTTTTTCAAAAGGAAGTGAAGAAAATTATATCTAAATGCTTGAAGCAAGAAGATTTTTAGACCAAAGAACGAACTATCAATCTATCATTTATGAACCACAAATGCAGATACTAGATACATCATACAAACCTGTTTTGGCTTGACTCTTGCTGCGAAAACAGTTTTTTGAACCACCAAATCTGATTCATATTAAGTGGGTGTTAAAAATCTCTTTAGGTGCTGAGGTGCAAGATCCAACGTAAATTTCTTCTCCCTCGTTGCTTCTATTCATGTTGAAAATACACCATAAGTACTTTGTCTTATCTAAACTAAGCTAAAAACCTTAAGCTTCCAGGATTGTCATTTAAAGTTCTACTTGCTATTCTACTCTTATGTAGTCTCTAAGACTAACATGAATGATGTTATAGGCAAAAACCATGGGATGCTCCTTTGAATCTGTTTAAATATTACCATATTGTGAGTAAATTCTTGAAACATGGGCCATTAGTTATCCTTAATTAAACTACATAACTTGATTATTGCATTACTAGTAATTATTAACTAAAGCATTGCATTATTGGCGTATGGTTAATATGTCAATCTAACCATGAGATTAAACATGATAATATTAAAATTAATTTGAGGCGAGAAAATTTTCATTCATATTCTCCGCATTTTCTATCTACTGATACACTGTCAACTTAATTAACTAGTTTAATACCCGTGGGGTGCTCGGGTTAGTCAAAAAACTATTATACTTCATTGTTTTTCTTTTATGCATACTCTTTGTAGAAAAGTGCATAATTGTTTGGAAGATTATGGACACACATATAACCATAGATAATAAAACATATAACATACAAATAGATAGACTTTCTTTATCACAAAACACAAAACATTAGATAAATGGTAGTTAATAATATGTAAGATATAAAACCCAACCTAAATAGTATCCAATATCTAATTAGTGTGATACATGTTGCCTTTTTTTTAAATCAATGATGAAAGCTTTAAAAAGTTACAAAAATATAGTCTATTGTTTCAAAAACTTTGATCCAACTAATATCCAACATTCAGAGAGAAAGAGCGGGTTCTCACTCATCCAGTTCATAGTTGGGGAGGAGATAGGTCAAGCTCCGCACCTGGATATCAAAACTATTAATTTAGTTCATCTGCACCCTCGTCGTAAAAAGCCTTACCTTGTATTGTAAAAGCTCTTTCTTTTTGTCCAATTCTTGGCACTGTAAGAACCGATTTTCTGATTCAATCCAATATCCCAAAGGCCGATGAGCCCAATAGCTAGACTGACTTTTCCACGATTGGAATGCTTCTTTCCTCAATTGCGGAGTCCAAATGATTACATTTTTTGTGCTTGCCAGTTAGTGTTTGTTTTCGTATAAGCTTTTTTCCTTTATTTAGCGACTTCACCGAGGTCATGTAAATATGTTCTTATATGCTTACACAACATCCTCACAAAAGTATGACATGTAATATCACAAATACTTGAATAATTCATTGAATGTATTGTCCTAAGTTAAATAAGCATTTTTATTGGTGAGTTCATCTTTTTTGGAGATTAAGGGAGGTAGAGGTAAGGGTATGGACATAACTTTGTCTATAATATTAGGTCATCCATATAGTTTTTTTCTTTTTTATTCAAATAACACTTTAACGTCATATTAATATCCCTCATCTTTCACTTTCTTATCCAAATATCTAGTATAGCATAACCAAACTAACCTAATATTTTTATCCTCTTTTCTTATTATTTTAATATATATATATATATATATATATATATATATATATATATATATATATATATATATATATATATATATATATGTGTGTGTGTGTGTGTGTGTGTGTGTGTGTGTGTGTGTGTGTGTGTGAAAAAGTTCATGCGAGAACCATTCTTAGTGCGAGAACCGCGGGAACAAATCTGAGCCGTCCAATTTCCCCTCCTTCAATGTCATTGCCCACCCATGAATTCCTCACATGCACCCTACCACACTCTATCCCTCCACGCTCACCATCCAGGAAACTTCCCATATCCAAGGAACGGCTGAGATTGGTTCTCGCGGTTCTCGTACTAACAACGGTTCTCGAATGAACATTCCCTATATATATATATATATATATATATATATATATATATATATATATATATATAAGGGAGAGAAAGAAAGAAAAGAGACGTGAGAGGAGAGAGACAAGAGAGAGAGAGGGGATGTCTGATCGGCTGTGGGAAACAGAATTGTCAAGCCGACAGGACCCATGAGAAATGAGAAAGGTGTACCGGTGTTGAAAATAAACCTAATGGACTCACCTTATACCAAGCTGACATTGGTGCGGGTGGTTTTAGGAGTGTTCAACACCGAATATCCGAAAATTTGGATAATTTGTTTTATGTATCCCAAATTTTGGTTTCGGATATCCGAAAAATCTGTAAATTTCAAAAACATGCATTTTTATATAATTTTTTTAAAATATAATTATAAAATAACCATGTTTTTAACTTTAATTACCGAAAAATTTCTCAAATATGTTTTAGAATGAAAAATACATGTATATACAAATATATATGTAAAAATTTAAATAAATAAGCAATATAAAAATTAAAAAAAATTAAAAACAAAAAATATTTTCAATAGCGGATATTTGGAGTATCCAAAACTTCAAAAAATTATTATCCAAATCCAGAAAATAGGATATCCGGATTTATGGAATTTTCAGATCAATTTTCAGATTTGGATTATTTTCGACAACCCTACCCTTGTTCAGTCATTCTTTAAAATTATAAAAGTCAAGTAAGCTTACTCTTAACAACTAAACAACATATTATGTTAATTAAAAAAAACTAAACAACATATTAGACAACATGTCTACTATTAAATCTTCCTAAATACTACTTCAGTACTCACTAATGATAAAATATAAAAATTTATTAATTCTCTTTATTCATCATCTCTTATGATTTGGAAACTTATCTTGATCTTGTATGTAAAAAGATAAGTAGCAATACAAAGTAGAAGATATAGAACCTCTTATTAACTTTCATGACATTCTAAGTAAATGTCCTCAAATAGATGAAACAACCTCGTATATGATTATTTCAAGTCAAAACTAACCTTCTAATACATCTTAATATTGTGTATATGGCAAACCGGCTTTTCAACTAAATGACAACGTCCGTAAATGTCTATCATTTTTCCAAGAACAATATATGCACTTTATAGAAATATAAGTTGTTGACATATATTGCTAACTGATCGTGATTACATATACAACAAAGGGGTATTCAGCACAGAGATTATTGGGACTTGAGATTCATGTATTTACAATCTCAAACTCTTAAGTCTCGTTTGCATGTCACTTATTTTCATATTTGTCCTTTAACTTTACAAAATTACAAAAATAGTCACCGTGGTTGTCAATTTGTTTCAGTTTCGATCCTTTACACTAACTGACATTAAATCTTACCGTTAAAAACCATCATGTGCGTGACACATAAGGCTATTTTGGTCATTTTGTCTCTTATCTATATTACCAAATACTACTAACCTAAATCATTATTTAGAGATGTGCTCAACTTAGTCTCTATAAAAACTTTAGTTTCAACGGACAATTCTCAGCCCTTAGATCATTTTGAATCAAATGATCAGGATCAACCAAGCCTAAAAAACGCGGAGGGGTATTTTGGGAATAATAAAATTTCATTAAATTGCATCAGACGTCGTCCCCGTCTCATTCAATGCCTTCACGATCCAAAAGTCGCCGTCTCGCTCGAACCCTAGTCGATCTCTCCTTCTCCGGCGACGCTAAAAACGATCAATCCTTCTTCTCCGGCGACGCTATAACGTGTTGATTCGTCCGGCAAAGATAAATACATTTATCCGGCAACCACTAGTCCATCGTAAAAAGCTCAAACAACTGATACATCAGTCGAAATCGTCTTCATGACTTTCTGATACAAAACAGAGTTCTTCAAAATCACGTTCGAAGTAGTAAATCATACGTATTTCTCAATGGATATGAATCAAGCAAATATTAATAGCAATGAAGACATCAACACAAATCAAAAATCAACCTCTGCTAAGAAAAAATCGATTCTTGTGTACTAATGTAGCTTATAGCAGCACGTAATCACCTGTGATTGTATACGTTCTATGCTTTATTAACACAAAATACACAATTGAAAGTGCTTCCAAGTTCTTAGCTGTTACATAACACATGTGATTATCAATATATGTATATGAACATAATCACGGGTGATTTATTATATATGACATAATATATGCGTGTAATCACGCGTGATTTGATTGAAAATATAACATTTTAATGGCATAAATTTCAACTTATCACCTGTTTTAGCTATATAAAAGTTTCAAATTATTACAATCACATGTGATTATATATGTACCTGTATATAGAGGAACATTGTATTCCTTTTGTTCTTTTTGCAGCTTCTAATTTGAATACCATTCCGAAACCGGTTAGAACAATATATTTAAATACACCGGGAGGATCGCTATTCTATGTTCCAATTGTTGATCAGAGTCTACTACTATAAAGGGGACCAGGTTTCGATCACTAGAAGACTGTATTGAAATGTATAAACGTTATGCGTATAATAGAGGATTTGACATAGTAATGTCAACAGAAAAAAGACATTGTCGGGGTTAGTAAAGAACAGATATCTTTGGTGCGACAGATCTGGATTTCCAAGGAAGCAAAATGTTGACACCCTCAACAAAGAACAAACTGTTAAACCGGTTAAAAAACAAATACAACGAAGATAGGATGCATGACTCATGTTAGGTTTGCTTGGATATATGGATCAACGGAGTTTTTGCTTGTTGACTTCCAAGAAAAACACAATCACGAGTTGATTCCTCCAGAGTATATGCATGTATCTAAGAAAAATAGAAAGTTGAAGTTTTCTGAACAGTTGTTTATACTCAATGCCTCAAAGGCAAACATAGGTCCGAAAAAAGCACACAAGTAATATGAAAGGCTGTGAACAAAATGTGAATGGGACAATTGATGATTTTAGAAACTAGAAGAGGGATTTGAATGTCTATATTAATGAAAATGATTCTCAAATGCTTGTAAACATGATAGGAGAAAGAAAGAAATACACCCCTGGTTTCACATTTGAGTACAAGGTTGAAGACAGTCAATTGCACTCGATTTTCTGGGCGGACGAAGTGGCAAAGTGCAACTATAGGGAGTTTAGCGACGTCATGTCGTTTGATGCAACATATAGAACAAACAGGTAACACAATTCTTTAAATCACATGTGATTTACTTGACACTGAAGTTGATTAACTGTAGAATCATATACGTTTACAGGTACAACCTCATGTTTGTCCCTTTCACCAGCATAGATAATCATCGTAGGTGTGTGACTTTTGCTGCCGCACTAATAAGAGATGAGACCGCAAAGACTTGCACATGGCTACTTAACTCCTTTATGAAGACATTCCAAAAAGAACCGCTTATGGTTGTAACAGATCAGTACCAATCTATGAGGAAGGCTATTGAGACCGTTTTTAAAACCTCCAAGCATAGACTATGCATGTGGCACATCACACAAAAGTTGATGTCAAAGGTAATAATTATGTTAATCACATTTGATTTGCATATAGATTCACTTGTTAATCACATATGAGTCAATACTAAAAATATGTATAAGTAATATGAATATGAATGAGTAACTAATCACATGTGATTTTACATATAGATTCACTAGTTAACCACATGTGATTTGCATACAGATTCATGAGGCAAGTCCTGGCATTGAGGAATAGACGGAAAAAGACTTCAAGAGTACATTTGACAAAATTGTTTGGAACATGTACATCGAGCCTACGGATTTTGAAGATAAATGGGAAAAGTTGATGGATGCTTTTTCTTTGAAAAATAATAGTTGATTCAAGCATATGTTTGACATTAGATCAACTTGGATATTGTCGTATTTCATTCAAATGAAAATGTTTGGTTTGATGAGAACAACTTCAAGATCCGAGAGCGAAAATGCGTTTTTTACGAACTTCATGAAACGAGGGCCGACTCTAATTAACTTTATGGGTAGCTTTGATTCAGCAATGTTGAAACCGAGGTCAAAACAAGAAGCATTGGATGACAAGACCATCAGGACAACTAGAAATTTATCAACCAAACTCGGTATTGAAAAGCATGCAACAAAAGTCTACAAACATACAGTTTTTGACATCATTCAAAAAAAGATAGAAGCGGCTCTTTATAAATGTTCCTTGGATACAATGACTACAGAGGAGGAATGTCAGATTTCAATTGTTAACGAGACCTCAAAAGAAAAAGAATCTGTGTTTCAATACAAGGTAATTTTATTTGCAAAAATCTCATACATATTATTAGACAAAAATAGTGTATTCAAATGTTTTGTAGTCAATCACATGTGATTATTATTCTAATCACATGTGATAATAAATAAACAGTGTTACAAAATCTTTGAAGTCAATCACAAGTGATTACTAATCTAATCACATGTGATATTGAAAAATAGTGTATTCATTAAAATAGTTCTTGTTGGTGCATAATTGTAAATCCCTAGTTCTTATCAATCCAATACATACATGTTTACTTGAAATGTTAATTCAAATGTGTTTTGATTATTGGTTTACATGTTTATATATTCTAAGTGTTTTCTTATATTCGTTTTAAGCTTACAAGTACTTAGTCATGTGTTGATTTGTGTTTGGAAGTTTAAGTATAAGTGAAGGTTACCACGTGCGTGATGAAGCTCACTACGTGCGTAGTGGAGCTCACTACGTGCGTGGTGAGGAAGATGATTAATGTTTAATTAATTATTATTAAAACAACCGGTACGTGCGTACTGGACTAACTACGTGCGCAGTGCAGAGCATTACGTGCGTAGTGGAAATTAATTAAGGAAGTGACGTGTTACAATCAAATACGCGTATTCCACACTATAAATACTGATTAACCTCGTATTAGCGCGGGTAATCGATCGGGGGAATCGTCCGTAATCACATATAACTACCGGAAATCGACCTTAAGCCTCAGTGAGCCTTCGTAATCGTACATTTTCGCGAACTTAGTGTTAATCTCGAATCCAAGGGCAGCCTTAAGCATTCTGTGTGAGTTCTTAGAGTTGTTCTTGATCCTACTCTCTGTGTTCTTCGTGTTAACTGTGTGCCGGACACCTAAGCAGATCTTAGAATCCTTAGGAGGGTTGGGAAATAGATATTCCGCACTATTTCTCATCCTAGATCAGTCTAGCATTAGGGTGTGTTAGTTTATAACCCCCACCGGTCCTACAAAGTGGTATCAGAGCCTTGTGCTTTGATTGATCACTTTTCCTTAGGTTTCGTGATCTAGGTGTCGTTTAGGCTTGTTAGCTTTGTCCTTTTTTCGGTGTTTTATCGGTCGTTTTAGTCGAAAACAGGTCATTTTTGCGTTAAAAAGGTTTGTTTTTACGTAAAGTAATCTTAATCGTTGCAGTTTAATCGTGCGAAGTGCCTTTCATTACGTGCGTATTGATCTTCAGTGCGTGCGTAGTGGGTGATTGGTCCTCTAGAATCTTCGGTAGCCTGTGTGTCTGCGCGTGCGTAGTGTGTCATCAACACGTGCGTAGTGCTTCTCACTTCGCACGTATTGAGTCTGTGTGTCAAATATTTTCTTAAAAAGCAATTTACTTGTTTCGTACGTAGTGAAGTCACTTCGTGCGTACTAGGTCCCCATTCCGTACGTACCTGAGACTGTGTGATCTTTTGTCAGTCTGTACGTAGTATAGTTTACTACGTGCGTAGTATGTTCACTTCTTGCGAACCATTCTCACTTCGTGCGTAGTGTTTACGTTTGTTTTAGGTCTTAATCAAAATGTCTGACATGAGTGCTATGGCTGCCAAACAAACTATAACTGCATTAAGTAATTTAATATTGGACAATGAACAAGGCGGGATAAATAAAGTACCTAGACTGCTAACCATGGAAGACTACCCATTCTGGAAACCACGTTTCAAAATTTTTATTGATGGGATTGTTCCACGGTTGCACCGGGCCATCTCTGCTGATTATGTCGTGCCTAAAGGTGAAGGGAATATCGAAGTTCCCTATGATCAGATGAGTGACGATCAGAGGAAGGCTTATGATGCTGAGAAGAAAGCCTACTCTTATCTGATCCAAGCTATTCCTAATGAGATCTTCCACCAGTTCCGACGGTATAGAACATCACGTTCCTTGTGGAATGCACTTCAAAAGAGGAACGAGGGGAATGCATCTCTGAAAGAGCTCAAGGCCTCACAGTTGAGAAAGGAGTTTGACCATTTCACTTCATACATGAATGAAAAGCTTTCAGATCTGATCAACAGATACAACCATCTTCTCAGTGAAATGGATAGTTTGGGGGTGCAGATCTCAGAAAGACAACAAGTAGAGACTTTGTCCAAGGCAATACCCAAAAGCTGGAGGCCGTTCATTATGATTCTTAAAAATGGTGAAGGTTTTGAGGGCATGGATCTGAATGACTTCATTACTAAGCTGAAAGAGCATGAACAGGAGGAGCAAAATATGGACAGATTGAGCAGCTATGTGCAAAATCCCTCATTATATTGTACTGGACCCATTGCTTCTCCAGTCACTTCATCAAATGCTCCACTGCAGACAGCCTTTACATCTAACGTTTGTTCTTCAAGCAAGTCTGCTCCTGAAACTCCAAGTGGACCACCATATTCTGCTCCTTCAAGCAAAACGTCTATGCCTGCCTTAAACACTGAGCATTTCAAGCATGGTAGTACTGAAGAAGTAAAGGAGCACATGGGGATACTTAGTGCTTTGGTCTCTTCGGATGATGATCTTGTTGGGAAATAATCTAAGTTATTGAGCATGAAAATGAGAACTGTTTGGTAAAGGTTGGTGAAACAGTTTAAAACTGTTTGTTGAAAATATGAAAACAGTTGAGAACTGTTAGTACAAACTACTACAACTGTTTGAAGACCTTGAAGCTGAAGACTGTTAGAAGACTAAAGAACTGTTGTGTTCATTAAACAGTTTCTGTTGAGCTATATTTGGAAAATCCTATCTTAGAAGATATCTCGAAATACTTTGAAGATTAACAAGATTATCTCAGAAGATAGAAGATTACCTAACTGTCAACAATTCAAGGAGGATCAAGAGTCTATATATTCTTCATTAGATGATCAATTGACGACGACGACTTGATCTCATTATTCAAAGCATTTGTTCTTATTGTTATTTATTTTTCTGAAAGTGTTTTAGCCTCTAAGTTTCTTGTTGAAACCTAAGAACAGTCTGTGTTCTTCGTCTAACAGAATAAGTTAGATTGGGGGTGAAGTTTGCTTTTGTAATCATTCTGGTTGGTTAATAAAACTACTGTTTGATTGAATTAATCTTTGTTTAAAACCTTCTTTAATCAATTAAGTGTGATTCCGCAACTTCTTAATTGATTGTGATCATAGTTAAAGATTAACTTTTATATTACTCTGATTTATTATTTAAAAGTTAGTTCTTGTTATTTGATATAATATATATCCGATCCTGACAAGTGGTATCAGAGCCTTATCATTAAGGTTCCTTTGATCACCAGTTGAAGGTTTTTGCTTTACCTTGCTTTATTTTTCGAACTGTTTTTTTTAAATCAATTTGTTTCAATGGATTCGGGAGGTTCTTCTGATAACAGTGGATCAGGGTCTAACATTCGTGTTCCCATGCTCAAACCATCTGATTTTGAGATGTGGAAACTAAGAATTAAACAGCATGTCCAACTAATGGACTATGATGTTTGGCAAATCATTGAAACTGTTCCTACTAATACCATTGAACTGGATGAGAATGGAAAACCAAAGAAGAAACCACCACCAAAGACAGATGCTGAAAAGAAAAGTAGAATGATTGAGATGAAAGCCCTCAGCATCCTTCAGATTGCAATTCCCAATGAGTATCAACATCAATTCAAGAAATTTGATGATGCTCATGAACTTTGGAATGCTCTGGAAAAGAGGTTTGCTGGGAATGCTAGTTCTAAGAGAAACCAAAGAGATCTTCTTAAACAAGCCTATGAGAACTTCACCAGTGGGAAGAATGAGAGTATCACCCAAATCTTTGATAGGTTTTACAAACTGGTGAGTCAACTGGAGAGTGCTAAGGTTAGGCTTGATCAAGATGAGATAAATAGAAAATTTCTTAGGTCTCTAGGTGATGAATGGACTGTGTTTGCTGCACAATGGAGAACCAAGGATTCTCTTGAAGACATAGAGTTAGATGACCTCTATAATAGTTTGATAGTGTTTGAGGGAGAGATAGAGGGAAAAAGAAAAACTGCTATCCCTAGTCATAATGCTGCTCTCCTATCTTCCTCAGGTATGGAATCAAACCATTCATTAACTAACTCTCTTGATAGTGGTGCAGGTACTAGTTCTGGTGTTGGACTAGATATGAATACTCCAGATGCAGTTCTTGAAGCTTTTCTTGCCAGCCATGCTCATTCAACCCTCACCAATGAGGATCTTGAACAAGTGCACCCTGATGATCTTGAGGAAATGGATCTCAAATGGCAGATGGCCATGCTTACCGTTAGAGCCAAGCGATTCATTAAAAGAACTGGAAGGCAAAACATGAACTTCAGAGCTGATGGCAAGGCTGGATTTGACAAGTCAAAGGTTAGATGCTTCAAATGTCAACAACTTGGCCACTTTGCAAGAGAATGCAAATCTGGTGGACAAGTTCAGAATCAAGGTCAGAGGCAAACTCAGAACCATACCTCCTCAGCATTGGTCTCACAAGAAGGCCATGGATTTGATTGGAGTGATCAAGCAGAGGAGGCTACCAGCAACAAAGCTTTGATGGCATTGACTGACTCCTCCATCAAGATGGATTCTCCAGAATCTGAGGACATACAGGTATCTTCTAAACTATGTCCTGGTGAATGTAGAGCTATTGTTAAGAGATTTAGAGAGCACAATAAGAAAGTATGTGATGCTCTAAGTAAAATGGAGGAGAGAAGGTATGAGTATACTGCTGTGATAGAAGATTTTGAAAAGAAAATTAAAGACTATCAGGCTAATGAACTGCAAATGGACTATGATAGAAAATATCATAAGTGGGAGAAAGAGCAGTTTCAAGATGAGATTGATAGTCTGAAAAAGAAGTTAGTTGAAAAAGAAAGCAAGGTGAATGAACTCACAAAGAAATTGGAGGGTGTGGACATTGATCTTGGAATGTTCAGGGCTGCAAACCTTAAGCTTGAGACTCTGCTACAATCTCAAGTGAGAGACAAGGTGAAAACTGGCCTAGGATACAAACAAACCCCACCTCCATACAACCAAAACTACATAACTCCAATGTCTGAGGTAGCTGACAGATATGTTAATGAACCTTTGGAAGATGAACTTAAGTCAGCTGATCCAAAGTTTGAGAGTTATGAAGATGAAGTTGTGTCAGTAGTAAGTGTTGAAGATAATGAGGAAGTTGTGAAGAAGGATGAAGGTATTCCATATGAAAATCACATCCTGTGTGAGCCCATTCCCACAAAATCGTCTTTACAACCTGTGGTGTTTGTAAAAGCATCCACTGAACCCCTCACCAATGAGCCAAAATCCTCAAAAACTGTTAACTCTATTAGCAGTTCCACAACTGTTACAAACAGTCCCCATCTTTACACTAACAGTTTCAACAAGAACCCAAACAGTTCTAAGCTAAAAAGCCCAACTGTTAGTACCAAAGCCAAAGGAAAGGAGAAAGTTGGTGAAGTTGTGTATACTAGGAAGAAGAAGGAAGTTGCAAAACCTCAGGCTAAACCCAAATCTAAGAAAAGGCATACTGAAGTGCCTGCATGCACATGTCAAAAACATGGTGTCCAAAAGTTTCCTCAATCTGCAGCTGTTAGAGGAAATCAAAGAAATAGGAACCAATTCTGGTCACAAAGAACTGGTTTACCTATTGTGAAAACCAAAAAGTGCTACATTTGTGGAAGATCTAATCATTTAGTTCAAGACTGTTACTATAACCCACAGACCAATGGCACTCAAAACAAAAGTCCCAAAAGACAGAATAACAGTTCTAAAACTGTTAAGTCAAAACAGATCAACAGTTCTAAGACTGCTAAGCCAAAACTGGCAAACAGTTCTAAAACTGTTACATCCAAACCAACTAACAGTTCCAAAACTGTTTTAGCAAAACCAAAAACTGCTGGTTTGGCTTGGATGAAAATTCAAAAACAAACTGATTCTGGAGAGGGTAAGACTGTTCTTCATACTGAAAATCAAAAGGAATCACAAGTTGATTCATCTGTTTTATCAACTCCACCAGTTGTTTGTTCAAAGGTATCCACTGTAAATCACAACAGTTGGAAACCACATGTTCTTACAAAGTATTCATCACACAAATTAGAGAAATCTAAGTTGGATGAAATCAAAAAGAACCAAACTCTGTTTAAGTATTATGACTTGAACGGTGTACCCAAGACCTGCATGGCCTGGGTACTTCCTGCTACTAACTGATTTTATTTGTGCAGAGCATTCATAGGGCCAATCATGGATCTATCTGGCATGTGGATAGTGGATGCTCAAGGCACATGACTGGAAATCCACAATGTTTGAAGGATTTAAAAAGAATCAATGGAGGATTTGTAGCATTTGGAGGAAATCCAAAGGGAGGAAAAATCACAGGTAAAGGAGCTGTTGAGGCAGATACACTTACATTTAATGATGTTTTCTTTGTTGAACAGCTTAAGTACAATCTGCTAAGTGTATCTCAAATCTGTGACAATGGAAACAAAGTTTTGTTTACAGATTCAGAATGCATTATTCTTTCAAAAGATTTTAAATTAAATGAGAAGGATGTTCTTTTAAGAACACCTAGAAAAGATAATGTATATTGTCTTGATCCACAAAAGATTGCTAAACAGAATGTGTTAAGCTGTTTACTCTCCAAAGCATCTCATGATGAGTCTGCCATTTGGCATAGAAGGATGTGTCACATGAATTTTAAAACCATGAACTTGTTAGCTAAAAACAGTTTGGTAAGAGGTTTGCCCCAAAAAGAGTTCTCATGTGATGATTATTGTGTGGCATGTCTTAAAGGCAAGCAACACAAAACTTCTTATAAGACCAAAGAAGTTTCTTCTATTACTGCACCTTTACAATTGTTACACATGGACCTTTTTGGTCCTACATCTGTGATGAGTATAGGGAAGAAAGCATATTGTTTAGTCATAGTTGATGACTTCACCAGGTTCACATGGGTTCAATTTCTTAGAACAAAGGATGAAACAGCTGAGTTAGTTAAGTCCCTTATTCTTAAAATTGAAAATCAATCTGATTTGAAGGTGAAAGTCATTAGATCTGACAATGGTTCTGAATTTAAGAACTATGAGCTAAACAGTTTTTGTGAAAGTAAAGGTATTGAAAGACAGTTTAGTGCTCCTAGGACTCCCCAACAGAATGGAGTTGCTGAGAGAAGGAATAGGACTTTGATAGAGGCTGCTAGGTCAATGTTAGCCGATTCTAGACTTCCAATGACATTCTGGGCAGAAGCAGTGAACACTGCCTGCTATGTTCAGAATAGAGTACAAGTAGTCAAGTCCAAAGGGAAAACTCCTTATGAGTTGTTTCTCAAGAGAAAACCTTTAATCAACTTCTTCAAACCGTTTGGTTGTCCGTGCACTATCCTTAATACCAAGTCAAAGTTAGGCAAGTTTGAGAGTAAGGCTGAAGAAGGTTTCTTTGTAGGATACTCCACTCAAAGTAAAGCTTATAGAGTTTTTAACAATGTCACTAGAATCATAGAAGAGAGTATGAATATCTCTTTCAATGAAAATAGGATCAATATTGCAGGTAATGGACCTGATTGGTTATTTGATATTGATGCATTGTCTAAATCTCTTTCTTTTGAGTATTCTACTGAAACAGCTACAGGTACCCCAACAACTGTTAGCTCAAACAGTTTTGATACTGTTAGCTCAAAACCAACAACTGTTGGTTCAAACAAAGTTACTGAAGACTTTGTTGTGATTCCTATGCTTTAACAAGAGTTCTCCAACGTTGTTGATCCATTGATGGATGCTGAATCTTTAAAGGACATGGAATCACATGATCCTCAACATCACACTGACTCTGCTGATCAAGTGTGTGATAACGCTGAAAATTCAAGTGAATGTGAATTTGATCTATCTAATCTAGGGGATGAACTGACTGAAGAAAACATTCCTACATCAAGAGTTCACAAGATTCATCCAATATCACAAATAATTGGAAATCCAACCACTCCTATCAGAACAAGAAATATGCTGCAAAATGAAAATAGTGGTGTGGATCTTGCCCAATTTGACGTGAATGCTTGCTTTTTGTCTCAAATAGAACCAAAGAAAGCAATTGAGGCATTGAAAGATCCTTCATGGGTAGAGGCAATGCAAGAGGAGCTCTTACAATTTCAAATTCAGCAAGTTTGGAAGTTGGTTGAGCTTCCAAGAGGTAAAAGAGTAATTGGCACCAAGTGGGTGTTCAGAAACAAGAAAGATGAAAGAGGAATTGTTATCAAGAACAAAGCAAGACTGGTTGCACAAGGCTACACACAAGAGGAAGGAATAGACTATGATGATGTTTTTGCACCTGTTGCAAGGATTGAAGCCATTCGGATATTTCTTGCTTTTGCAAGCTTCAAAGGATTTAAGGTGTATCAAATGGATGTCAAGTCTGCTTTTCTCTATGGCACTATTGATGAGGAGGTATATGTGTGTCAACCCCCTGGCTTTGAAGACTCAAAGTACCCTGACAAGGTATATAGGTTAGATAAAGCCCTATATGGTCTACATCAAGCTCCTCGAGCTTGGTATGAGACATTGTCATCCTATCTCCTTGAGAATGGTTTTAAGAGAGGCACAATTGACAAAACATTGTTTACAAAGATTGTTAAAACAGAGATTTTGCTTGTTCAAATCTATGTTGATGATATAATCTTTGGATCCACAAATGACAGCTTGTGCAAAGAATTTGAAGTCATTATGCACAAAAGATTTCAGATGAGTTCAATGGGTGAACTCACATTTTTCTTGGGATTACAAGTCAAACAGAAGCCCACTGGTATTTTTCTAAGCCAATCTAAGTATGTCAAGGACATATTGGACAAGTTTGGCTATCAAGATGTGAAGCTGGCAAGTACTCCAATGGAAACACACAAACAGTTGGGAGCAGATTCTGAGGGGGAGGATGTTGATATACACCTCTATCGATCAATGATTGGTTCATTAATGTACTTAACTGCTTCTAGACCTGATATAATGTTTGCTGTTTGTGTTTGTGCCAGGTTCCAATGCAGTCCGAAGATGTCACACCTGTTTGCTGTAAAGAGAATCTTTAGATATCTCAAAGGCCAACCAAAATTGGGACTTTGGTATCCTAAAGATTCACCTTTTGATTTGGTGGCATATTCTGATAGTGACTATGGTGGAGCCAATGTGGACAGAAAATCAACCTCTGGAGGATGTCAATTCTTTGGATCAAGGCTGGTCTCATGGCAATGCAAGAAACAAACAACAGTTTCAACTTCAACAGCTGAGGCTGAATACATTGCTGCATCAAGCTGCTGTTCACAAGTGTTATGGATCCAAAATCAGCTTCTGGATTATGGTTTGTCTTTCTTAAATACTCCTATTTATGTTGATAACACCAGTGCTATTAGCATAGTTAATAATCCAGTGAAGCATTCTAAAACCAAGCACATTGAAATCAGATTTCACTTCATAAGAGACTGCAATGAAAAGAGATTAATCCAAGTTATGAAAATTCATACTGATGATCAATTAGCTGATTTGTTCACTAAAGCTTTTGATGTGAGCAGATTCAACTTTTTGATTTCCAACATTGGAATGATTAACTTGGACTAACAGTTGTTCATTATTCCATGTTTTTCACACTAACAGTTTGCAACTGTTAGTTACGTTTTCTAACAACTGTTATCCTTTAAGTATTCAGAGAGGGAAATGCAAATTCACACATCATTTTTGGACATATCTGCTGACCTGTCTCACAAACAGTTCTTCACACTCGTGACTGTCCTTGTTATGAGGTAAAGGTAAATTCACTTTCTTGAATCAACAGTTCCAAACTGATAAAGGTGAGTCCTTTTGCTTGTTCTATAGTGCATTTGATATGACCAGTCACTGCATGCTATTAATGGAAATTACTGGATATTAATGGTCATTAATGGCTATTAACGGACATTAATGCCTCCTAGTTTCTCTATAAATAGTCTTGCACCCATCCTTCACAAATCACACCTACATTTGCACACTCTTCTCTCTGCAAATGGATACTAACTTTTTCTAATAACCCTCAAAGATATTAATGTTAGACAAAGTTATGTAACCATCCCTGCCCCATTTGTAAGAATGCATGAGCTTTGGCATCACTCATCATGTGTTCTTGGGATGCATGATGATCGGGATAGGTTTCCCTTGACACAACATCCAGATCCACGTAGGCCAAATATACAAATTGATCATATTCGTATAAGAGGTGATTTTGAAAATTTCACTCTCTTTCATGAATTGCCTACACCATGTTGTCTAAGATTCGTCTTGAACCTAGCAGGCACTACAAACTCCGTAGTGTGGTTCAATGTTCGAAGATATAATACTCGTAACCACCAGAGGGCCTCAGATGATGAGGCAGTGGAAGTCACTGTCTTCGATGACTAGTTCCACTGCACACCCACGAGGCAAATTATGACAATCGTCTCTGGTGATGCATAAGATGAGAAGGTCTACTGCACACCCATTGGTAGGTAGTATGTTTTGACAATTGTCTAAGGCTTATCAACAGTTGACTGAGAAAGTTGTCTACACTTACGGTGTAGATCATTGTTCTCCCACACCTACGAGACGGCCTTGCACAATTAGATAAGCAGTACCAACAATGGCTCGTGTATTACATGACCATTCTTTAAAGACAGGCTTCTTAGTAAGACGATGGTGGCACTGTAGAGGCTATTCTGAACTCGATTCTTAAATAACGAAGACAGTCTTGAGCAAGAATGTGAATGTGATGATGATTGTCTTCCCTTAAAGTTCAGATTTGATGATACAAACTGTTATCAATCATTTGTCATATGTAGATCTAGGAGTTAAGACAGTTCTTATAAGCTGTGTTTAGATCTATAGTACAAGACAGTTTTGTTTTTCTTTTCAACTTATTGTAGCTCAATTGTGATTATCTTGAATAAAATATATCTTATGTTGATGACTGTGTTCTCTAATGTTTTATTTTTATTGCTTCAGCATTTGATATATGTGAGCCGAAAGTTTGTTTGACAGTTGCACATTTCTGTTTCAATCAATACTAACAGTTTTTCAACTGTTCGCATATGGCTTCGGCAACTGTTAGACAAAGTCCATGTGCAACTGAGGGGGAGAATTTCGTCAACTAAGGGCGAGAAATAAAGAACAGTTGTAAATCCTAAACAACTGTCAATTCATATAAATGATCAAACAAAAGGGAGTGAACTTTTGAATAACAGTTGTTACATCTTATGAAAACAGTTTCTCAACTGTTAGTTCATTTTTGTCCGTCAACTGTTAAGCTAGTAAAAACAGTTTCTCAACTGTTAGTTCATTTTTGTCCGTCAACTGTTAAGCTTTTAAAGGGTGCTTTGGTCTTTGCAGGATTTTGAAAGCCTTTGGATTACGTTCAACAATCGAAACATATATAAACCATTCCCTCCTCAGAGGTTTCTTTACGCATACTGAACTTCGTTTGAACGCTAAAACCCTAGAATTCTACTATCAAATCGCCATGGCTCCCCTTCCATTCGTCAAGGAACATAACATGCTTGCTTTTCTTTCAAAACCTGATGATCTTCACACGTTTCACGATATGATTGATTATCTCTCAATGTCCAATCTCAATACTGCTCTCACCATCAACCCTACCATATACACTTCACACATTGATCAGTTTTGGAAACATGCTCAACTTCGAACAACTGATGACGTGCAATGGATTGATTCTACCATTGATGAGTTGACCGTCTCAATCTCTGAGGACACCATTCGCCAAATTCTACAACTCAATGATAGTGAGGGTGAGTATTCTGATTCAGTTTCACTAGATTTTTTGCATGCCGAGCTTGTTAAGCTTGGGTATGAGGGTCCTTCAGGGAAGGGTACATTCTATAAGGGACAATTTTGTGCTCACTGGAAGTATTTAATCCATACTCTCCAGCAGTGCATTAGTCCTAAAAGAACAGGATGGAACGAGTTTGGAAGCAACATTGCTTTGGCCTTAATCTGTTTGGCCAACAATCGTTGCTTCAATTTCTCAAAATTAATTTTCAATGGCATGGTAAAACATCTAGGGACCAAGTATGGTCTCTTTTTGATGTATCCTCGATTTGTGCAAGTATTGTTAAACTTTTTGTTGCCAAATCTGAAAACACACAAGAGGGTCATTATTCCCTCTGCTCATGTGGCTTCCACTTTGAGCAAACTGTTGATTAATGGCAAGAGTTTCTCTGGTGCCATAACTCCTCCACTCTCTGAAATGGTGGAGTTTCTGTCAAGAAACAGGACTGCCAGTGTTGAGCATGAAACCCATCATATTGCTACACCACCAACACTGGAACCCACAGTCCAAGATACTCAAAATTCCCAACCTGCTTCTTTTGAAAGAGCTACAACACAAGCCCCTGCACTAAAAATATTTAGAAAGAAGAGGAAAACTGTTGGTGCTCCTTCCACCACAGTTAGTGAACCCCAAACTGTTAGCCCTGCACAGGAGCATTTACCTGTGCAGAATATCGAAAGAGAACCTTTGGTGCTGTCTCCCATGCACAATGAGGAGGTGATCATTCCTCAAGAGGGTGATCATATGGTCTTTGAGGCTGACACTACTGTTTTATCTGCAAGGGATAAACAGGACAGTGTTAACATAGCTAAGACCTCAACCATGGCAACAGAGACTAGTAAAACAGTTTCTGGTAATCCCCAGAACCAAGAACAGAGGGGTACTGATGGTGATACTCAGGGGAGTCAACCACCAGTGAAAAATGTCAATGATATGGTCACAGTGGAAACACTAACTGACATTGAGACTAGACTGAAACAACATGCATTGACGGATCCTAACTTTGCACCTTACCTTGCTGCTCATATACACCTAAAGAAAAGGATTGCTCTTCAAAACAAAAGGATAGTTTCTCAAGATGAGAAGATAAAAGAACTGACTGAAAAGTTGGAGAAGGCAACTGAAGTACTCAAGGTAGTAGCAATTCACAATGAGGTGCTAATAAGGCAAGATAAGCAGCTGAACTTTCTTGATGAGAATCTGAAGAAGGCAACTAATGTTCTTCATACTCATGAGATGCTGCTTAAACCCAAATCCTTGGTGAAAACCTCTTCAACTGCTCAAGCTAAAGGAAAAAGAAAATCCAAGCAGGAAGGAGTTAAACAGACAGTTCCACAGGATAAACAAACAGTTGTTGCTACAACTGAACAAACAGTTGCAACCATTGACCCAACAGTTGCTGTTGAAGTTGTTGAAACAGTTGCTGTAGTTGATGAAACTGTTGTTGAAGATGTGCAAACAGCTGTAGTTGAAGAAGAAAGGTTATCAGCGGTGGATAGAGTGATGATTAACAGAATGGTTATGCAAGGTGATTATCCAACGACTAAAGCTTTCAGATCATGGTCCAAAGTCAAACAAAATTACTTAATTGAAATAGGTGCTCAAATTCTCAACATCAGCACATTTAAAATGGCTCAAAGGATCGATGATGGATGGCTAGAAGGAAAGGTAAAGAAGTTGGAACCACTTCCTCCTAAAGCAGGATTTAAAGGCATTGCTTTTGCTGAGAAACAGAAAGAAGAAATGAAAGAAGAAAAGATGCCCCCTGTATCATTAAAAGGAAAGGAAGTAATGGTTGATATTCCCAAGCTGAAACTTTCTAAAGAACAGCAAGAAGAACGGGATAGGGAATATGCACAGAGATTGAATGCTGAGCTTGAATTGCAAGAACAATCAGATTTTGAGCTAGCTAAAAAGATAGGTGCTCAAATGACAAAAGAGTTAGAAGAAGAAGAGAAAAAGGAGAAGGAAGCTGCTGGTAAGGGAGTTAAAAGAAAAAGGGTAATAAAAGATAAAACAGTTACAGTTAAGCCAACCAAGAAACTTCCCACTTCAAACAAAGCTGCTGTGGTTCACAAAATTTTGAAAGATAAACTGACAGTAGACGTTCAGCAAGGGATTGACCAATTGGAAAAAGAATTAGGTGAAAAGTCTCATATTGTTGAATGGAAGTTTGAAGAAAAAGCAAATGACAAACATTGCATTACTATTGCAAGGGAAGATGGATCTGTTGAGGTATATGACAATTTTGTACAAATGATGACAAGAATCTCACCAGAAGATGTACAAGAGTTGTATACATATGGAATTAAGCACTTTAGTGACCCAAATGAAGGAATCAAGATTTTGATGGAATATCTTACCAGCATTTGCAACCCATTGAAGATTATGCCCAAACTGACAGCAGAGGAAGCTTTTCCCATAAAGGCAGTGAAGGTATATGCAAGATCAAGGACGTATTACGTGGTAATGGGAAATACATTGCATGAGTGGTTTGATTTGAACTTCATTGGGCATCACAAGACTAAGCTGGAGTATTTTATTAAAGCTAAATTCCATGGAGACTCAAAACAGAAGGAAGACTTACTGAACAGATTCAAAAGGAGATTAGAAGAAATGTGACTCATTACTTATATTAATTTGTCTATGATCAAACCAACAACTTAAATGTATTATTCAATACTTTAAGTTAGGGGGAGATTGTTGGGAAATAATCTAAGTTATTGAGCATGAAAATGAGAACTGTTTGGTAAAGGTTGGTGAAACAGTTTAAAACTGTTTGTTGAAAATATGAAAACAGTTGAGAACTGTTAGTACAAACTACTACAACTGTTTGAAGACCTTGAAGCTGAAGACTGTTAGAAGACTAAAGAACTGTTGTGTTCATTAAACAGTTTCTGTTGAGCTATATTTGGAAAATCCTATCTTAGAAGATATCTCGAAATACTTTGAAGATTAACAAGATTATCTCAGAAGATAGAAGATTACCTAACTGTCAACAATTCAAGGAGGATCAAGAGTCTATATATTCTTCATTAGATGATCAATTGACGACGACGACTTGATCTCATTATTCAAAGCATTTGTTCTTATTGTTATTTATTTTTCTGAAAGTGTTTTAGCCTCTAAGTTTCTTGTTGAAACCTAAGAACAGTCTGTGTTCTTCGTCTAACAGAATAAGTTAGATTGGGGGTGAAGTTTGCTTTTGTAATCATTCTGGTTGGTTAATAAAACTACTGTTTGATTGAATTAATCTTTGTTTAAAACCTTCTTTAATCAATTAAGTGTGATTCCGCAACTTCTTAATTGATTGTGATCATAGTTAAAGATTAACTTTTATATTACTCTGATTTATTATTTAAAAGTTAGTTCTTGTTATTTGATATAATATATATCCGATCCTGACAGATCTTCTGAAGGGTAAAATTGGAAATGCCTATTTGACTCAAGAAGACTATGAGCAGATTGACAATGATGAAATGGAGAGACAGGACATTTTATGGTCCTATGCCAACCTTGTGAGGAGAGCAAAAGCTTTGGTTAAACGAACAGGGATGCAGATTACAGCGACTAAGGATACAAAGCTGGGCTTCGACAAATCAGCTGTAACCTGTTACAACTGTGGCGAAAAGGGTCATTTTGCGAGAGAATGTGAGAAGCCAAAGAACTCAGGACCCAAGTATCCCTTCAGGACATATCCTGGAAAATCTTCAACTACCACTACTCCACAGAAAGCTGAAACATCCCATGAGGGATCATCCAAAGCGATGGTAGTTGTTCAGAAAGATGAGGGGATAGACTAGTCAGTACACTTTCAAGATAATGATGCTTTCGAAGTTGCTGAGACCAACTTTGCCAGTGTTCAAGATCTGAATGATGATTCACAATCTGAAGCAGATAGTGTGCAGGAAACTGATGATGAATCTGTTGCCAGTAAGGAAGAATCAGTGATGCCTACTGATGAGTACAATGTCAAACCAGTTTCAGTGCCAGCTGCCGAACCAACGCTAGTGATTGTTCAAACTAAATCAGAAGATCTTAAGGCGTGCATGACTGGCAAACCTGCTGATTCAAAGGTAAGTAACAATTCTGGCATTCCTTGTGCTTCGTGCAATGACTATGTGCAAAATATTTTATCTTTGAAATCTCAAGTAAGTGATCTTACCTCTAAATTGCATGAAAATTCAATCATTAAAGGTAGGGAAAAGACACTAAAAGCCAAAACAAACAGATTAGAGAACTAGAGGTAGCATTGCTAAACAAACAGGATGCCATAGTTTTCTACATCAATCAGATAGATACACTGAAGCGAGACCTTGCTAGTTCTAAGGTAGATTATGAGACTCTCAATCAGAAACTGAAAAGTTATTCAACTTCATCTTATCTATTTGAGCTCATAATCGACCGGAGACCTCAAGGTTCCGATTCAGAAAAAGACAAACAGGCATATACTAAATGTCCACCACCAGTGTTAAACCAACTGGTGCAAACAGATGTCTTTACTGAAGCTGACCAACTTCCTTCCAAGGTTGATGCACCGTCTGCTTCAACTTCAAAACCTGATTTAAAAATGAAGGGAGTAGTTGGTGAGCCTCAGATGAAAGAGGTCAAACAAGAAGAAAAGCCTGAATCTGGTATGAGAAAACTTCTAGGTAATTCTTCTGGACAAGGCACGTTAATGAAAAATGTGCAAGCAGCACTCCGAACCATAGAAAAGGAGGGTGCAAAGTCTCCTGCAACCCGTCCTTATGAAGAAGTTAGAATTTTGCCAACACAATGTGGTTTAGGAGTAGAGTCAAAATGTCAAGTTCAGCAAAAAGTGCCACATAATCCTGCAAAACATCAGTCAAACAGGATTTGTTATGTGTGCAGGAGACCTGGTCACCTCAGTTATGAGTGTGATCAGCAACAACAGAGCTGCAGGGGGAAAGTTGATTTTTCTGAAAATTTTCAGAAAAATAAAACGTTTAATCAAAATAATCAAAAATCAACTGACCCTCATCAGCTCAAAATGACTGTTGGGGAAACTTCTAGTAAACTCAAAAGTTCCGAGGTTAGTCAGATGGGGAAGGAACCACTTCATAAGGTGATTAACACTTCTAGTGTTTATCACAAGGCTTCTCCTCGTCAAGACTTAAAATGGACCAACAAACCCAAATCTAAAACGTCCAATAGTCCAGATACCAATGTAGACTCCAAAGCTACTGGTATGTGGATTAATGTGCAAGTTGTTGGAGAAGATGGGAAACCCATGACCATTCGGGCATGGGTTCCCAATGCTAACTAACCTTCTACTTGTTTGTGCAGGGTGCTCGCCGGTATAACACGTGGATTGTCGATAGTGGAGCATCCAGGCACATGACAGGTGATCTGAGTCTGCTTTCAAATGTCAGAAAAATAAAAGGAGGGTATGTCAGCTTTGCGGGAGATAAGGGAGGTCACATCACAGCTCAAGGTTTCTTGTCTAATGGGAGAGTGAGCTTTGACAAAGTCAACTATGTCGAGCAGCTAGCAAACAACCTGCTGTCAGTCTCTCAAATCTGTGATAAAGAGTTCAAAGTGATGTTTGACGACAAACAATGCTATGTGCTAAAGAAAGAATTTCAGATTCCCGAAGATATGGTTTTAATGTCAACTCCGAGACATAATGATCTTTATGTCCTGGACATGTCAAATGCTTCGGTGAAAGAGGTGGAGCATCAATGCTTTCTTACAAAGGCAACTGAAAAGGACTCCATTTTATGGCACAAGAGGATGTGTCACTTGAGCTTGAGAAAGATGAATCATTTAGGTCACCATGAGCTCGTAACGGGAGTCAATCTGAAAAGCTTCCATCTACCCGACAAATGCATTTCATGTAAAATGGGGAAGCAGACGAAGAAACCCCACAAATCGAAGAAGTACCACTCCATTTCAATCCCGCTTAAACTACTTCACATGGATCTATTTGGTCCGGTGCGGTACAAGAGCATTCATGGAGATAGGTACTGTCTGGTAGTCACTGATGATTATTCAAGATTTTCCTGGGTTTTCTTCGTAAAAGAGAAGTCTGAAACGTTTGAGACGTTAGAAATCATGATCAACAAGTTGGAGACTATCTATAAGCTGAAGATCAGGAAACTCAGATCAGATAATGGAACAGAGTTCAAGAATCAGAAGATGGAGAAGTTGTGTAATGAGAAGGGTATCCAACATCAGTTCAGTGCCGCATACACTCCTCAAATGAATGGAGTTGCTGAGAGGAAGAATCGGACCTTAATAGAGGCAGCACGCACCATGCTTGCTAACTCTGCTTTGCCCGTAAGGTTTTGGAACGAAGCTATCGCAAATGCTTGTTACACACTTAACCGGGTCTTAGTGGTCAAACGATTGGGAAAGACATGTTATGAACTGTTGAATAATCGGAAACCGAATATCAGCCATCTTGAACCGTTTGGCGCTCCATGCACAATGTTAAAACGTGAAGTTGAAGGTAAATTCAGTTCCAAGGTTGAGAAGGGATATTTCTTGGGGTACAGCATTCCGAATAAACGGGTTTTCAACTTAACCTCTAACTGTGTGGAAGAATGGTTTGAAGTGGATGTGCAACGGAATACTTCGCCTCCGACAAAAACTGGTGATGCTTGGTTATTTGATTATGATAACCTATTTGACTCGTTTAATCTGCCACCAGTAGCTCTAGAAGATGATATAGCAATTCAGATGTTGTATGACCTGCCGAATTCCTCTGAGGGCACCACACCAAATCCGTCTTCTAGTACTCACACGTCTACGCATAGTGATGCTGAATCAGACTCTGAAGATGAGCCACATACCCCACCGGACAAGGGTTCACAGGGTGTTGACAGTTCCTCAAATAACTATACTTTAACATTTGAAGAGACACCCGTCGTTACAAATTTGGAATCTAATGTTGAGGCTCAGTTGCAGAGATCAAGTAGAGTTGATAAAAACCATCCTCCTGAACAAATCATTGGTGATCCTCATTCTCATGTTCAAACCAGGAGGCAATGGCAACACTATCAGGATCTCATTCTTCAGAGTCCCCGGGACTGAAACAGATGAAAGAATTCTCCGATCTGGGTGCAAATTTGGTTAAGTCTGTGGATTTTACACAGTGTCTATGTTCGGGATTTCTCTCACAGATTGAACCAAAAGATCATATTGAGGCACTCAAAGATGATTCCTGGATTAATGCAATGCAAGAAGAGCTGCTTCAATTTCAAAAGCTGAACGTCTGGCGCTTAGTGAACAAACCAAAAGGTGCTAAGTCATTTGGCTGCAGATGGGTTCTGAAATGCAAACGGGATGATCAGGGGGTGATTGTCAGGAACAAGGCGAGGCTAGTAGTTCAGGGTTTCAGACAAATTCCTGACATAGACTACACTGATGTGTTTGCTCCAGTCGCTCGGCTGGAAGCTATACGTTTATTTCTCGCCTTCGCCTCGCACAAACGTTTTAAAGTCTATCAGATGGATGTTAAAAGTGTGTTCCTGTACGGAGAAATTCAAGAGACAGTGTATGTAAATCAACCTCCGGGGTTTGTAGATCCTATTCATCCAAACAAAGTATACTTGCTGAATAAGGCATTGTATGGTCTTCATCAAGCACCGCGAGCATGGTACGAGACCCTCTCTCAATATCTGACTGACAATGGGTACAGGAGAGGGACCATTGACAAAACGTTATTTATCAAAGGTGAAGATAAAGACCTGATCTTGGTGCAAGTATATGTGGATGATATTATTTTCGGTTCTCCAAATTCAATTCTGTGTGAAGAATTTGCAAGGATTATGAAAGAGAAGTTTGAAATGAGTTCGATGGGAGAGATGAAGTTTTTCTTGGGACTTCAAGTGGAGCAGACAGAGACAGGGATTTTCCTACACCAGTCTAAGTATGTTGCTGACATTCTAGCACGGTTTGAAATGTCTTCTGAAAAGACTGCTGCAACACCTCTTCCTGTCACTCACGGCATGTCTCCAGATACTGAGGGGGAGTTGGTGAATGAATCTCTTTACCGAGCAATGATTGGATCTCTGATGTATCTCACGGCCTCCAGACCAGATATCATGTTTGCCACATGTCTGATGGCAAGATACCAATCCAATCCTAACGTCAAGCATCTGATGATTGTCAAGCGGATCTTTCGCTATCTGAAGGATGCTCCCAATCTTGGACTATGGTATCCTTGTGATGATAATTTTGAGTTGACGGCCTACAGTGATTCAGACTATGGTGGATGCAAAAAGGATCATAAATCTACCTCTGGGGGTTGTCAGTTTCTCGGATCGAGACTTGTCACGTGGCAGTGTAAGAAGCAGACTGCAGTTGCGCTTTCTACGTGTGAAGCTGAATATATTTCAGCGGCGAGCTGCTGTTCTCAGGTCATCTGGATTCAACAACAACTGCGGGATTACGGTTTGCAATTCTCTACTACTCCCATTTATGTTGATAACACTACTGCTATAGCTATTACTAAAAATCCCGTACAGCACTATAAGACCAAGCACATTGGTATCAAATACCATTTTATACGGGACTGCTGGGAAAAGAAATTAATTGATGTCTTGTCTATTCAAACTGATTTCCAAAAAGCAGACATGTATACAAAGGCATTTGATAAACCCTGGTTTTTGTTCTTAGTGAATGAAAACGGGATGAAAACCAAGTGTGAGGTTGTCTCTGATGATGCAACTTAATGTCTTTCTCATATTTGTGCCTGTGTGGCTATTTTCTGTGTGTTTATTTTCTGTGTCTGTGTGTCTCTGTTCTTGGTATTTATTTCTTTTAGTATTTTAGGGGGAGATAGGTGCAACATAGAAAATACAAAAAAATCAGAAAAACATAAAAAATAAAAAAAATCAGAAAAACATAGAAAATACAAAAAAAAATAAAAAAATTAGAAGTTGATCCAACTCAAATGGAAAATGATGGTACACTGACTTTCAATACAAAGTATGTCTAGTAAAATTAGGACTGAAGGCATGTACATATTCTTGAGAAAACAGTCTGAAAATTTGAGTCAAATCAGATAAGAAACAGATGGCATGTAAGGCATATGATGAGAGTCTAGACTGATAAGTAGCTATGCATGTGGAAATCCATCAAAGATTCAAACTATTGAGACATTCCAAGTCTACAAGTCAATAACAGTTGAGACTAACTTAGTCTGGTGCACACACCTATTACCATGCCAAATGTGCTTAGATGACAATGAGCAAAATGTAAAAAGAGGGTGAAAAATTGACCCCAATCTGAGATGTCAAAAGAAATAGATACATTGATCTATTAGTGTTGAATTGTCAAAGAGCATAAAATGCAGTGACAAAAGCTCAACAGAAAGATCTATTAGTGTTGAATTGTCAAAGAGCATAAAATGTAGTGACAAAAGCTCAACAGAAGTTATCAAAAGAGGTGAAAAATTGACCTCCATGTCAAAGAGCATAAAATGCATTGACAAAATCTCAAAGCACATAAGCATGGTGGTTGGGTATTCAAGTTGTGCAACCGACTGAGTGAATCAAAACACTGTGAGATTTTGAAAGAGATAGTCTTAATCATGTACCCAGTCTAGATAATCAGAAAATGTTGAAATCAAATCTGTCATTATCTGAGGAAAGTTAGATTGACAGACAGAAATTGAGAGAGTATGTAGCCTAAGGTTCTGAAATGAATGATAACTAAGTATAGATGTGCTGGTACTGACTCCATCTTGGAACCTTCTCACAAAAAGATTTAATTTCAGTAATTTAAATTTTTGCAAATCTCTTTAGTGTTTTCATTTCAATCTCCTTAGTTTTTAGGATTTAATTTGTTAACAGTATGCATTTTCTTTTTCTTTTTTATTCAGAAAAATACAAAAAGATTTTTGGTATATTCTAGTTTCTTTTAGTGTGTTTTTAAGGTATTCTTTAAGTTTTTCACGTTTCGCTTTGATGTGATTAAATGTTTATTAGTGGTCTTGAAGTTACTGATCGTTTATTGCTGAGTGCAGTCCTAACAGTATCAAGGTCCACATATGAGGAATTCAGTCCGCACGAAGTTGAATCATTTCGCACGAACTGCATAACACAACGTGCGTTGTCTAGTCATATTTCGCGGTCAAAGGTCTAGAGGTGAAATGAAGCCCAATCCGCACGAGATGAGAGGCATCATGCACGAAGTGAAATCACTTCGCACGAAGTGAAAGGGAGTATATAAGCTTGTTTTGTGCGTATTCCTCATTACGCGTTCATAGTTTCTACAGTACATCTTCACTTCTCTCTCGATTTTGATTTTGATTTCTGTGTTGAAAGAGTTTTTCGCTCCATCTGTGTGATTCGGTTTTGTATTGTGATCATTCTGGTATGTTTTTCATTTCAATCCAACGGTTGGATCTCGAGTTATACTCGATTTTATGCTTGAAAGTCTAGAAACTTTAAAAACGGATTAAAAGTGATCATAATGTGTTCGTTTGTTAGATTTGAGTGAAAAGTAACCCTCATGGACTTAGTTAGATGATATTTAATCACTCAATCGACACAAAAACATCGCAAATCAGTGGTTTTTGAAGTTATAAAGTTCGACGAAATGTTCTTGAGTTTGAATGTTGGTTGTGCGAAGTGATGCACTCAAGAGTTTAACACGATGAGTATCAGTCGCACGAAGTGAAGTCCATTGCGTGCGTACTGTGTCCACCTCGTGCGAAGTGTATCATGGACTTAATAATTTCTTTTTAACACAAAATCACTTCGCACGAAGCCTTGTCACCACGTGCATGATGATGATCAGTGCGCGCGTGGTGAAATTTCAAATTTTTGAAATTACTGCTTAATTTTTTAAACTCTCAGTTTTTGACTGTATGTTACGGTTTGTGGATGTTTCTTTCTAATAGGCATAATGTTTATTCCACATATTTTAAACAATGGAACCTACTCAAATTGGAAGTTCTTCGGCCCAAAATGTGGTTGAGACTGCATCTGGCAGTCAGAAAAAGGCGGATCTGAAAGCGGGTGACATGCATAACATCCGGGCGTTTCTGACAAAGAACAAATTAACAAGGGACTGTGATGAGATAATTGACTATTTGATGAGGTCAAGGATTTATACAGCAATCTCAGCAGCCTGCACTGCCTACTTCTCACATCAACAAGAATTCTAGAGAACAGCCGTTTATGATGAATCTCTGGGTGGGATTCGAGGGGTGGTGCAAGAACAACCCGTGTTTGTATCTGAAGGGGTATTGAATGAGCTACTTGAGCTAGGAGATGATATCACAGATCCCATCTCTCTGAACATCTGCCGGGTTAAAGGGTGTCTGCTGAGGTGTGGATACACCGGGGAGATTCGGAACGAATCGGTATTCAAAACAAAGTTCTGCCCCCCGTATCGTTATCTGATGCATGTTATCTCACACTGCTTGGGGCCACGGAGAACCGGCCATGATCAGTTAAACCAAACTTTCTCTCATGTATTTGTGGCACTTGTGCTGAATGTCAAATTCAACATCTCCAGGGTGATTTTCAACTGCCTAAAAGAGAACTTGTCAAAGAAGGAGGGGCAGTTTTTGATATATCCCAGGTTTCTACAGATTGTGATTGATGCACAGGTTGAGGGGTTAGTGAAAGAAGATGGGGATCGAATCAAGTTGAGACATATGAATGATTAGACAGTGCGACAAATGAGCAGGTACTTGGGCACCTCAACTCCTCCAAAAAGAAGACTGATCTGTCATCTGGGGGATAAAGACTATAAAGCTCCAGATCGCAAGCATCTGTGGAGAAACGAGGGGTCTAAGTCACAGGTTGAGAACATTGAGATTGTTTCTGATGATGAGGAGGAAGAGCTAGAAGTGCAAAGCCAAGAGGCTCGTGATCCCACTGGGGGAGAGGCTATTCCCTCCGAGTTAGATGAGCTGAATGTTGATGATTTCTTTGAGGAGAATGAGGATGAACAGACAAGGAAAAGAAAGGAAAAGGCTGCAGTGGATGAGCCTGAGAAAAAGAAAAAGAAAGTTTACAAGTTCAAGCCGCTGGTAGCCTCTACCGAAATCACCGTCAGACCCTCCACAGCGACAGCTGCACCCGTCTCAACCGCTACTCCAGGTGCTGCAGGACCATCTCAGACCGGCTCTCAGCTACCTAATATTTATGTCGAAGAGAGCCTGAGCAGGCTTCAAAGCTGTGTGCTTGATATGATCAAAGACGAGAAAGAAAGGAAATTGGAATTAGAGGAAGTAAAGAGGAAAATGGTGGAGAAGGATGAGCAAATTGAGAATTTGTTGAAAAGGGATGCGGAGAGAGAGTTGAAAATGATTGAGTTGGAAAAGAAAAATGAGACAATCGAAAGGATCTTAATCGAGTACACTCAAGAGTTTAAAAGGTTAAAGTCTCATGTGGAGAAACAGGATGAGGAGATGCTGAAGTTGAAGGAGTTTGCTGAGTCTGAACCAGCTGGGACATATTCTAGGGATGAAGAAGGTTGACTCCTAGTCTGTGTGTTTTTTTGTAATTATTTAGTTATCATGTATAGAATTGAAACAATCATATGTATTTGAATGTCTATCTTGAAATGAAATGTTTTGGTTTTGACTTACAAATGTTTATGATTTGTTTTACTTCTGTGTGAAGATCCATTGATTGTTCAGCCATTGAAAGCTGAGATTCCTCAATCGTCAAGATTACTAAGTGTTCAGGGACAGATTGTATCTCAAGAGGAGTATGAAGCTGAGGAAGGAGAAATTCTTCCATTTTTATCTAGAGAACAAATTGCTGAACTCTTGCAGATTCCCATTGAGGACGTAATTTTAGAAGAGGTGGATCAAAGCTTTGTGCCACCACCGCAAGCAGAACAAGAACCGGTGTTTGATACCGATGAAATAGAGATTGAGGATGAGACAGATCAACACTACCCAGGCCAACAAACAGATGATAACCTGCCTGATCTTGCAGATCTTTTCAAAAATGCTAACACTGAGGAAATCAACAGACGAGCTGAAGTAAGAGAACAAACAACTGTTGATTTTGACTTAGACAAATATCTGGGTGATAGGAAGTCTAAACAAGAGGAAAGAGAGGCAAGAAGAAAGAAATTTCAACGCTATCTTGAACGTCAGGCAGGAAAAGAGAAGAAGTCGAAAAGCTCACCAGAATATACAAAGTTTTATCAAACTCTTGGTAAAAAGACCGATGGTGAAATAGTTGGTTGGTGCTATGTGCCTGAATTTAACGTTTATGCAATTAAGAGGGAAAGGGGAGTTGAGTACTTCCAGAGAGCAAATGATATCCAAACGTTACCATTTTATGATATCAGACAACTTGCTCGTCTGCCACTTTTGGATTGTGAAGATCAAGGTATGGCCAAGTGGTTTGAGACACAGTTAAAGCGTGAGGCTCGATTTGGATGGAAAAATTTAAAGCCGTATGTGCCAGGTGTTAAAAGTCATCCAACAAAAGTTGATCCGCTGACAGGAAGAAAGCTCAAAGTGTTAAACTGCAAAGCTCCTCGGTGTATGAAAAAATTACCGTTGAAAACCATGCCTACTGGGTGGAGCGCAAGGTTTAAATGGTGGTATTTTAAAGAGAAAAAAACTGAGGCAGTAATTGTGTTAGATGATGATCTTTCGGGTGGAGAAACGATTAAAGTATTCGATCCTATGTGGATGAAAATTTTTGGAAAGGATGACATCACAGTTTTGTATTACAATCCAATCCTCTACAAAGATCAGTACATGGATTTGGCATTGCAATTTCAAAAAGTCGTTCGAGTTTGTTTTGCATTTGACATCTATGCTGGATCTGATGAAGTCAAGTCTACAACGTTGTAACAACTAGATTGTTATTTTGTTTGCTTAGTGCAAGTTTTGTTGATAGAACTAGGTCTTAGGGGGAGTTTGTTGGTGCATAATTGTAAATCCCTAGTTCTTATCAATCCAATACATACATGTTTACTTGAAATGTTAATTCAAATGTGTTTTGATTAATGGTTTACATGTTTATATATTCTAAGTGTTTCCTTATATTTGTTTTAAGCTTACAAGTACTTAGTCATGTGTTGATTTGTGTTTGGAAGTTTAAGTATAAGTGAAGGTTACCACGTGCGTGATGAAGCTCACTACGTGCGTAGTGGAGCTCACTACGTGCGTGGTGAGGAAGATGATTAATGTTTAATTAATTATTATTAAAACAACCGGTACGTGTGTACTGGACTAACTACGTGCGCAGTGCAGAGCATTACGTGCGTAGTGGAAATTAATTAAGGAAGTGGCGTGTTACAATCAAATACGCGTATTCCACACTATAAATACTGATTAACCTCGTATTAGCGCGGGTAATCGATCGGGGGAATCGTCCGTAATCGCATATAACTACCGGAAATCGACCTTAAGCCTCAGTGAGCTTTCGTAATCGTACATTTTCGCGAACTTAGTGTTAATCTCGAATCCAAGGGCAGCCTTAAGCATTCTGTGTGAGTTCTTAGAGTTGTTCTTGATCCTACTCTGTGTGTTCTTCGTGTTAACTGTGTGCCGGACACCTAAGCAGATCTTAGAATCCTTAGGAGGTTTGGGAAATAGATATTCCGCACTATTTCTCATCCTAGATAAGTCCTAGCATTAGGGTGTGTTAGTTTATAACCCCCACGGTCCACAGTTCTCTTGTTTTTTCAAAGATACTTCATAATCGTCAGGATGGCTCGTTAGTGTGTACATGTCGACATTATCTACGATTTGGTCTTATATGCCGACACTATTTTTGGGTTTTGAAGGATTGCAATATAGATGAAATCCCTAAACAATACGCATGAGATGTTGGAGAAGAGACATAATACCACCTGAATTGAGATCAAGAAGAAACAGATATTGAATGTTAATATTGGTGTTCGCAAGTTGGTTAATGAAGTCACCTTCGTTATAGATGATTGCGTGCAACTAGTTATCAATGACCAGAAAAAGATAGAAGCATTTCTTGAAAAAGTTAAAGCATTAAAAATAGAAGTTGAAGCTGATATGCCAAAACCACAACCAAAGAACAAATAAGATATTATAGGGAAATGATTGGGGTTTGAAAGACGGCTACAATTGAAATACAAAACCTACCTGTTGGGAAATACAAAGGATGTGCAAACGATAATCGTTTAATGAGTGGTAAAGAGATGGGAATCAAAGAAAGCAAGAAGAGAAAGAAAAGTTGCAGTAAATGTGGACAGACAAATCACAGCAAAAAGACCTGTGAGAGACAACAAGATAAAAAAAAAACACAAAAAGACAATGATATTGTTGCTATGAACAATGAGTGAAAACTGAATTGTCGTATTGTTTAATTTCTTAACACTTTTTATCATACATTTACTTCTGGTGATTTGTTACACATGAACATATATTATTTTTGAGCTTTCCTCTTTGATGTTATCTTTTTTATTGTTTTAGAGTGTATAAAAGCATAACAAGTCAAAAACTAAAAAAAATCACTTGTGATTGTTCAAAAGCAATCGCATGTGATTAATAATAAAAACGCAAGAATCACATGTGATTAAATAAAAGAATCACAAAGACATCAATTAATACTTCTGATTTGAAACAAAGAAAACACAAGTAAGTGTGTTTAAACACTTATGATTTAAAACAAAAAATTACAAGTGATTGTGTTCAATCACTTGTGATTATAAAACCAATCACTTGTGATTTTAAAACAAAAAAACACAAAGTGAGTGTGTTTAATCACTTGTGATTTGAATACAAAAGAAAATCACAAGTGATTGTGTTTAATCAGTTGTGATTTGAAACAAAAAAAACACAAGTGATTGTGTTCAATCACTTTTGATTTAAGTACAAAAGAAAATCACAAGTAATTGTGTTTAATCACTTGTGATTTGAAACAAAAAAAACACAAAGTAAGTGTGTTTAATCACTTGTGATCTGAGAACAAAATAAAATCACAAGTGATCTGAAACAAAAAAACACAAAAGTGAGTGTGTTCAATCACTTTCTATTTAAGTACAAAAGAAAATCACAAGTAATTGTGTTTAATCACTTGTGATTTGAAACAAAAAAAAACATAAAGTGAGTGTGTTTAATCACTTGTGATTTGAGTACAAAAGAAAATCACAGGTGATTTGATACAAGAAAAACACAAAAGTGAGTGTGTTTAATAACTTGTGATTTGAAACAAACTAATCAAATGACAACTTTAACTTGTGATTCAAAAGTTATTAGTTCTAAAACGTACAAAACAAATGTTGAATACATAGAAAATCACAAAAGTGATCGTGTTCAATCACTTGTGATTACTATTGAACGGACTACACAAACATCTAACCAAATGCCATGATTTCACTAGTGATTCAAAGTTTTAACAACAGAAAATTACTAGTTTCAATGTTGTTAGACCTACATCAAGTACAACGAGACTACCAAATTCACATGATATTAACAAAAACTACCAAATTCACATGATAATCACACCAAATGTTTTTCATTGTTCAACAACCCCCTTACCTTTCCCTTCACCACTTTCCTTCCCACCTTCTTCACCTACAACTTCTTCTTCCACAGCACCACGTTCCTGCTCTGCCCTTCTTGAACGAGCACCAAAAACCAGTGCTCTAATTTCCTCCTTGGTGTGCTGATCGACGAACTATGATGCTAATCGCATAATCTTGTTTGCATATATATATATGTTCATCTCATGCGTTATAATCTTTGTTGCAAACCGCATCCTCAGCTTCCACATCTGTGATTTCTGCTCTTTACTCTCAATAGCTAATTCACAGTCCCACCTGCCTTCCGGTTGTCCTAAATATCATTCCATGTGGTACATTGCAAAAACACCACAATCGACGACATTTTCAATTGAACTCCAATGCACCTTCATCTGTTTTGGCCTAAGTTTTTCAATAACTTCTCCAGCACGGTTCTCATACATTCTGATATGTCTTGAGAAAGCATATTGCTGTAAAAAAAAGGATTTAAAAGAATTTTAAAAAGTAATACTCTAATATAGATATACAAACAATATTCAAAGATTGATTTAAAAACTTACAACAAAGCCAACAAGTCGTTTGTATTTTGCATTGTAGTTACCGCCATAGCGGTTATCTATAATATGAATTGCCGGCTTAGTCCTTAGGTCAAACACAACAAGGTAAAAATGGTCGGATCGGCAGATTGGGAAAATGACCTGTAACTGAATAAAAAGTCACATATTGTATGACAGGTATCTAAGAGATTGTGTTCAATCACTTGTGATTTGAAACAAAACAAATAAAAAAAAGTGATTGTGTTCAATCACTTGTGATTTGAAACAAAGAAATCACAAAAAAGTGATTGTGTTCAAACACTTGTGATTTGAAACAAAAGAAAATCACAAAAGTGATTATGTTCCATCACTTGTGATTTGAAACAAAAAGAATCACAAAATGACTGTGTTCAATCAGTTGTGATTTGAACACAAAAGAAAATCACAAGTGATTGATTGTGTTCAATCATATGTGATTTGAAACAAAGAAATCTCAAGTGATTGTGTTTAAACACTTGTGATTTGAAAAAAAAGAATCACAAAGTGATTGTGTTTAATCATTTGTGATTTGAACACAAAAGAAAATCACAAGTTATTGATTGTGTTAAATCACTTGTGATTTGACACACAAATCAGTTGTGATTTGGATACAAAAAATAACATAAACACAAAAAAAAATAAAACTTATTACCAGATCAACATCTTTGAATGTCATCTGATTTACATCATCTACAAGAGCATAAAGCAAATTCCCCTCGAACTATTGAACGTAAAGTTCTTTGTCATTTTTTTGGAAGAATCGAAAACATCAACAGGCTGTTTACACAAATAAAAAGTTAATACTTAAATCACATATCAAAATATCAAATAAAAAAAACTAATAAAAAGTAAAACTTACAAACACAACCGTCTCAATAAACTTTCTTCTCCGGGATTTAGGGTTTCGAAACCTCTCTTCATAATTCAAAACCTTGCACCACAGATCAACATCACTCGCCTCCACATAAACTCCAGGACATAAAGTTTCCATGCTCAACCGCGTTCCCATTGTTTGATCATCAGATGTTTCAAACACATACTCCCTATCATTAAAACAAACTAATAAAAGACACACCACAACATATATATCATATATAGTAACAATCAAGTGGAGAACTTACAGTTGATCCCCTTGCATTGTAAACAGGTACATCGACACTGCATATTCTGAATTTAACATGTTTGCGTGCACATCTGTTTTCCTATTCACATAAGGCGACCTCAAAACAACTAATGGTTTAACATTTCTCTTCTTGGTCACCGGAACAGTCACGGGAGCAACGAAAACTGGGCTATCAATTCTGCTTCTCCTCTTTAAAGCATTCAATCTTTCCTTTGTCCAACTACTAGGAGATGTTTGAACAGGTTTCTTTTGTTCAGTGGCAAAGGGTGTTGGTGATCTTAAAGAATCCTGAGATAAAAGTTGAAAACTTGGAGCGTTTAAGGTTTGAATAGTTGGAAAAGGTGGAAGGCTTAGAGATATAGTAGAACAATTTAGTAAAGAGTTAATTGAGCACAGCTCCATCACCTTATCACCATTATCTGACCACCACTGGGATAGACAGTTTCTACATCCTCACAAACATAATCGATAACTTTTTCAGCATCTGACTTCCCACCCACATTCACTTCTTCCACAATTACTGGTTCATCATCACCTTGATTAACTTCCTTATCACCACCAGCACCAACACCAGCACCATCACAACCATCTAATTTCTCCTCAACAACCTCCTCTACATTTTGAGCCACATTCTTTTCACCACCGTCTTTTCTAGCACCAACACCAGCCCCATCAACTCCATCCAAACTCTCTTGAACATTCTTCTCAACCTCTTCACCACCATCTTGACCATCTAGATTTTTCTCAGTCTTATCATTACCCCTTGATGTTATATCATTTTATGTTTGTAGTCTTTAACAATGTAATCTGTCACTTAGATCACCTTTCTACGAATCATTCACTATTCACTCTACTTTGACTTTCAATTGGTATCAGAGCCAACTCTGATTGGTTTCTGAAGAATTTCGTACAAGAACAACATCAATTATGTGAAGATTTGATCGGAGTTGAAGCTTTCTTGAAGAACTTTGAAACTTTCGGGTTAATTCTGAATTTGAAGATTTGATGGCTTAAAATTGTTGTTTTATTGATCATTGGGAAGATTATTAGCATCCTAACTCTCGAAAATTGAATTGGTGTCATTACAAACAACAAATTTGAAGATATAAAGGATTGAAGTTTTCGAGTTCTTGAGAAGAAATCACTGAGAGATCGATTTGTTGTGTTAGAAATTGAGAAATTATGGATTAGAAGAGTTCATTGGAGTGTTGCGAACTGATCTGGAGGATCTTAGATCAATTGGAAAAGATTTGTTCAAAATTTCGATTTTCAGATGTGAAAGTTGAAGTTGTCGGAATTCATAACTTGAAGTTGTCGGAATCTTTCCTTGAATCTTTCGGAATTCTCAATTCCGTGAATATTTTAGTGAAATTACCTTAATTCTGTGAAAATTCCATCAAGGAATTACTCATTCTGATAGAACTTATATCGGATTTTCTGAAATTCCGACAAAATTTTTCTCGGAATACCTCAATTCCGACAGAAATCTTTCTCGGAATAGCAATATTCTTCTCGGAATTCATTTTCTCGAGATTTAATTCATATCGGATTTCAATATCTCAGAATTAAGAATCTCGGATTTGGAATTCATCGGATTTGGACTTTTTCGGATTTGGAATTTCTCGGATTTAGAATTCATCGGATTTAGACTTTTTCAGATTTGGAATTTCTCGGATTTTAAAATTCTCTCGGATTGTTCAATTCTCTCGGATTTCAAATTTCTCAAAGTTCCCGGATTTCAAGTTTTCTCGGATTTTAGATTGTATCGGAATTCATACTTAGTCAAATTTTCACAAGTTCAACAAACCTTTCAGAGCAACGATCGAACAATGACTGCTTATAGTGAAACTCTCTCATTTGGTTCTGACACTAAATCTCCCGTGCTTTATCGTGGAGAATACAACGTGTGGAAAGGGAGGTTCATGGATTTTATTGAAAACAATGAAAAATATGGAGAATATATGAAGTTAAGTATCAAGGATGGAAATGGTATATTCATGTTTCATCAAGCAGCTAATTCAACCAACAATCCCCCACTTCAAGAAATTAATCGTCCTAAAACAGCTGCAGAATATACAGCTGAGGAAAAGCTTCGAGCAACAGCAGACCAAAAGGCTAAATATTATTTGAAGCATGGTCTTTCATCTGAATTCTATATCAAGATCAATGGGCTTGATACAGCCAAAGAAATTTGGGATGAGATTGCAAGACAAATGGAAGGAACTAAGTCTGGGGTTTGGATCAAGGAAACTACTTTAGTAAATGCATTAGATCACTTCCGTTCTAAGGAAGGTGAAACACTATTTGATACCTACAACAGATTCTGCAAGCTGCTCAATGATCTTAGAAATCAAAAGCTGGATAGCTATTCTGATCTTACAAAGAACACCAGGTTCATGAATTCACTTGGACCAGAGTGGAGAACTCAAGTGACCATCTATCGACAAATGAACCAAAAGGTTCTCAATAAGGTCACTCATCACATGATATTTGAAGAACTGAATCAATATCAAGATGAAGTTGGAATGAGTTCTCAAAAGGAAAATGTTGATCCTTTAGCCTTAGTTGTGAATGATAGAAAAGGCAAATCTTCAAGCAGATCTTTAAAGCTTAAGCAAATACAAGAATCAGAATCTTCCGAGACTGACACCGAGGAGCCTGCAGATAATGAGAAAGTTATGCAGGCTGTTGCTTACCTGACCAATATTTTACAGAACCAGTTTACAAAGTCTAAAACCAATAACCGTCAAAGATTTACTTCTGGATCTCGCAGAAGAGACAATAATTTTCAAAGAAATGATGGAGTAAATCTGGAAAAGAGGTATGAGAAAAAGATTCAGGCTTCTCAGCCCAAAAAGTGTTACAATTGTGGAAACACAGGTCATGTAATCAAAGATTGCAAAAAGCCTAAGGTGAAAGACTCGGAGTACTATAAAGCTAAGCTGAATCTGATCAAAAAGAGGAATAGTGGAACAGTGCTTCTGGCAGAAGAAGATCAGTTCCTATCTGACACTGATGATTCAGATGAAGATGCTGAAGTTCATGCTCAATTCGTACTCATGGCTAATGTGGAAGAATTTGAATTTATGGAGTCTGATGGTGACAGTGAAGATGAGATTGATGGTTTGGGGTTTGCTGAGGGGAACACTGTGGTTGAGGATACAGAGATAGGAGAAGCAGATACTGGATTTATGGCTAAATTAGATGAAACAGATCAAGAGAGTGAGTATGAAAGTGATGATGAAGCTGAAATGATACCTTCCAGCACCATTTCTCTCTCAACTGAGTCAGAGTCTTATGCTGAGAAGGTATCTCTTGATAACTCTCATATATCTGCTGATCAAATCATGGCACTTGCTAATCAAATTCAATACTTAACTACTAAGAATCAAAAGCTGCAAACACAAAACATTAATCTTAAAATGAATCAAGCCGTCAATTCTGAGCAAACGACACATCTTAATCAACTTCAGGAATTAATAAAACAAAAGGAGAATGAATTGAGTCAGATACATGAGCAAACAGAAAGAAAGGTTCATGATCTAAATGCTGCTAAGTTGAGTGCTGAAATCAATTTCAATTTGATTTTGAAAGAAAAACAAATTTTGGAAACAAAAGTTAACAATCTTGAAGAAGTTGTTCGTAAGAAACCCACAACTCGTCATATGATTTTCAAGACTTTGACTCCAGATATTCGTAATGAGTACAAGGGTTTAGGGTATGATGAAAGTGACTTTTTCAGGAAAATCAATTGTACTCAACTCTATCAGGCAGAAAGAATGAATCGCGGGCTAACTGAAAAGATGGTTTTTGTTGCTGCTGACGAAGTTAAACAAGAAGAAGATTTCAAAAGAAAGACCACAACAAAGTGCCAAAAACCATTTAATTATGATTCACTGAATGCTTCGTATGAAACTACTGATGGTTTCTCATTCAAAAATAAATCTGTTTTCCATGCTGAAACTCTAATTTTTCAAAATCATGAACAAACAGTTACATCATACGCACCACGCCTGTACATTCCTTACATGGAATTGCAGCGGCGACAGGAGATTCTTGAAACAAACTGCATACTTAACAACATCATTCTAGGAATTGAAAATCAAATGTTGAAAGAACAGTTGTCTCACTTACAGTCTTCCGCTGTTCATTTTGCTAAATCTAACTCTGAAGTGGTGAATCAACTGAGATTTGAAAATGATGTTTTAACTAATCAAACTCAAGAATTTTCTGAGGAATTGGAACGAACAAAGAAGGAAGTTGAGAATCATAAACAAACCATTAATCAGTTAAGTGAGGATTCAAACAAACCATTATTCAGTTGTGCACATCTTGTAATTCCTCAACTCATTATCTATGAACTGGAAACTCAACTTCGTGATGAAAAAATCAAACGACTTTTGGAAGAAGTGGAACGTGGCTGGGGTGTTGCAATTCCTACTTGCCCAAAAGCTTGTAGAGAATATGTATCTCACAAATGCAATCAGTTTTGTGATTCAACGAGTATTAGTGAAAAGGTATCTACATCAGGCACCAAGCCTTCAACATCTGCATCATCTTCTTATCGAACTTCATACATTAACAAAACTAACAAATCTTCTTCTTTTTCTTCTGAATCAGATAAAATCAAAACTTTTTTCAAATCAGAAGTGAGAAAGGTAAAGAAGACAGAAGTGCCACAGGCTGAGAAGAAGCCAGATGTTTCCCAAACAATCAAGCAGTCAACAGTTGAGGACAAGCAACACAAGACACATCATACTTTTAGAAAACGTTATTTCTTTCGTTCTTTTTGTTTCATTCATAATAAATGTTGTTTGAAACATTGTAAGTCTGGTTTGATTTGGAAGAAAAAGACTGATAATGTTTCTAATAGTCAAACTGATATTCCAAAATCACAATAAATTAAAGTTGAAATCTTTTGTGCAAGTATTGGCTGTGTGCAAGGTCATTGTATAAATGCATGTTCATATCATCAAGATCGAATGTTGCGTGGTTTCAAATCAATTCCTAACTGGAAAAATCCTGCGGAGGATATGATTTTCACTTGGTTTGTCAACCGTGCTGGCTACATCATTTATCAATGGATCAAGAAGAGTGAACTACGTTTCTTCTTACGCAAATATGCACATAGGAGACTGCCTATGCTGCCTGGTGAGTGGGAAAATCATCTAGAAGTGATGAGAAGAGTGGCTGATTCTGAAAGAGAAGCACAGCTACGAAAGATTGAAGTATCACAACTCAATCGATCATTGCGACGGATTTATTTTCTTAAATCTAAACAACAAGTTGCAAAATCACCCAATAAATCAGTTCACAAACCAGTTCACAAACCAGTCACTCCAACTCCATTTTTTAAAAGGAATAACAAATCACAATTAACAGGGAAAGCTAAAACAAGCAAATCACAACCAACTCAACTTTCTCACAAAGCTACTCAAAATGTCAACAGACATACACCAACTTTGAATAACAGATTTCAAAATAAATCAGTTCATCAAAAAAAATCTGTTGCTTATCCACGTAACAAAACAATCAAAGCCCCTCCTGCTACAAATAAACAAAACTGGCAACCTAGGAAGTGGCAGATAAAACAGGAAAAGAAATTTGTATCGTTAATTGTGGATCCTGTTATTTCTTCTGTTTTTACCTCTAACATACCTCATCCCATTTCACGATGGGTAAGGTCTTCACCTCTTGTTTCTATGTGCAGAAGAGTAATCTTTGGTACATGGACTCCGGGTGTACCAAACATATGACTGGGGATTCTCAAACAGTTCGTGGGCAAATAATCAAGAAATGTAAAGTTTGGGAATGACCAGGTAGCACCAATCCTCGGCCACGGAGTGTTGGAAACAGGGAATGTTAGGATTGAAAAGGTATCTTATGTAGAGGGGCTTGGACACAACATATTCTCTATAGGTCAGTTCTATGATAAGGGCATGGAGGTCCTATTCAAGAAGAAATCATGCTCTTTGAGAACTGAAGAAGGGACAGAAATTTTGGGCGGATACAGAAAGTCAAATCTATATACGATTGACTTGTCTGACAAAGGATCCAGTTCGTCTGTTTGTCTGTTGTCTAAAGCTGCATCAGATTTGAACTGGTCATGGCATAGAAAATTGTCCCATTTGAACTTCAAAAACATCAATAAATTGGTAAATGGGAATCTGGTTAAAGGCATCCCTAAGCTTAAGATTGAAAAAGAGCATCTTTGCAAAGATTGTGAGCTTAGGAAGCTTAAGCGAGTACCACACAAGGTTGTCCAAGTTTCCACAATATCAGCTCCTTTGCAGCTGATTCATATGGATCTTTGTGGGCCTATGCGGGTACAGTCCAGAAACAGGAAAAGATATATTATGGTGATGGTAGACGACTATTCTCGATACACATGGGTTAGGTTTGTATCTCACAAGTCTGAAGTGCCTCAACAGATCATTATGTTTCTGAAAAAGCACAAGACTCAACAAGGATAACCCGTGAAAGCAATTCGTACTGACAATGGCACAAAATTCAAGAATAGAACTCTGGATTCTTATCTTGATTTTGAAGGCATCTCTCATCAGTTCTCTGCAGCCTACACTCCTGAGCAAAATGAAGTTGTAGAAAGGAAAAATAGAACACTTGTTAAAGCTGCAAGAACAATGCTACAGTACTCAAAGTTGTCACCATCTTACTGGGCTGAGGCTGTCAATACAGCATGCTACACCCAAAATAGATCCCTAATTCACCATCGTTTCAATAAAACTCCTTATGAGTTGTGCAACGGAGTAGTGCCTAATATCAAATACTTCCATGTATTTGGTAATAGGTGCTTCGTTCTGAATGAATCGGACAAACTGTCCAAGTTTGATCCAAAAGCTGACAAGGGAATCTTTTTGGGGTATTCAAATGACAAAAAGGTTTTTCGAATTTTAAATCGGAGAACTAACGTTGTTGTCGAAAGCATCAATGTGCGTTTGATGATTTAGTAAATTTAAACTCTTTGACAGCCAAACCTGCAAATAATAAAGATCCTGTTTCCCAAACCAACAAATCTGATAATCAACACATTCAGAATGAAGATATCAATTTGGATTTCATGTTTGATTTTTTTAAAGCTAATGATATTTCTTCTGTAAATGTAAACAGGGCTGATCCAGCACCTCAACAAGAGGAATCAGTCACAGTCACTACTTCTTCTGTTGTACGGGACACTGATCCAGAAAGTTCCGAGTTCGAAGCTACAAACAGTCCATTCCTTGTACAACAGACGTCATCTACTGCTGCAATAGATGACAATGTAAATCCGTTTGCTGAAGCTGAAATGGTAAATCCATTTGTAACGGACGTTCAACCAGTAGATGACTTCATACAGGTTAGGACCCCCGAGCTGAAGGGTTTTGTAGGGTATAAAAACATATTATAACATGCACAGCGGAATAAAACCCCCTCCAGTGATCTCATCTAACTCGTACAGAAACTTAGAGGAAGAAGAGGATAAAAAAGTTATACCTTGATGCAAACCAAAAACTTTTTCCTTTAAGCCTCTAGACAGCTACAGGTTATCCACTGCTACTGCACCACCTTGAACTGGCTGCTAGACCGCCTAAGGATTAAACCTTGGATCAAACCGTGACCCGCGATGTGTGTGTGTATCGCCGCCGCCAACCACCGTCCTCGGTGGTTCGGTTATTCTTTGCGCCGCCGTCGATCTCCAAGAGAGGAGAGAGAGCCGCCGCCGAGAAGAGAGAGAGAGAGAGAGGGGGAGAGAGCTTTTAGGGTTATCTCTTGTAACTTGTAATTCATTTATGTGATTAATGAGGTCAAATAAGGTTTATATAATAAACCCTTATTAGGCCAAGCCCGTTTAATTAAAGCCCAGCTTTAATTAAACTTTTAATCAATTACAGAAAATACCCTCGTCCTTTCTAATTAATTAATAACTATTAATTAATTGGTCCCGTTAATATTTAAACTAAATATTAACTTCTCCTTTTAAATAATAAATAACTTTTATTATTTTTCTCTTTCTCAATAATTAATTAAACTATTAATTATTGTGATACACAACTAGGTAAAATCCAACAGGTTCTAATTGGGTGTGTAGCAGTGTGATCCTTTAGTGTCACATAGTATTGGACACGATGATACATGTTATCTATCTCTGCACATAATCTTAAAGACTCCCACTTGTGTAAGATAAGTAACACTCCTTGTACATCGTTGGCCTAAGGAGGTCCCTAGCCAGACGCTTAGGTTAACCAGACTATGAGATCTCTTATATCTAGAGACATAATCCACGCCTTGGATTATCTAGGCTTTTCCTTTTGCATCGCGATATTTAGTAATGTGAGTATTTGACATGGAGCAGGGATCTTATTAAATACTCAGATTTTCTCGACTCTGATTTCGACACTCTGCAGTTACGGTTTCCCGAATGAAAAACTATCATTCTAACCGAGCGCGGCCACGCATTTTCAGTAGTCTTAATCGTCGAGGAGCTTAGAAAATATCTCTCCTAAAAAGGAGGTGCAAATCCCATCTTGACTATTTGCAATTTGAGCACATGGCTTCCGCTGCACCTAGACAAGCCCATTATAATCACCCTGTTACGGCATGACGTTAGAACATGCTAAAGTACAGAAGTTACCATGCCCCAAACCAAATATCTCAGGTCTAAGGACAACCTATCAAGTGTACTTATGTTAACGCTCCATGAAGTAAACTCGATGTGGATCACCCCAATATTTATCCCCTGATAAATATCTATGAATATTTGGTCACAACCTTGTGCTTTTATTCATACCAGAATAAATCATCAAATATCCATAATAGCGTTACCTCCCTAATGTAGCTCCCACTACATTAAGTAGCTACGGGCATTTAGACAATTCATCACTTGACTTGTCATGGATAGGTTAAACATGCTAAAAATAGACAACTAGAAACAATTATGTAAAAACCTCCTATTTCAATCCCATGAAATGTAATTACATAATAAAGGAGTTTCAAGTTACATCTATAGTAATAATCAAAAACACGAACTAGCTGATATGTTCTAAGTACTGCATTCCTATAGAACTCGCATGCCTCTCATGCTTAGCCATAGCTAGCGGCTTTGTCAACGGGTCAGCAACGTTGTCATCCGTCGGTATCTTTTGCAATCTAATATCATCTCTTCCAATGATCTCTCGGATGAGGTGATATTTCCTGAGTACGTGCCTAGTCCGCTGATGATCTCTAGGCTCTTTAGCTTGCGCCACAGCCCCTGAGTTGTCACAAAATATATCGATCGGTCAAGAGATACTGGCAATAACTCTAAGATCCGAGACAAAATTCTTCAGCCAGACAGCTTCCTTTGCCGCATCACTTGCCGCAATATACTCTGCCTCTGTAGTAGAATCTGCTATTGTATCTTGCTTCTGACTTTTCCAAGATATGGCTCCTCCGTTTAGGGTAAAGACAAATCCTGACTGCGACCTGAAGTCGTCCCTGTCGGTCTGGAAACTAGCATCAGTGTAACCAGTTACACTGAGCTCATCCATCGAACCTCCATAAACTAGGAATATGTCTTTCGTCCTTCTCAGATACTTGAGAATATTCTTGACGGCTACCCAATGGGCTTCACCAGGATTTTGCTGATATCTACTCGTGACATTGATAGAATAGGCAACATCGGGTCTAGAACACAGCATGGCATACATGATTGAACCAACTGTCGAGGCATATGGTATCAATTTCATCTTGTCATGATCTTGACTAGACACAAGACACTGAGCCTTGCTTAAAATTGCGCTAGATTGCATAGGAATAAATCATTTCTTGGATTCATCTATCTTGAATCTCTTCACGACTTTGTCAATATATGTACTTTGACTAAGTCCGATAAGCCGCTTAGATCTATTCCTATAGATCCTTATACCCAGTATATAAGCAGTTTCTCCCAAGTCCTTCATCTGGAAACATTTACCTAACCAGGATTTTACTCCTTGTAATACTGGTATATCGTTTCCTATTAACAGTATGTCGTCTACATACAAGACTAAGAAGGTTACCACGCTCCCACTGAATTTAGTGTAAACACACGATTCGAACTCACTTTTGGTAAAAGCAAACTCTTTGATACGCTCATCAAAGTGTAATTTCCAGCTTCTAGATGCTTGCTTTAGTCCATAGATGGATTTAAGCAACTTGCATACTTTATTAGGGTTCTTTGGATCCGCAAAACCATCCGGCTGTATCATATATACATCCTCTATCAGTTTCCCGTTAAGGAAAGCGGTTTTGACATCCATCTGCCATATCTCATAATCAAAATATGCTGATATGGCCATAAGAATCCTAATAGTCTTAAGCATTGCCACTAGGGAAAAAGTTTCATCATAGTCAACACTATGAGTTTGCGTGAAACCTTTTGCCACTAGCCTTACTTTAAAAGTATGTACCTTTCCATCCATGTCTGTCTTCTTCTTGAAGACCCATTTGCCCAATAGCGTTACTGTGTTGACGCAAATCTACTAACTTTCAAACTTGGTTGTCATACATGGACTGCATCTCTGCCTTCATGGCTTCTAGCCATCTCTCAGATTCTAAACCTGAGGCAGCGTCTTGGTAGGTAGTGGGTTCTAAAAGATCCCCTTCGTCTTGAGCAACTAGGAATCCCAGTACCTATCTGGCTTATTACGAGACCTACTAGACCTGCGAAGGTCTTGTGTTTGCATCTCTTCCTCAACCACAGACTCGGGTTGGGATTCAACAATTCTCTGTTGAACCACAGGTTCAATTATCGGTGGCGGTGTAATCTCCTCCTCTTCAATTTCTTGAAGCTCTATTTCTTTTCTTGGAGTTTCTGAGTTAAGAAACTTCTCCTCCAAAAATACCCCTTTACGAGCAACAAAAACTTTGTTCTCGTCTGGGTTGTAGAAATAGTATCCCATGGTTTCCTTGGGATAACCCACGAAGATACACTTATCTGATTTGGGATTGAGTTTATCCGTGAATGTTCGCTTAACATACACCTCACATCCCCAAACCTTTAGAAAAGACATTTTGGACTTTTTCCCCGTCCATACCTCGAACGGTGTCTTTTCAACCGATTTGGTTGGAACCCGGTTCAGCATGAACGCTACTGTCTCGAGTGCGTGTCCCCAAAATGACAATGGTAGTGAACTTCGACTCATCATTGATCGTACCATGTCAAGCAGTGTACGGTTCCTCCTTTCTGATACACCATTCATCTGAGGTGTATACGGAGGTGTGAGTTGTGAAACAATCCCACATTCCTTCAAATAATCGTCGAATTTCTGACTCAGATATTCGCCACCTCGATCCGACTGAAGCGACTTTATCTTCTTGTCTAGCTGATTTTGTACCTCATTCTGAAATTGTTTGAACTTGTCAAAACTTTCAGATTTAAGTCTCATGAGGTAGACATAACCGAACCTATTGAAGTCGTCAGTAAAGGTTATGAAATACCGGTATCCTCCTCTAGCCTCTGGAGTAAAGGGTCCACACACATCTGTGTGTATAATCCCTAATAACTCGCTGGCCCTTTCATTCTCACTGTTGAAAGGCTGCTTTGTCATTTTACCACACAAACAAGATTCGCAAATATCATATGACTCCAAGTCAAATGGTTCTAGAATTCTGTCATCTCGGAGTTTCTCTATGTGTTTCTCGTTTATATGTCCTAAACGACAATGCCAGAGGTAAGTTTGATTCAAGTTCCTCTTGGATCTCTTACTTATATGATAGATGTCATTGTTATCTAAATTTAGCGTATATAGACCGTTTTCTGGAGTAGCTTTGAAAAAGAAAATATCATTTTTAAAACATGAAATAACCTTTTCATTAAAAACATAAGCAAATCCACAGTCTATTAGCAAATTGAACGAGATAACATTTTTAATAAGTCTAGGAACATAATAACAAGGTTCTAGTTCTAAGACCATGCCCGAGGGCAAACTAAGACAATATGTTAATACAGCTTCGGCACCAACCATGGAGCCTTCGCCTACCCGCAGGTCCATATCTCCTTGTCTCAGCTTCTTACTTCTCTTGAATCCCTGCAAATGATTGCATATGTGATGACCACATCCGGTATCCAATACCCATGATTCATAAGAAGTAATAAGACAATCTATCATAAAGATACATGTATCATTGGGCGAACCAATGTCCAGCTGATCTATGTCGAGTGATTGCTCGCATGAATCCTTGCTACCACAGTCTGGGCAACAAATCTCTCCAAGTTCTTCCAGCCAGTCATCTTCCTGCATAGGGTCCACAACTGTTGACTCTAGCTGCTTTGGATTCAACTCATCGCTAATGCACATAAGGATTTTGTGCAACCCTGTGACAGTCGTCTCAAAATCACCGAGGACATACATTACTCTTTTCTGGTAATAGTCCGACAAGGAACCGAACAAGAGCATAACTAGCTCATGTGGTTTTGATTTCGATCCAAAACTCTCATAGCAATCTAAGAGCCTTATCATATTGATGAGATGATCGCTAATAGGCTGACTTTCTTTCATCTTAGCTGAAAGAATTTCCCTCATCAGTAGCATGCGACATATCCGTTCACTATACTTGAACTTCTTCTCCAGTCCTTGAACAACCTCATAAGACGACTTCTCACGGAGATCATCCGTAAACTCGGATGATGCTGTGAGAATGAGAATCGACATAACTTCAGACTCATCATCCAGATACTGCTAGTAAGTGTCATACTCAATATCCTGAGCATCTATTCCTGGTCGCTCTGGAGGTAATGTCTCAATAATGTGAAGCTTTCCCTGTGCATCCAAAACATTTTTTAGATGCAACTTCCAAACAGCAAAGTTTGGACCTGAAAGCTTCCACTTGCCAGTGATGAGATTTAGAGTCTCTCTTGGTGAATAAAACGGAATAACAGATATATAAGACATCTACAGAAAAAGAAAAAGATAAAACCGATTCAGTATTGATTATATTTTCTAATAATTATTACCTTTTAAACAATAAATTATTAGACTAAGATCCATATTTCACATTTCCCGATGCAAGGTTTGGGCACTTCCCACCGGGACAATGCTATTTCTGGTAGGTAAGACTATACCAATCGTATCCTAACTGGACACGACTCCTAGATCCGCGGGACATCGGTTACAGGAACCGTGCATGATTAGTCCCTCTAGTGCATTTTGGGCCGGGACTCCCGATTATCACCAAAATAGATCGCACCACCTAAGACAGTGTGAACTCTGGCCGGGACTCCCGATTATCGCAGAGTCTTTCACACCCTCCCACGCAATGGTTTGAACCCGAATGCCCAAGGTTTGGTCACTTCCGACACCCGAGTACCGTTTAACTGGAAAGGTGTACCATTAGGTGGGTAACACACTGATCTAAGATTTTTCTAAAAAGGATTTCCAAGTTTTTGACGAGAAAAACTTTAATGTCAGTTTTCTTTTTTTCTTTTTTTTAAACATCTGTTTCAATAATTACCTATTATTAAAACCCTTGTTTTATTTCATCGTGAGAATCACAACCACGCATATATAAAATATGTAAAGAAATAAAACAACCACAAACAACTATGCCTTAGCCTTGCCCTTAAATATTGTCAGTTTCGTGAGCCACATGAAAAACCCGACGGTCAAAATCTAAGTGGAAAAACACAACACACATGGCATGGCATTCTGAAACTCCCACTGGCTCCAGCATCCAGTCCTTCTCTTTGCTCCTTGCTCCTTGCTCCTTGGTCCAGATATATATATATATTAAAAAAAACTATTCTATTCTATTTTCTAAAAAACTAGAAATATAAAAGTACAAGATATTCAAAGGCACGCATGCCAGCTAATCTAAAACGCCCACAACATGTATATCTACTTGACAAAGTTTTGTATGGTTTAAAACAAGCTTCGAGAGCTTGGTACGATGATCTGTCAGATTACTTGTTGAGTATGGGTTATGCAAAAGGGACCACAGACACAATACTTTTCAAAAAGCAAATCGGTTCAGATTATATTCTTGTACAGATTTATGTAGATGACATTATTTTTGGCTCAACTAGTCCAAAGTATGGTGATGATTTTGCTAATACCATGAAACAGAGATTTGAAATGAGCATGATGGGGGAAGTTAACTTTTTCCTTGGATTGCAAATTTCCCAATTTAACCATGGGATTTTCATAAATCAGTCAAAATATATAAAAGATTTATTAAAACGATTTGACATGACTGATTGTTCACCAATTTCAACACCCATGGGAATTAAAACAAAACTGTTTGTTGACCCAGATGGAAAATCAGTAGATTTAAAAACATTTCGTGGTATGATCGGATCCTTATTGTACTTAACTGCTAGTAGGCCAGATATAATGTTTGCTACTTGTCTATGTGCCAGATTTCAGGCAAATCCTAAAGAGTCTCATTTGTTGGCAGTTAAAAGAATATTAAGATATCTTAAGGGTACCCCAAATCTAGGTTTGTGGTATCCTAGAGATTCTGATTTTGAACTAATTGGATACTCGGATTCTGACTATGCAGGGTGCATGATTGACAGAAAAAGTACATCAGGCAGTGCATACTTTCTGGGAGACAGACTAGTATGTTGGGCATCAAAGAAGCAAAATTACGTGTCAACTTCCACCGCGGAGGCTGAATATGTTGCTGCTGCCAGCTGCTGCTCTCAAAGTCTGTGGATACGCATACAACTGTCAGATTTTAGACTGGATTATTCTCACATACCTCTGATGTGTGACTCCCAAAGTGCCATAGCCATTTCATGCAATCCCGTGCATCATTCTAAGACGAAACATATCGATATTTGGCATCACTTTCTAAAAGATTATGTTGAAAAAGGTTTGATAGAATTAAAGTATGTTAATACAGAAAATCAACTTGCTGACATTTTCACCAAACCGTTGGATGAAGATCGTTTCAACACTTTAGTTTCAAAATTGGGCATGTTGAATTTGAGTATTTGACTGTACTTTTATTCCATCAATCAAAATTTGCACACATAGGTGTTTTGAGGTCAGGGGTGTAATATCTGCTTTGACAAGTTATGAACTACGGATGGTTCATACTTGTAGGGGGAGAGTTAATTGCATTTGAGTTTTATTTGTTTTGGTATAATTCTGAAAATTCAAAAATATCTCAAACTCTTTATTTTTTATATTTTCTTTGTCTTTCTTTTATAAAAAAACTGGTCAAGAGAGAAAAAGTTCAAATTTTTACAAGAATAAATGTAAGAATTGGTCAATTCCGACACATTTTATGTCGGAATCGGAGAAAATTTAATGAATCTTTGTGTAGGAATTTCAAATTCCGACACTTTTATGTCGGAATCCGAGAAAGTGGATCTCAATTCACACATTCCGACACTTTTTCTCGGAATCCGGGAGTTCTTGTGTGTTTACAAGTCATGAACTCTCGGAATTTTGACCTTTACTCGGTTTTTCATCTCTATATTGACTATTTCTCTCTATTCGATCAAGTTTTCAAAAGGCTTTGGATTTCTTCGAGTTTTTCTACACTAGATCGGTTTTCAGTTGTCATTCTCATGGTACATTTCAATTTTTCTACACTGTATTACATGTGTGTATATTTTAGATTTAAGCCGTAGCAAAACCCTAAGTGTCGATACTATTCTAGGTTGATTTACTGTTTGTTTGTTGTTAATTGACTTGTTACTCACACTGGTATGCTTAGATAACATGTTATATGTGTTGCCATTGTTAGTTTACTTCGATTGTATCTGTTTAGAATGGATTTGAATAGGTTTTGATAAATTTTTACGTATCTGGGTTACGGGTTTGAGTTTTAGGAATTAATCATGGTAAATGACTTCTGATGGGGGTAGATGTTTTGTTAAAGATTCTTAGAATTTCAAAGAGAACAATCGACTGTGTTTTATTTGTTCAAAATCATGTTTTTCACCATCTGTGTTTAATTGTGTTCATACACTGCTATGAATATCTCGGAATTCAACATTCCGACAGTTTTTCATCATTTGAAAACAAGTGTTTTCTCGGAATCCTTGATTATCTCGGAATCTTTGTTTTCTCGGATTCCTTATTATCTCGGAATCATTGTTAAATCAAATTTTCTCGGATTCCTTGATATCTCGGAATTTCCATCATCAAGGAATTTTATCGGAATTTCCAACCTCTCGGATTTTCCAAGTCTTTTCTCGGAATTCAATTTTCTCGGATTCCTTGATATCTCGGAATTTCCATCATCAAGGAATTTTATCGGAATCTCCAACCTCTCGGAATTTCCAAATCTTTTCTCGGAATCACTTCTAAGTTTTTGTCGGAATCCTCAATTTCGACAAAACACTTAGAGAATTTTTCAAATTTTTCAAATTTGTGAAAAGTTCAAAAAAAATTTCAAAAGGAAGGAACAATCTCTTATAGTCTTATCTGCTGAACATCTGATGATTAACCATGGGTATTATTGTATATTCTTGCAGATGGCTAACCCTGGTAACCTTCCATCATTTGTTCCCTCTGAACAAGTGTTTCACCCAAACAACTACTTACCCAATCTTATGAACAATCACTGCTTTGACTCCATCACCACCTCCACTCAATTCCCTATTCTTTCTGAATTAATAGAAGCACATTCATTAAACCACATATTCTCCTACAACCCTATTGCTGACGGGGAAGAACCTCATGTACCCGAGGTCTATGTGCAACAGTTGTGGCACTTACTGCATAAAATTGTGAATGATGAGGGGGAGGAGCTTCTAGCTGGGCAGATAGAACAATATAAATTCACTTTTGGTGTTGACCAGCTGCGGAAAATGTTTAGACTACCATCTGAGAGGGGCACCTATCCAAACAAGAACAAGTTTGATCCTATTCCATCAAGTAAGGCTATATATCCCCATGTGAAGGATCTGGGATTTAATGGGGTGTTGACAAAGAGTGTCCAATTCAAAAGAAACAACATGGTGCCAATATGGCAGTCTTTATATGCAATAATCAATCGGTGTCTTACTAGCATTTCGAAAGGAGTTGATGGTGCTAGTTCCAGTTCTTTTCAAATTCTGGTTTCAATGGTCAAACACTGGCATGCGGACTATGCATCTATCATATTTCAAGATATTTCAAAAATTGTGCATCAAAAACAAGTTCCACAACAAGCAAAGAAATTTCTTCCTTATCCGAGGTTTCTCTCGATGATTGTTCAAAGTTTAATGCTAGACCATCCAATTGACATCAATCGAAGGGATAATGATCCTCTGCCAACTATGTACATCATGCAAAAACTTTACAAAATTGAAAAGACGTTTGAGGTCCAGGCTTGTGTAATGCCTGCTGAACTAGTAATGTTGATGGATCTTCATAATCCTGTAGTAAAGGCATACATTAGGGAGCATAATATCGTTCTTCCGGATCGACAAGAACCTGTTCATCCTACCCAAAGAACAGTAGTACCCGAGGGTTCAGATTCTAATAGTCAGTCGTCTTCGGGTGACACTGACGGGGGAGAGTCGAGAGAAAAGTCTGAGAGGGGTGAAGAAGTGGCTGAGGGAGGTGAGAGTGTAGGTGAGGGAGATGAGGAGGATGATATTCCTATAGGAAGATTCATTGAAAAACCTCAGTCTCAGGAAACACCAGCTCAGGGTGTAGATTATAATGTTGAAAGCATGATTATTACACCTGAGGGAACAAATAAGGAAACAACTGTGTTTGCACATGATGATATGTTTGATATTGATTTTGATGTAGAAGAAGAAGAAAGATTAAAAGAAAAAGAAAATGTAAGTGAGCAAAAAGAATATAAGAGTGCTGAGAGCTCCCCAACCACAAAAAGCCGGGAAACCACATCTACCATCGGGTCTGACAGGGTCAATCCTGGTGTTGAACAAGACTCTGGCATCCCACCAGAGCATGCTCAAACCCCACCAAGCCACTATGTTTCTTCTCAACAAGAAATAGTTTCAACTTCTCATGGGGCTTTAACACATGATCTACCGAAGTCTCCTTTTGAGACAGTATGTATTGAAAAAGGTGTCATTTCTCCCCAGGCTACCGACTTTCATTTTGTTGAGCACATTCCCAGCCCAATTCTTTCTAAACACAAGGACACATCTATACCATCAACTAGGATCCTACCTGCAGGACCTAGCAGAACATCAATAGAAGCTACTCTTCGTAGACTTCAAGGATTAGATGGAAATCCCGCCACAATCAACCCTGATACAGCTGTGCATGTGGGTGGCTCAACTTCTGAAGGATTTGTTCCTCCAGTTGTTTCAGTCTCAACGGGCAATCTAGGTGATCCCGGTTTTGTTACACCTTCAAAAGTTTCTCAGGTTGCCTCAGAATTTGTTTCTAAGGCTGACTTTGAAACTGCTTTGTCTGCCGTTAATGCTAAAATTGATATTGTAAATGAAAAGTTAGACAGGCTACTGGCGAAACAAGGTCCTGATGTGTCGGTGGATGAGTTGAAATCCCAGTTGTATGCAAAGCTGATGGATAGACCGGATAATAATGAAGAAGATGCTACTCTGGTTGATTTATTAAGAACTGAATACAAGAAATCATACTTTGAAAGTTTCAAAAGGAGATGAGGGATAGTATAGCAGCTTTTGGAGTTGCTTTTCACAAAAGAATGGATGCCATGGATCCCCTTAAGGATGTTGAGGGTGAGGCTCCTCCAGTTATTGTTCAGGGGGAGTCTTCAGGGAGAATTCATGCTGAAGAGGAAGCTGCGATTGCTGCTGCACTTAAAGCTTCTCTTGAGGAAACCTGTCAGGCACAAGGAAAGAAGCGAAAGCATAATGATCAAGATCCTGATCCCGATCATTCTGAGAGGGAGAAACGTCGTGCAACTGTGCCTGTGATATCTTTAATATCAAAGCTACCTGTTGCTTTCTCTTCACAAAGTAAAGAACCAACACCAAAAAGGAGCAGAGGTAAAGGCAAGGGTAAAAGCAAAGGAAAGATGCAGTTAATTGATGAAGTAGTGGATGAGGTAGATGATGTATTTGATTTTCTTCATGGAGCTGAGAATGTGTTTGATGCTTACGGGTCCTTTGAAACTGAGGCTGATACTAGCAATCTGACTCTACAGCAACAGATAGACAAGATTAAAGAATCAAGGGTCATTACAACACCGAGGGTTGAAAAGCCTGAGGTAGAAGAGGTGCCAACACCAGAGCCAATGAATATAACAAATGTTCTGAGGATTAACAAAGAGGTTGCTGATATGTTTCCTCCATCTCCGGGCAAATTCAGAATCACTCCCAAAGATATTCTGAGAGAAAACAAGAGGAAAGAAAAGGAAGAAGAGTTGAGAAAGGATGCAGAATGGGAAGTACCTAAGGGATACACAGTGGATCCAATCAATACTGGTGCATTGAGAAATCTCAAAAGAAGGGTTATTCTAACAAAAGAAGCGCTAGATAAACCAAGAACCAACTGGAAATTTCAAGATATACAAGTTGCATTTCTAGAAGAAAAGATTGGAGCAATATTCACTGAGGAACTTGAAGAAATGCGATCAATTGACATGATTGGTGTTGATGATGTATCTGAAGTTGGTAAAAAGTTACTACTGAACTGGCATGGAAAGACAAAAGATCAAGTAGCTTCAAAACATTCAATCTTAAATGTTCAGTGTTCTTTTCAAAATGTTCTGCATTATACTTGGGTTCATTTTGCTGTCAAACGTGCTGATCAGAAAGTTTACAACTTTAGTCAAGTGGATTTGAAATACCTAAGTCTGGAGGATCTGGATTACTTGTTGGAAATTCTGGAACCAAGAATTTTACGTTCGAAAGCTGATAAAGCAGGATATACTAAACTCTGGAGATTCATTGCTCAAGGAATTCTGGTTGCAGAATACACAGATCTTCAGATTGGAGCTGAATCAGACAAAATCAAGATTAATGCTTTAAAACCAAATACATCTCATCCAAAGTTGAATCAAATGGAGATGTATCAAGTTGTTTGGAAAGGTGTGGATGATGAATCAGAAGATGGCATTGTACTTTTCAATAGTAAACAAGAAAAGTTCTTCTTGAGACTGAAGGATGTGGGATGCTATTCAGATGGTTCATTACGAGTATGGATGTTCAAGATAAGAGAACATAGTGTCAGTATGATGTATGATCCTGATCAATCAGCAAGAGTTGCATTGTCTGAAGTAATTGATGTTTTTCAGGAAAAACTTAGTGAACATGTGATGATCGTCAGGATCGGATATAGATTATATCAAATAACAAGAACTAACTTTTGAATAACAAATCAGATTTGAATAAAAGTTAATCTTTAACTATGATCACAATCAACTAAGAAGTTGCGGAATCACACTTAATTGATTAAAGAAGGTTTTGAACACAAAGCAATTCAATCAAACAGTAATTTTATTGATTAACCAGAATGATTACAATAGCAAACTTCACCCCCAATCTAACTTATTTTGTTAGACGAAGAACACAGATTGTTCTTGGGTTTCAAAGAGAAACTTAGAGGCTTAGCACTATTCTGAAAGCAAATTACAATTTTAAGAATGAATGCAAAAACTTAAACAATGAGTACGTACGTATTATAAATTCTAATCTAGTACTTATATACTCCTTGATCTTCCTTGATTTGCTGACAGTTAGGTAATCTTCTATCTTCTGAGATAATCTTGATGATCTTCCAAATATTTCGAGATATCTTCAAAGATAGGGTCTTCCATATTTAGCTCAACCGAAACTGTTCATTGGATGCAACAGTTCTGGTTCTTCTAACAATCTTCGGCTTCAAGGTCTTCAAACAGTTGTAGAAATTTGTACTAACAGTTCTGAACTTTATATAACAGCTTTGAAGTTCACAGCAACTGTTGGTTACAACTGTTTTCACAATCTTCACTAACAGTCTTAACAGTTTTGATTTTTTGCACGTATAACAGTTTCAATGACTTAGCCAATTTCCCAACAATCTCCCCCTAACTTAAAGTATTGAACAATACAATTAAGTTGTTTGTTTTAAGGGTTCAATCATAGACAAATTAACATAAGTAAAGAACATATTTATCATTTCATGCAAAATCAAACTGTTACAATCAAAAATTCAAGAGATAGAAAAATTACATTTTCTCTGACTGTATAAGCTCCAATTTCTTCTTCAATCTCTTCATCAGATCTTCCTTCACTTGTGCAGGGCCATAAAACCTTGCTTTCAACATATACATTAGCTTTGGTTTACTGTGCTCGATGAACTCAAGATCAAACCACTGAGTTTGAGCATTTCCCATCACCATTTGATACACCCTTGATCTTTCATATACTTTCACAGTAATGATTGGAAATCTTTCATCACTTATCAACATAGGCATAACTCCCAGTGGATTACATATACTAGATAAGTGCATCATCAAGACTTTTACTTCAACCTCAGCTGCCCCGCCATAGTGACTTACTCCATATGCATACATCTCCTGTATGTCTCTCCTTGTCACACAATCCATCATATGGAAGAAACTGGAATAACTTTCAATTGGTTCCAGTTCCCTGACAATAGTAAATCCTTGCTTTCCAGTCTCTACCCTCAAAAATTCAAATCTCCACTCAGTAATGTGGGATTTTTGACCAAGCTGCTCTTTTTCTAATTTTTCAATTCTTTCTGCAATCTCCACACTTAGTCTGTCATGAAGAATGGTTTGAACCTTTTCAGCTTTAGCTTTTTCTTTAGACTTTTGGAATGTTTGGGGCTTTTGAACTGTTTGGGGCTTTTTCTTTTCAACTACTGGCTTGGGAGGTGGAACTGTTTTCTTCTTTACAACTCTTTTTCTTTTTACTCCCATACCAGCCTTCTTCTCCCTTTCTTCTTCATTCAACTCTTGTGTAAATTCAGCAGCTAGTTGTTGAGCTAGATCATGATCTTTCTTTTCTTGCTGTACAAGCTCAGCATTCAACCTTTGTGCTAATTCCCTATCATGCTCTTCTTGTTGTTCTTTTGTGAGCTTGAGCTTGGGAATATCAACCACCACTTCCTTTCCCTTACCTAGCACAGGGGGCATCCTTTCATCTTTCTTTCCTTCAATAATTGCAATACCTTTAAACCCTGGCTTAGGTGCAAGTGGTTTCAGCTTTGACACTTTTCCATCCAACCATCCATCATCAATCTTTTGTGCCATCTTGAATGTGCTGATATTCAGAGTTTGAGCACCTATTTCAATCAAATGATTTTGTTTAACTTTAGACCATGTTTTAAAAACCTCGGTTGTTGGATAGTCTCCTGTCATGATCATCTTGTTAATCAACACTCTATCCACAGCTGACAACCTTTCTTCTTCTTCTTCCACATGTTGAACACTTGCAACTGTTTGTTCAATTGGTGCAACTGTTGTGCCTTCAGCTGCAACTGTTTGTGTACTAGATGCAACTGTTAGTTCAACTGGTGCAACTGTTTTTGGCTTTAAAGATTTCTCCCCCTTATTGATTGGAACTGTTTGAGAGGAGGGTCTGGCACGAGTAAAAGATTTTTGGAGCATTTGATCATGTGCGTGAAGGACATCAGTAGCCTTTTTTAAAGAAGCTGACAAAAATTTGATTTGTTGATCCTGCTTGATAATTAGCTCATTATGCTTTGTCAGAAGCTTGTCATATTGGAAATTCCTCTTTTTGAGATAGAGAAAAGCAGCAACAAATGGTACAAGATCATGATTCGTCAATGCTTTAAGTTTCATACTTGCCTCAATGTCAGCCAGTGTTGCCACTTTGAACATATCATCGGCAGATAGAACTGGTGGTTCACATCTAGAAGATCCCTCACCAGTACCCCTCTGTTCTTGGTACTGGGGATTTCCAGAAACTGTTTGACCAGTCTCTGTTGCCGTGGCTGAGGTCTTAGTTAAGTTAACACTGTCCTGTTTATCCCTTGCGGATAAAACAGTAGTTTCAGCCTCAGAAACCATATGATCACCCTCTAATGGAGTGATCACCTCCTCATTGTGCCTGGGAGATAGCACGAATGGTTCCCTTTCGATATTCTGCACAGGTGAATGCACCTGTGCAGGGCTAACAGTTTCAGTTTCATGAACTGTGGTGGAAGGAGCACCAACAGTTCTTTTCCTCTTCTTTTGAAATATTTTTAGTGCAGGGGCTTGTGTTGTAGCTCTTTCAAAGGTAGCAGAGGGGATTATTTGAGTATCGTGAGCTGTGGGTTCCAGAGGTGGTGGTGTAGCAATAAGTTGGGCTTCATGCTCACCCCTGGCAGCTCTGTTTCTTGAAAGAAACTCCACCATTGCAGAGAGTGGTGGAGTTATGGCACCTGAGAAATTCTTCCCATTAACCATCAACTTGCTCAATGTGGAGGCCACATGAGCAGAGGGAATTAGGACCGTCTTGTGTGCTTTAAGATTTGGCATAAAAAAGTTTAACAAAACTTGCACAAATCGCGGGTACATCAAAAAGAGACCATATTTGGTCCCGAGATGTTTTACCATGCCATCAAAAATAAGTTTTGAAAAGTTGAAACAACGATTGTTGGCCAAACAGATTAAGGCCAATGAAATGTTGCTTCCAAACTCGTTCCATCATGTGCGTTTAGGACTTACACACTGCCGGAGAGTATGAATCAAATACTTCCAGTGTGCACAAAAATGTCCCTTGTAGAAGGTACCTTTGCCCCTAGAGCCCTCATACCCAAGCCTAACCAACTCGGTATGCACAAAGTCTAGGGAAACAGAATCAGAATACTCACCATCGCGATCATGAAGTTGAAGAAGTTGGCGGATGGAGTCCTCAGAGATTGAAACATTCAAACCATCAATAGTGGAATCAATCCATTGCACTTCATCAGTTGTTCGAAGGGTAGCATGTTTCCAAAACTGATCAATATGAGAAGTGTAAATGGTTGGGTTTATGGTGAGAGCAGTGTGTAGAGTTGACATCGAGAGATAGTCAATCATGTCGTGGAAAGCAGTAAGATCAGCAGGTTTTGTAAGGAAGGCAAGCATATTGTGTTCTTTGACAAATGGAAGGGGAGCCAGTTTGATTTGAGAGCAAAATTCTAGGGTTTTAGCGTTTGATCAAAGTTCAGAACAAGTGAATGAACTGATGAGGAGGGAATTGCCTTATATATGTTTTGAATGTTCAATGCAATTCAAACATCCTCAAAATTCTGCAAAGACCAAAACACCCTTTATTAACTTAACAGTTGACGGAAAAAAATAACGCTAACAGTTGAAGAACTGTTTTCATAAGATGTAACAACTGTTATTTAGAAATAACTCCCTTTTCGAACAGTTGTGTATTCTACACACTAACAGTTGAAGACTGTTTTTGTTAGAAAGTACAGCTGTTATTGGACGAGTTTCTCCCCCTCAGATGCACATGGATTTTGCCTAACAGTTGGGCAGGCTATATGCTAACAGTTGAAAACTGTTAGTAGTATTTCAAACAACTGTTAAAAAAATGTGCAACTGTCAACAAAACTTAGCTCACACACTCATCATAAGCTGATTCATCATAAACAAACCATTAGCCAACACAGTCATCAACAGAATATGCATTTTATTCATGTTTAACACAGATGAACTACAAAGTACATGCATTTTCACAAGCCATTGTTGGTACTGTTTATCTAATTGTGCAAGGGTCAACGAAATTCAGTCTTTTATGACTTCGATTTCTACACCCATCTCTTTCTCTAACGGTTGTTTGTCTCTAATGGTTATGGCTTTCATTAGACTCGGATGATGATGATGAGCACTTGCCAATTCATCATCAGCTAAGACCATGATGTGCATTGGAACTAGTCATCAATTACAATAACCTCCACTGCATCATCATCCGAGGCTAGAAGGACATCATCAGCATCATTTCTTCGAACATTGAACCACACTACTGAGCCTGTAGTGCCTTCCAGGTTCAAGTCGAACCTTAAACAGCAGTTGGTAGGCAACTCGTGGAAGAGAGTGAAGTTTTCAAAATCACCTCTTATACGAATATGATCAGTCATTTTATATGGCCTACGTGGGTCTGGGTGCTGTGTCAAGGTGAACACATCTCGATCATCATGCATCTCAAGAACACAAGATGAGTATTTCCAAAGCTCATGCATTCTAACAAAGGAGGCAGGGATGGTTACATAACTTTGTTTAGCATTAATTTCTTTGAAGTTTATGAGAAAGAAGTTAGTAGCCATTTGCAAAGAAAATTTTGCTCTTTGGAATGCAAATGTAGGTGTGATTTGTGAAGAATGCATGCAATCTAATTTATAGACAAACTTGTGGTTGTGAATTGTTCAATAATTTAGCATGCAGAGACTTGTCATGTCCATTCACAACACTACAAAATAAAGTGACTTACCTTTATCAGTCTGGAACTGTTCTCAATAAAGTATTTACCTTTACCACATATCAAGGACATTCACGGATTTGAAAACTGTTTGTGGGATAGGTAACCAGATATGACCAAAACTGGTTTGGGATTTTCACTTTTACTCTTCCCTGAACACTTAAAAGCAACAGTTGTTAGATAACAATACTAACAGTTGCAAACTGTTAGTGTGAAAAACATTGAGTAATGAACAACTGTTAGTCCAAGTTAATCATTCCAATGTTTGAGATCAAAAAGTTGAATCTGCTCACATCAAATGCTTTAGTGAACAAATCAGCTAATTGATCATCAGTATGGACTTTCATAACTTGGATTAATTTCTTTTCATTGCAGTCTCTTATGAAGTGAAATCTGATTTCAATGTGCTTGGTTTTAGAATGCTTCACTGGATTATTAACTATGCTAATAGCACTGGTGTTATCAACATAAATAGGTGTATTTAAGAAAGACAAACCATAATCCAGAAGCTGATTCTGGATCCATAGAACCTGTGAATAGCAGCTTGATGCAGCAATATATTCAGCCTCAGCTGTTGAAGTTGAAACTGTTGTTTGTTTCTTGCATTGCCATGAAACCAGCCTTGATCCAAAGAATTGACATCCTCCAGAGGTTGATTTTCTGTCCACATTGGCTCCACCATAGTCACTATCAGAATATGCCACCAAATCAAAAGGTGAATCTTTAGGATACCAAAGTCCCAATTTTGGTTGGCCTTTGAGGTATCTAAAGATCCTCTTCACAGCAAACAAGTGTGACATCTTCGGACTGCATTGAAATCTGGCACAAACACACACAGCAAACATTATATCAGGTCTATAAGCAGTTAAATACAACTGTTTGTGTATTTCCATAGAAGTGCTTGCCAGTTTCACATCTTGATAGCCAAACTTGTCCAATATGTCTTTGACATACTTAGATTGGCTTAGAAAGATACCAGAGGGCTTCTGTTTCACTTGTAATCCCAAGAAAAATGTGAGTTCACCCATGGAACTCATCTGAAACCTTTTGTGCATAATGACTTCAAATTCTTTGCACAGGCTGTCATCAGTGGATCCAAAGATTATATCATCAACATAGATTTGCACAAAGCAAAATCTCTATTTTAACAATCTTTGTAAACAATGTTTTGTCAATTGTGCCTCTCTTAAAACCATTCTCAAGAAGGTAGGATGATAATGTCTCATACCAAGCTCTAGGAGCTTGATGTAGTCCATATAGAGCTTTATCCAACCTATATACCCTGTCAGGGTACTTTGAGTCTTCAAAGCCAGGGGGTTGACACACATATATCTCCTCATCAATAGTTCCATAAAGAAATGCAGACTTGACATCCATTTGATACACCTTAAATCCTTTGAAGCTTGCAAAGGCAAGAAATAGTCTAATGGCTTCAATCCTTGCAACAGGTGCAAAGACATCATCATAGTCTATTCCTTCCTCTTGTGTATAGCCCTGTGCAACCAGTCTTGCCTTATTCTTGATTACAATCCCTCTTTCATCTTTCTTGTTTCTGAACACCCACTTGGTGCCAATTACTCTTTTGCTTCTTGGAAGCTCAACCAACTTCCAAACTTGCTGAATTTGAAATTGTAAGAGCTCCTCTTGCATTGCTTCCACCCATGAAGGGTCTTTCAATGCTTCAATTGCTTTCTTTGGTTCTATTTGAGATAGAAAGCAGGCATTTACATCAAATTGGGCAAAATCCACACCACTGTTTTCATTTTGCAGCATATTCCTTGTTCTGATAGGAGTGGTTGGATCACTAATTATTTGTGATATTGGATGATTCTTGTGAACTCTTGATGTAGGAATGTTTTCTTCAGTCAGCTCATTCCCTAGATTAGACATATCAAACTCACATTCACTTTAATTTTCAGCAGTATCACACACTTGATCAGCAACTGTTTGGGGTGCAGATTCAGTGTGTTGTTGAGGATCATGAGATTCCATGTCCTTTGAAGATTCAGCATCAATCAATGGATCAACAGCATTGGAGAACTCTTGTTGAAGCATAGGAATCACAACAAAGTCTTCAGTAACTTTGTTTGAACCAACAGTTGTTGGTTTTGAGCTAACAGTTTCAAAACTGTTTGGGCTGTTGGAAACTGTTTGTTGATTTTTACCAACAGATGTGGAGGTACCTGCAGCTGTTTCAGTAGAATACTCAAAAGAAAGAGATTTAGACAATGCATCAATATCAAATAACCAATCAGGCCCATTACCTGCAATATTGATCATATTCTCATTGAAAGAGACATTCATACTCTCTTCTATGATTCTAGTGACATTGTTAAATACTCTGTAAGCTTTACTTTGAGTGGAGTATCCTACAAAGAAACCTTCTTCAGCCTTACTCTCAAACTTGCCTAATTGTGATTTGGTATTAAGGATAGTGCAAGGACAGCCAAATGGTTTGAAGAAGTTGATTAAAGGTTTTCTCTTGAGGAACAACTCATAAGGAGCTTTCCCTTTGGACTTGACTACTTGTACTCTATTCTGAACATAGCAGGCAGTGTTCAATGCGTCTGCCCAGAATGTCATTGGGAGCCTAGAATTAGCTAACATAGATCTAGCAGCCTCTATCAAAGTCCTATTCCTTCTCTCAGCAACTCCATTCTGTTGGGGAGTCCTAGGGGCACTAAACTGTCTTTCAATACCTTTACTTTCATAAAAACTTTTTAGCTCATAGTTCTTAAATTCAGAACCATTGTCAGATCTAATGACTTTCACCTTCAAATCAGATTGATTCTCAATCCTAAGAATAAGAGACTTAACTAACTCAGCAGTTTCATCCTTAGTTCTAAGAAATTGAACCCATGTAAATCTGGTGAAATCGTCAACTACAACTAAACAGTAGGCTTTCTTACATATGCTGATCACAGATGTTGGACCAAAAAGATCCATATGCAAAAGTTGTAAAGGTGCAGTAATGGAAGAAACTTCTTTGGTCTTATAAGAAGTATTGTGTTGCTTGCCTTTGAGACAAGCCACACAATGATCATCACATGAGAATTCTTTTTGGGGCAAACCTCTTACAAAACTGTTTTTAGCTAACAAGTTCATGGTTTTAAAATTCATGTGACACATCCTTCTATGCCAAATGGTAGACTCATCATGAGATGCCTTTGAGAGTAAACAACTTAACACATTCTATTTAGCAATCTTTTGTGTATCTAGACAGTATACATTATCCTTTCTAGGTGTTCTTAAAAGAACATCCTTCTCATTTAGTTCAAAATTTTTTGATAGGATAATGCATTCTGAATCTGTAAACAAAACTTTGTTTCCATTGTCACAGATTTGAGATACACTTAACAGATTGTACTTAAGTTGTTCAACAAAGAAAACATCATTAAATGTAAGTGTACCTGCCTCAACAGCTCCTTTACCTGTGATTTTTCCTCCCTTAGCATTTCCTCCAAATGCTACAAATCCACCATTGATGCTTTTGAAATCCTTCAAACAATGTGGATTTCCAGTCATGTGCCTTGAGCATCCACTATCCACATGCCAGATAGATCCATGATTGGCCCTATGAATGCTCTGCACAATTAAAATCAGTTAGTAGCAGGAAGTACCCAGGCCATGCAGGTCTTGGGTACACCATTCAAGTCATAATACTTAAACAGAGTTTGGTTCTTTTTTATTTCATCCAAATTAGATTTCTCTAATTTGTGTGATGAATACTTTGTAAGAACATGTGGTTTCCAACTATTGTGATTAACAGTTGAGACCTTTGAACAACCAGTTGTTGTAGATGGTAAAACAGTTGGGTCATCATGTGACTTATTCTGTTTTGCAATTTGAGTACCAGTTTTACCCTCTTCAGAAACTGTTTGTTTCTACAGTTTCACCCAAGCCAGACCAACAGTTTTTGGTTTTGATAAAACAGTTGTGGAACTGTTAGTTGGTTTGGATGTAACAGTTGTAGAACTGTTAGCCTGTTTTGGCTTAGCAGTTTTAGAACTGTTAATCTGCTTTTTGAAACATGATTTTTTGGTGCTACACAGCTGTGGGTTATAATAACAGTCTTGAGCCAAGTGATTGGATCTCCCACATGTATAGCACTTGTCAGGATCAGATATAGATTATATCAAATAACAAGAACTAACTTTTGAATAAGAAATCAGAGTTGAATAAAAGTTAATCTTTAACTATGATCACAATCAACTAAGAAGTTGCGGAATCACACTTAATTGATTAAAGAAGTTTTTGAACACAAAGAAATTCAATCAAACAGTAATTTTATTAATTAACCAGAATGATTACAATAGCAAACTTCACCCCCAATCTAACTTATTTTGTTAGACGAAGAACACAGATTGTTCTTGGGTTTCAAAGAGAAACTTAGAGGCTTAGCACTATTCTGAAAGCAAATTACAATTTTAAGAATGAATGCAAAAACTTAAACAATGAGTACGTACGTATTATAAATTCTAATCTAGTACTTATATACTCCTTGATCTTCCTTGATTTGCTGACAGTTAGCTAATCTTCTATCTTCTGAGATAATCTTGATGATCTTCCAAATATTTCGAGATATCTTCAAAGATAGGGTCTTCCATATTTAGCTCAACCGAAACTGTTCATTGGATGCAACAGTTCTGGTTCTTCTAACAGTCTTCGGCTTCAAGGTATTCAAACAGTTGTAGAAATTTGTACTAACAGTTCTGAACTTTATATAATAGCTTTGAAGTTCACAGCAACTGTTGGTTACAACTGTTTTCACAATCTTCACTAACAGTCTTAACAGTTTTGATTTTTGCACGTATAACAGTTTCAATGACTTAGCCAATTTCCCAACAATTTGTAGTCAATATGTAAGTGGTATATAAGGTGGTCTCACTTCTATGTGTTGTAACCTTTTGACATATGAAATAGAAAACACACACATTAAGGTGTAATTGTCATATTCTCTCTACACACACATATACGAATCATTCACTATTCACTCTACTTTGACTTTCACTTGACACTCTAGTTTCTCCTCTACATTCTCATCATCGTTGTCATCATCATCATCACCGTCATTATCACCATCATCATTCTCATCAGCATCACCACTGTCATCATCATCATTGCCCTCATCATCATCAACAGTATCCACCTAAAAAGTTTAAAAATTACAATTAATATCACATGTGATCTTATATAGAAGCAAATATGGTGATATGCACAAATCAGCTATGATTAAAAAAACAATCACAATTGAACAGCCAACCGTCACTTGTGATTTTAAAAACAATCACATGTGATTAACAATACAATCACAGTTGAGCAGCCAACAATCACTTGTGATTTTATAAAAAAGAATCACATGTGATTTGCTAATACAAAAACAAGTGATCATATGAATAATCACACGTGATTTATAGAAGAATCACATGTGATTTATAGAAGAATCATATGTGATTAATAACGCAAAACAATAGATCAAGTGAATAATCACTTGTGATAAAAAAGAAACAACATTTGTTAAAGTATACAAAAGCAACTAATTCAATTCTTGCCCTAGTATCACATATCAGTTAGGTTAAATTATACATCTTTCATCTTCTTCACATCCGTCACATCTCACATTCATGCCCTAGTATCACATTTCACAAAACCACACGAGTCTAGTCCTGACAAATCTGCATCCCACCGAACCTGAACTCGGTTAAGGACATCAATCTTTACCTTTCCATTGCTATCAAATGATGCCATTGTGTTTGCGAAGAGAATCAGAATGTTCATCTTGAAAATATCATTGTTGCACCATTCGAGTTCAAAATCTAGGTTGCAATGTGTGATGGACAGATATCTTTCCTAGAAGGAAACTGCTTATAGCACTCTTCAATAAACTCAGTGTCGCCCTTAAAATCCAACGAAAAAATATCAATCCCGCCTTTGGGAATACCAAACACATCATGGACAGCATCAGCATCAACCTTAATATCACCCTTTTGAATTCAGATCATCAACTCAGAACAATCGCAGCTATCAACAATGTGGTACGCCAACTTCCCGGGAAGTTTATCGATGTTGAAACCAATTAGCGACCCGAACCCAATACCTTTTACGCATTCCTGTTGGCTGATTGACAAAGATGTCATCACATTTACCAGTTGAGCTGGCGTAGTCCTGATACGTATCGATGGAAAACCTTGGCTAACAGGTACTTCAACGTCATCCATCTTTGCCTTCCCCTTACCACGTGCATCGGCTTGAGGCTTCAACTTCTTGACTTTTACAGCTTTAAGAGGGGTTTCACATTCGCTCACTTTACATTTCAGAGGGGTTTGGGTAGGTGCCTTTGTAGAAGGTTCACCAACGCGACTGCTTGCAGCCTTTTTTGATATTCTTTTGACTATTTTAGATGTTACGCCACCTAAATTAGCGAGCGTGACACCTAGATCAGAATCACCTATAAAAACATATATAAATAGAAACATAAGAAAAACAGAAAAACATATATCAATTTAATCACAAGTGATTAACTACAAAACACACTTACAAATCACATATGATTAAAACAGAACTACAAATCACATATGATTAAGTACAAAACACACATTATAAAGCCACTATAAAACCATTAAAATAAGATAACAAAAACGTACTTACAAATCACAGATGATTAACAACAAACAAACATGTCATTTAATACTAAAAACAGAACTACAATCACATATGATTAACTACAAAACACACTTATAGCAATATAAACCATGAACCTAAAGATAACATAAACACACTTACAATCACATATGATTAACTAGAAAACACACTTATAGCACTATAAACCATGAACACAGATGATTAACAGCAAAATGTTAACATTAAACAGAACACATATGATAATACTAACACTCACCACCAACAACACATGTAAAACACTGACCACCAACAACTATGAACTAATACTAAGCACAAGTCATTAACTACAAAAAACAACATATAACTAACCAAAAATGACATAATAACCATATATCACATGACATGATTAGCAAAACAACATATGTGTTTTTTTCATGTCATTTGATAACCACATGACTACAAACACAGATGATTAACAACAAAAATGTTAATAACAGCATTAACATTCTACTAAGCACAAGTGATTAACTATAGATAACATGATTTTCAAACAAAAAACAAAGTAAACCTAAACAAATAAACAATCACATATGATTGTAGCACAAACAGACATAAACAACCACAAATCACAAAAAAAAAACATAGCAACTTCACCGGAATATCAAACATAAAACCCTAGAATTTTTTACACAAACCACAAACACTAAAAAACCCTAAAAAAACCACAAATGACTAATAATTTCTCAATAAACACTAAAAAACAAGTTAAACTTACCAACATTGTCCTTCGAGCCTTTCTTCGAACATATAGAACTAGAATCTCCCATTTTCGAACTATAAACGTCAACACAGAGTCGTCAACACAGAGAGTAGTCGGAGTAAAAACGGAAAGAATCGTTGTATTCGTCGGAGTAAACACAGATCGTCGTCGTCGTCGTCGTTGGAGAGAGAGAGAGAGAGAGAGAGAGAGAGAGAGATAGAGAGAGAGAGAGAGAAAGAGAGAGAAAAGTTACGGATCGAAGGGAGCGAATGAAGAAACCGGTGAAAGAATGAAAGCGGGGGAAACTGACATGCAATCAAATTAGTTATTAAATATCTAATTACCTTTTTACCCCTCCGCCTAAAATCTCTTTTAAAATTGGACATGTAATCTAGACCATCAAAAGCTATGATCCAAGGGCCATAATGTTGGGGTTTCCAGGGCATGCAACGGAAGCAAGGTACAACTAAAAATGCCCAATGTACAAGCATACAAAGCACAAAACATGAAAACCCAAAAAATGGACCATATTATATGTAAAGAAATGCAACATGAAAGAAAGGGAGAAGAGGGTTATACAAGCCTCCTAAGCTCCAGAAACAAGTAAATGTGGTTATGATGGTGATCCAAGACCCAAATACAAGTGATCTCTATTGAGGTCCACCCCGGGAACACGTCAAACCACAAGTGCTAGCTTGCTTTTGGATACTTCTTCAAGAATACCACTCAAGAACAGCAACTATGAACAATTTCTGGAACCTTTTGTAGTACACTCTCTCTAAGTCTCTCTCAAAGCACTTAAGGGTGTAAGCAAGTTCAAAATGGCAAAGGTTACAAATGAAGGCATGAGAGGTTCTTTTATAAACCCTGAAAAGCCACTTCAGATGCCCAAGGACCGGCCAAAGTGCCATGATAACACATGCATGCATTGGCCAAGTCTAGACGTGATTTGCCAAAAAGCACATGCAGCCGTAGCGGCGCTAACCTTTACGAGTTAGCGGCGCTAACGCGGCCTGCAGATTTTCTATCAAACGGTTACTTGCAGCCGTAGCGGCGCTAACCGTTAAGAATTAGCGGTGCTAATACCTTAACTTTAGCGGCGCTAACGCGGCCTGCAATATCAGTTTTTATTTTTTGCCATTTTTTTTTATCCCTTAACTTTTGTTGCTGTCAAGTTTGACCCCGGTGTGTGACCAAATAGGCCCATACATCATAGGCAGTGTGAGTCAAATGGCGTGTATGCATCAGTGGGCATATTCTAACAAACTCCCACTTGCATACGATACACCGTATTCATAAAATCACAGACAAAGAGCGACCTCTAGCAAAGCATCATTGCCCCCAAGTCAGTATGGGTTTCGTCATTATGAACAAAACCAGATCAGAATATGAAATGGTCCTATAGATAAGTGATCTTAAACATCCTTTTGTTAGCGATATCCTTGTGAACACGAGACATGGATTAAATGTCAATCTCTAGATCGTTCACGATTATGTTTCTCGATCTTGATTGGTGGTGACCAAAAGTTAAGGATATACCTGATTCTCAATCAATATTTCCTTGTGCATGGTCATGCGTATTTTGGTGTCAGCTCCCAATTATCGAGGGGCCCAGGGATATCTCTCATATTAGAGGAACAAATTCCATTGACTGCATAACCCTATAGCATAATTCTTATCTTACTTAGTTATTTCCTTTATGACAGCCAGTTACGAACTGTGTTTGAAAATGGCTAAAGTAAGGAAGAGTTATGAAATAGCGGTTCATACATCTCAGGTCTAAGGATGCTAGATATTATCATCCCAAGTTACTTGTGACTATAATCCATTAAGTATACTTGGGTGTGGGTCTTCCAGTCACTTGAAACTCCTTTCAAACACAAGCAAGCATTGCAACTTAATTCAACCATTTTGAATTCAAGGTCATATGCTTATCTCAGTCTTAATTCAATCTTTCTTCCATAAGAGCGACCGACTGTCGAAAGTTTGAAATATTTCTGGAAGTGTTTAAACATGCTAAGATGGAACTCAGTAAAGTCTTATGAATGTAACCGTATCACACGCATATAAGATCTCTATCATATATCGAAACAAACATAAGTTACAATACTGTTCAAAAGTTCCCAAAGTTAAAAATTACATATCAAACAAACTAAATACATATCTCAAGCCAAATCGCTAGCATATCTTACACCTATTGCTCTAGTTTGAGAATCATGAGCTGCTTGCGGTAATGGCTTAGTGAATGGATCCGCTAAGTTCCCATCCGTTGCTACTCTGCTGATGACGATTTCACCACTTTCAATTACATCCCGTATAAAGTGGTATTTGCGCAGTATATGTCTTGTCCTCTTGTGAGCTCTTGGTTCCTTTGCTAAAGCCACCGCACCTTCATTGTCACAGAAAATCTCAATAGGGTCCGCGATGCTTGGAACCACTCCTAGATCTTGGATGAATCTCTTCATCCACACGGCTTCCTTAGTACCTTCACTTGCCGCTATGTATTCCGACTCAGTAGTCGAATCAGCCACTGTGTCTTGCTTCGAGCTCCTCCAGCTGACAACACCACCATTTAACAGGAATACAAACCCCGATTGCGATCAACAATCATCCCTATCGGTTTGGAAGCTTGCATCCGAGTAACCCTTTACTCTCAGCTCTTCCTCCCCACCATATACCAAGAACATCTCTTTCGTACGCCTCAGGTATTTGAGAATGTTCTTTACGGCCCTCCAGTGAGGCTCACCCGTATTTTCCTGATATCTACTAGTCATGCTTAAAGCACATGACACATCAGGACGAGTGCATATCATTGCGTACATGATCGATCCCACAGCCGAAGCATATGGTACTCTCTTCATTACATCTATCTCCTTTTGGGAGGTAGGAGATTGAGTCTTGCTCAAAGTCAACCCATGCAACATAGGGAGGTTTCCTTTCTTGGATTCCTCCATTTTAAAGCGTCTAATGACCTTATCTATGTATGCACTTTGAGAAAGCCCGAGTAGCCTTCTAGATCTATCTCTATAAATCTTGATTCCTAGAATGCAGCTCGCATCCCCTAGATCCTTCATTGAGAAGCAATTCCCTAGCCAAGCTTTAACACTCCTTAAGCTCGGAATATGATTCCCAATGAGTAGAATATCATCTACATAGAGGATTAAGAAGATAAATGTGCTCCCACTAGCCCTGACATATACGCATGGTTCATCTTTGCTTTTCAAAAATCCAAACTCTTTGATTTTCTCATCAAAGCAAAGATTCCAGCTTCGAGATGCTTGCTTAAGTCCATAAATGGACTTCTTGAGTTTACAGACCTTGTCTGGATATTCTGGATGTATAAAACCGTCAGGCTGCGTCATATACACCTCTTCAGAAAGTTTCTCGTTAAGGAAGGTGGTTTTTACATCCATTTGCCATATTTCATAATCATGAAATGCAGCAATAGCTAAGAGTATCCGGATAGACTTCAACATTTCCACTGGGGAAAAAGTTTCATCATAGTCTATACCAGGCGTCTGAGTGAAACCCTTTGCCACCAGTCGGGCTTTGAAGGTATCCAAGGTTCCGTCCATGCCAGTCTTCTTCTTGAAGACCCACTTACACCCTACAGGTTTAACCCCGGGTATAGGATTAACCAGATCCCAAACCTGGTTATCCGACATGGAATGCATCTCTCTTTCCATTGCATCTCTCCATTTTGCAGACTCGAGGCCTGCCATAGCTTCCTTGTATCTAGTGGGCTCATCATGATCCACCATTAACTTGTTGCCCTCAGATATGTGGAAACCATATCTATCTGGCTCAGAACGAGTTCTAATGGAACGTCTCAGAGTAGAGAATGGAAGAGTGTCAGGTACCACAGCATATCCGCTGGTAATGGAACTTGTTGCTCGGTTTCAACCGTCTCAGGTTGAGTGCTAGTGCCAACCTAAAGTTCTTTATCGGTTGACCCTTGATATTCTTCAAGTTTAATATCTTTACTGCTAGCTTGTTTGGATAGCAGTTCTCTTTCAAGAAAAACTGCCGTACGAGCAACAAAAACTTTGTTCTCTGAAGACTTATAAAATAATTATCCAATACCAGCAGGAGGATATCCGGTAAAGTAACACCTTTCTGAGCGGGGTTCTAGTTTATCATCAACCTCACGTCTAACGTAGGCTTGACAACCCCAGACTCAAAGGTATGAAAGTGTGGGCTTCTTATTATGCCACATTTCATAAGGTGTTTTTGTGACTTTCTTGGTTGTTACGAGGTTAAGGATTCTTACCGCCATTTCTAGAGCGTATCCCCATAAACTAATAGGTACCTCTGTCCGACTCATCATAGACCTTACCATATCTAGCAAAGTCCGGTTCCTCCTCTTGGCGACCCCATTTAATTGCGGAGTCCTTGGAGGTGTTAATTGTGAAACAATTCCACAATTTTTAAGATGGTCGGTAAACACCTCAATCTTTATTGTTTTGCCCAATTGATTCTAGATTTCGTTTTGGAATGTCTTGAACACCTCAAAGGTTTCATACTTGTGTTTAAAAAGGTAGACATATCCATACCTGTTGGGTATCAGATAGGTGGCTCTGATACCACTGTTGGGGTTTGCAGGGCATGCAATGGAAGCAAGGTACAACTAAAAATGCCCAAGGTACAAGCATACAAAGCACAAAACATTAAACCACAAAAATTGGACCATACTATACGTAAAGAAATGCAACATGAAAGAAAGGGAGAAGAGGGTTATACCAGCCTCCTAAGCTCCAGAAACAAGTCAATACGGTGATGATGGTGATCCAAGAGCCAAATACAAGTGATCTCTATTGAGGTCCACCCCGAGAACATGTCAAACCACAAATGCTAGCTTGCTTTTGTGATACTTCTTCAAGAACGCCACTCAAGAACAGCAACTATGAACAATTTCTGGAACCTTTTGTAGTACACTCTCTCTAAGTCTCTCTCAAAGCACATAAGGGTGTAAGCAAGTTCAAAATGGCAAAGGTTACAAATGAAGGCATGAGAGGTTCTTTTATAAACCCTGGAAAGCCACTTCAGATGCCCAAGGACCGGCCAAAGTACCATGATAACACATGCATGCATTGGCCAAGTCTAGAGGTGATTTGACAAAAAGCACATGCAGCCGTAGCGGCGCTAACCTTTACGAGTTAGCGACGCTAACTCCTTAAAGTTAGCGGTGCTAATGCGGCCTGTAGCTTTTCTATCAAATGGTCACTTGCAGCCGTAGCGGCGCTAACCGTTAAGAATTAGCGGCGCTAATTCCTTAACTTTAGCGGCACTAACGCGGCCTGCAATATCAATTTTGTCTTTTGCCATTTTTTTTGGTCCCTTAACTTTTGTTGTTGTCAAGTTTGACCCCGGTGTGTGACCCAATAGGCCCATACATCATCGGCAGTGACTCAAACGGCGTGTATGCATCAGTAGGCATATTCTAACACATAATTTGTCCATGTGGACTATACAAAAATTAAGGACTGTATTGAATATTTCACTCATTATTCAATAGTATTTTTCTTTATTAAATTACTAACCTCATCCTCTCTCTCTCTCAGTCATCACTCTCTCGCTCTCTCTAACTTTACCACCGTCGCTACCATCTCAGAGTTCTTAGTCACCTTGTGACCATCGCCGCCGCCAATTCTGGAAGATCGGCAACTGCGACAAACGTTGAAAACTACCGCCGGCGACAAACGTGCAAGGTCGCTTAAAAACCTCTAACACAGCGCAATCGACCGCCGCCGCCATGAGTAGGTCAAAACCCACACCACTACCGGAAGTCGCTCTTTAAAACCACCATCTCTGTTGCGTCACCGGAGGTCAGAACCACCATTACCGCAACGCGCTTTCGAATATCTAACGTCACAACTCTCTCTCTCTCTCTCTCTCTCTCTTGATGCAATAATCTTAGGGTGGATTGAGTCAAGATCATATGCAGCCAGATCTGGAGCAAGCAGACACACAAACACACACACTCTCTCTCTCTCTAAACCAGTAAAACCTCCCTCTATCGAAGTACACCCTCTCTCTCTCTCTCTCTGTGTGTGTGTGTGTGTGAATGTAACTCTATCTATCTCTTTATATAACCTAGATATGGGGAAAATTGAGAAACGCTTTTGTAACCCAAATTTGGGTAAATTTGTGGGACCGAAGGAAGCATATGAAGAAGATTAGAGATACCTCCAGAACATGGATTTTAGAAGGGACAAGGAGATAAAAAGTTGAGAGTGTTGGAGAAAAACATCAAGTATAATGAGAAGACTATGTAAAATGCCCATCATTTATGATTTATCAAAGACTCTAGAATAGTAAAAAATGTGAGAGGTTGAAGAAATTGCAGAAGGTGAAGAAGAAAATGTGTCAATGGATATGAAAACTACAATCTCAAAAACATTACACAAACATAGGATATTAGAACTGCTATTTCAGGAACAAAAAACAAACAAAGACCTGATAAAGTTTATGATCCAATCGTAATGGTCATTCCATCATTTCCTGTAATTTCAATATGTGAATCGACTTCGATAGGAAATATAGGGTTTAGTGAGAGAGAAGATACGTGGCATTGATTCTAGCAGAGTTTGTTATGAGAAATTAAAACATGTTAGATTATCTCAGCACGTGCTTTGACTGAGTATGGTGGTTATTTAATACGGCCAAGATTAATTTGACATTTGATCTAATGGATACAATTAAAAGTTAACTCTACTCACCGTGAGTAATATATATATACTAGGTATCAAGCCCGTGTAAACACGGGCCTGTATTCAAAATTTTGTTTATATTGTAATTCCTCTTTGGTGGTTGTAATGAGGAGGCTTGTTTATGATAGTACGTACGAAGAAACGATAACTTTGATACAAGGGACTAAACTTAGACATGAGATTATTCGAAATTTTCAATATATACATACATACGAGTGCATGATTTAGCAGTTCATATGTGGAACGTAAAAGTCCAAAAAAGTGTATGCAGTTCGATGTAGTAGGCTGCTTCGGTCGAACTGGAGTAATCGGGAACACTATTATATGTATAAAAATTAAGAGGGTAGTATTATTATTAAGGAGGACAACCATGAGGGATGATATACAATGTATGTGTTGAATGTGTAAATAGTAACATTAAGTTAGGAACTTTCTAATGTCAAGATCTATTATTAGAAACATGGCTATATTAAAAACAACTAAAACTATTTTAATTCACCACAACATGAATTAAGTTGGATCCCTTACTAACACAGAATGGGAGCAGTATAACAGGTTAAATAATATGAACTGAATACCAAAGATTATCTTTAGAATATACATCAATTTAATTTACTAATATAGACTGTGAATGACTTGATGTTGCATTTAGTTAATTTAAGTCAATAAAATAGGTACGCGTCATTCTTACCTTTATCAGAAGGATAGATTATTTGTTTGTGAGTATAAAGCTTCTCCGAAATTGTCGGGTTTTCACTTATTACTCCCTCATCAAACCTGTAGAAATAGGCTCTGAACTCCAAAGATCGATCATGTGTGAAGACTATGACTTGATATTAAGCCATTATGTGCCCTTTTATAAGGTACAAATCAGATTGTTATTTTTCTTTTTTTACCATAAATGGTGATTATAAATGGTAATAACGGGATTAAATGGAGGTCCAAAAGAGCTAAATTTAACATAATTTCACTGGTTTAGCTCTTTTGCTAACAAAAATATTGTATATTATCCACTGAAAGACTTGTTTTGCAACCTATTCGACTTAAAAACTTGTTTTGCAGATAATACTTGTAAAGCAATTTCAGAAAAAAAAAGTAGACTAATAAACAGAACGATAAAGGCCCACCTGCTATTGGTTTTGAGGCTGTCGTCATATTCTTCCATTAATAAATGCCAAAAGAAAAGACTGGTTAGAGTAAAATAGAGGCTTAGACCTCGTTAAAGGCAACATGTATTGCAACCCATGTCAAATGCCAGATTTGATTCAGAATCAAATCAAGAATTCCCAAAAACATGGATCAAGATCATGTCATCACAATAGATGGAGAAGTACAAATTTTGATGACCTCCTTCTCCTCCTCCTTCGCGCCAGCCTCGCCACCTTCTTTCTTCTTGTAACACCCCAAAATAGGGCCTAGTTGTAGGTAGTTGTACTATGTGTTGATAGGAGTGTACCTTGACTATAATTAGTATTTGTTAATAATATGTGTTATCTGTGATTGAAAAAGTGTTATGAGAGAATGTTATGTTAATATGTAAAATGGGTAAGTTAGTAACCGTTTTTAGGTAATGGTTCTAAAAATATCCTCGTTAGGTAAAACGGGTAAACGAGAGATAAATTGTAAGTTAAAAAGGGGAACAAAATATCACATTTTTTTTAATTGACCATAAGGGTCGGTCTATGTCTTCTTATCCTCTGGGTAAACACAAAACACACATACTAACACACACAAACTCACGTATTCACACACACACTTCATACTTTTGCCAAATCAAAGAAGGAAACAAGAGGAAAGCTTTGAATTCGAATTAGCTATTAGGATTCGTTGTTAAAATCATCACCTACAGCTGATAATCATCTTCAATTTGTAAGTGTTTTGGGTTTAAGTATTGTTCTTGAGTTTTGTAAAAGAGATGATCCATTTTGGTGGTTCAAAATGGGTTTTAGTGTTTGTTTTGAGTTATGTATGTGTTAGCAAGCTTCAATGGTTGTCAAATAATGTTTATGAACAATTGGAATTGAGTTTTGGTCGGATTCCGAGTTAAAAACACGAGTTACAGCCGCTGTGTTCGAACAGGGAAGAAGGTCTGCTGTTCAGACCCTTCCTGCGGCCGTAGGGGAAAGTTCATGCGGCCGTAGGAGCAGTTTCTTTCCTGCGGCGTAGAGAAAAGTTCTTGCGGCCGTAGGAGAGTGTTTTCCAGAATTTTTTTAATTAAGCCTTCTGTGGCCGTAGGAAAAGGTTTCTACGGCCATAGGAGGGTATTTTGTATGGTTTACCATCTACGGACGAAGGAACAAGGTCTACGGGTGTAGGTACGTAACCTACGGCCGTAGCTCACTATAGAACAGCTCTTGTGGGCATAGGGATAAGTTTCTTCGGCCGTAGGGCTCGGTTTAATGGAGAAGAAACTCTACGGGTGTAGGGGATTGCCTCTACGGCCGTAGTAGGTGTTTGTTATGCCTTCTGCGGCCGTAGGACCTGACCTCTGCGGCCGTAGGACCCTGTCCAGTATGAATAGCTTGTAATTCGTGTTATGTGATAAGTGTTAAGGTGTTAACAAGCTTGTATATGATGTGTTAGGCACTTCTGAGGAACCAGAAGATACTGAGCACTATATTTGCCTGCTGTAGCAGTTAAGTTGAGTACCGGTTAACCTTAGGTTTCGTGATAAACATGTTGTAACAAGCTTAAGGTAAGTTATGGTTTATGTGTTGTTAATTTGCTATGGTATACGCGGCTATGCACTTGTGTTAGGCTTGAGTAGGCCAATCATGTTGTAAACTTGGTATATGCTGGTATTATGGCTTTTTGTAGGCCAATATGTTATGTTATGGCTTGAGTAGGCCAATTATGTTATGATGCGGCCAGAGTCGGCCAATACGTGTTCATGCCGGCACTTTGTTGCTGTTGAGGTACAGTGATTCGAGGCCGTGGATCGGGTTCTTGCTAAACCCCGTGCCTCAACCAGGGGCTCTCATAGACTTCCCCGCTCGTTAATTAAATAGGGGCTCTCAGTGATTTCCCCGCTCGTTAATGCAATGGTGGGCTGCTACCCGCTCCCCCACCGGCGCGATATGATAGATGTATTCGGTTTCCCCCAGTTTGGATCATTGAGCCGGGCTTACTACTCTGCAAGATGTGACTCCTCCCCGGGCACCGGAACATCGCTAGCTGTTTGGATAGACTTGTTTGTTATTCTGTGATATCTTCTGCATGCTATAACATCTTTGTTACGATGCTTATGTTTAATCGTTACTCACTAGCTATTTATAGCTAACCCCTCCATGTATATATCCTATGTACAGGTAATTAGATGTTGGTGAGAACGGGTGCCATGTTTTGGCTTTTACTGCCGAAGATTTTTGGGGAACACTACTTTTGCGGTTGTTTTTGTTAACTCTGGTTTGCTAGTTAATGGTCGGCAGATATTTGGTAACTCCGTTGGGTTATCTTGTTTAAACACTGATACAGTTTGTGTAAATAACTAACTCTTAGCTTCCGCTGTGTTTAGTAAATATATCTTTTGGTTAAACGGCTAATGTATTACTTAATATATTTATAAATTAAGCTTGTGAAACCCCGGCGTTACAAGTTGGTATCAGAGCCTTGGTTTGAGGGAATTGAGTACTTTGACGAGTATTCAATCTCAAACCCAGGCCCGACCATTATTAAGTGTTCCCTGTGTGGTATTGGGGTGTGATGAGCGTTATATGTTAATTGTTAAATGTTAAGATAGTACTGGTATGTGATAACTGTTAAATTACTTGAGTTATAGCTAGTATTCTTGTTTTGGTATAGAAGTTGAATCCGATGGCTAGTTCCTCCGGTAATGAAGATTGGGATGCCTACATACGCCAGTTGGAGACCCAGTTGAAGCAAGCGAATGATCGAGAGTCGCTACGAATCGCTCACGAAGTTTCTAAGTCTGCGGGTTATAAGAATTTCATGAGCTGTAAGCCTCCGGTTTTCAACGGTGTAAATGATCTGTCGGTTGTAGAAACTTGGATTCGGAACATGCGAAATGCTTTCGAGTCCAGTGATTGTGAAGAGAAAAAGAAAGTCACATTTGCTAAACAAATGTTACAAGATCGTGCACTTACCTGGTGGGATACGGTTGTGAGTGTCACACCACCAGAGGTTCTAGATGCTTTAACCTGGGAGGATTTCTTGAAAAAGCTCAGACATAAATACTGTTCAGATTATGATATGCAGAAGATTGAGGATGAGTTCCAAGCTCTTCAAAAAGGCGATAAACCGGTGGAAGATGTAATTTCGAAGTTCTCAGATAAGATGAAGTTTGTACCTCATTTGCTACCGGACGAGAGAGCTAAGATTAGTAAGTTTGCCAATGCTCTACCTGTTGAGTACCGCTCTGCTGTGAGGTCTGCGGCAACACTGGATGCGGCTTTTGATATAGCTCGGCAGACAGAGGATGATTATAAGCAGAAGCCAAAGTCACAGCCACAACAGCAAGGGGGAGGGTATAAGAGAAAGTTCGAGCAGTCTTCTGGTAGTAGGAGAGGTGAGGGTGGTTTTGGAAATAGGCCACGGGGTGTTCGTTCCAGAGGTCCGGAAGCTGGGACGTGGTAAAATGTGGCAAGTGTGGAACCAAGGGTCATCAGACTCATGAATGCCGGTTCAAAGATAATGTCTGTTTTAAGTGTCATAAGTCTGGACACAGAATAGCTGATTGCCCTCAGTGGCAAGGTTCGGGAGCTGGCGGATCGTCTGGAGCCGTTGCTCAAAAAAAGGGAGGTGCCCCACGTCCTCAAGGGAGAGCCTTCCAGATGACTACCGAGGAAGCAAAGAATGCAGGTGATGTTATTACTGGTACTTTCTTAATTAATTATGTACAAGCATGTGTTCTGTTTGATTCTGGTGCTACCTATTCCTATGTGTCAACAGTTTTCTGTGATAAATGGCAACTACCTGTTATAATAATGAAAGACTCTGTTAGAGTAGCGGTAGCTGACGGTAGTCAAGTCCTTGTTACGTCGCACGTACCTCAGGTTTCTATAACTATTGACGGGCACTGTTTTATAGTTTCCCTACTCCTCATGTCGATGGCTGGTTTTGATGTTGTTATTGGTATGGATTGGCTTACTAGTCATGATGCCAAAATTATGTGTTCCAAAAAGTTAGTTAAGATTCCTTTACCGGATGGTACTCATGTTGTGGCGCGAGGAGAGAGGCCTAAATCTGGTATCTCGTTGATAACTATGATTAAAGCACAGAAATCCATTGCTAAAGGTTGTGATTCCTACTTGGCATATGTAATTAATGCTGAGGCGGAAGAAAAGACCGTTAAAGATATCAGGGTAGTTTCGGAGTACCCTGAAGTGTTTCCTGAGGAATTACCGGGTTTACCTCCTGTCAGGGATGTAGAATACCGGATTGATCTTATTCCTGGTGCTACACCTGTAGCTAAATCTCCGTATCGTCTTGCACCATCTGAGATTCGGGAAATAATGACACAGATCCAGGAATTGCTTGATAAAAGTTTCATACGCCCGAGTTCTTCACCTTGGGGAGCTCCGGTATTGTTTGTTAAAAAGAAAGACGGGACCTTACACATGTGTATTGATTACCGGGAGCTGAATAAGCGAACGGTAAAGAACAAATATCCGTTACCCCGTATTGATGATCTGTTTGATCAATTGCAAGTTGCTACATGTTTCTCGAAGATTGATCTTCGTTCTGGTTATCATCAGGTCCGCGTTCATGATGATGATATTTCTAAAACCGCTTTTCGAACTCGGTATGGGCACTATGAATTCTTGGTGATGCCGTTTGGTTTAACCAACGCCCCTGCTGTTTTCATGGATTTGATGAACCGTGTATGTCGTCCTTTCCTTGATAAATTTGTTATTGTTTTTATTAATGATATTTTGATCTATTCCAAAACCGAAGCGGAGCACGAGCAACACCTACGTGTAGGTTTGGAAACCCTTCAGCGGGAACAACTTTATGCTAAGCTGTCCAAATGCGAATTCTGGCTCAAAGAGGTGCACTTTCTGGGTCATGTTATTTGTAACGAAGGTGTTAAGGTCGACCCAACAAAAATTGAATCTGTGATGAACTGGGAAACTCCTCGCAATCCTTCAGAGATTAAGAGTTTCTTGGGTCTCGCTGGATACTACCGACGTTTTATTCAGAATTTTTCTAAACTTGTTGGCCCGTTAACCAAGTTGACTCGCAAAGATGTTACTTATGCTTGGGCTGATGAATAGGAGAAAGCTTTTCAGACTCTGAAGCAATTGTTATGTCAAGCTCCTATTCTAACGCTGCCTAGTGTGTGTGAATATTTTGTTGTGTACTGCGATGCTTCATATGCGGGTCTTGGATGCGTTCTGATGCAACGAGATAAGGTGATTGCGTACGCTTCGCGTCAACTGAAACCTCATGAGAGGAATTACCCGACCCATGATCTTGAGCTTGCAGCCGTGGTATTTGCTTTCAAGCTGTGGCGACATTACTTATACGGTACCAAATGTGTGGTATATTCCGACCACAAAAGCTTGCAGTATGTATTCACGCAAAAGGAACTTAACATGAGACAACGACGCTGGTTGGAGTTGATCAAGGATTATGATTGTGAGATCAAATATCATCCCGGAAAAGCCAATGTTGTTGCTGATGCACTGAGTCGGAAAATTTCTCCCGAAGTTGCTAAGTTCATGAGACTTACGATTGTGTCGGATATCATCGCTAAATTGAAGGAAGCACAACAGGAAGCACTGCAAGAAGTTAATCTAAAGGTTGAGACGATGATTAAATTGTCAAAGCTATTAGAGGAAGATAGTCGAGGTTTGAAAACGTTTCAATCTCGAATCTGGGTACCCAATATTGGTGGTAATTGAGAAACCATTTTACAAGAGGTGCATAAGTCAAAGTTGTCTGTCCATCCTGGAAGTACTAAGATGTACCAGGATTTGAAGACTTTGTATTGGTGTCCTACCTTAAAGCGTGATATAGCCTCGTTCGTTGAAAAGTGTCAGATCTATGCTCAGGTTAAGACGGAACACCAGAAGCCCTATGGTAATTTACAACAGTTAGAAATTCCGGAGTGGAAATGGGATCATGTTACTATGGATTTCGTTACTAAGTTACCTCGGACTTCAAAGGGACACGATATGATATGGGTTATAGTCGGTCGACTTACCAAAAGCGCTCATTTTCTTGCGACTAACGAGTTTGCGCCTATGAATCGGTTAGCCCAACTCTACGTTAATGAAATAATATCTCGTCATGGTATACCACTATCTATTGTTTGTGAGCGAGATGCGCGTTTTACGTCTCATTTCTGGAGTAGCCTTCAACGTGAGCTTGGTACGCGGGTAAATCTCAGCACGGCGTATCATCCACAAACCGACGGTCAGTCTGAGAGAACAATTCAAATGCTTGAAGATATGCTACGGGCGTGTATACTTGAGTTTGGTGGTTCTTGGGATACTCATTTACCCCTGATCGAATTTCCTTATAATAATTCTTATCATTCGAGTATCGGTATGCCGCCTTATGAAATGCTATACGGTCGGCGATGCCGTACTCCTACCTGTTGGTTAGAACCTGGCGAAAAGCAATATGCGGGTCCTGATATTGTTCAAATAACTGTTGACAAGGTGAAGATAGCACGCGAAAAGTTGAAAGTTGCACGTGATAGGAAAAAGATGTACGCAGATCCTAAACGACGACCAGTTACGTTTGAAGTAGGTGACCGCGTGTTTCTGAAAGTTTCACCTTGGAAAGGAGTGATACGATTTGGTCGTAAAGGAAAGCTCAGTCCCATGTATATTGGTCTGTTTAAGATTCTACAACGCGTTAACGATCAAACAGTATCGCTTGAGTTGCCACCTGAATTGTCTGGTATTCACAACACTTTTAACGTATGTTATCTGAGAAAGTGTAAGGTCGAAGATGATCAGATCTTACCTCTGCAAGAGTTAAAAGTTGATCCAGCTAAACGCCTTGTGGAGGAACCTGTTGAAATCCTAGATGCTAAAGTCAAAAAGCTACGTAAAAAGATGATTAAGTTGGTTTTGGTAAAATGGAAGCATAGTTTAGGTCCTAATCTCACTTGGGAGGCAGAGGATGAGATGAAGGCCCGATACCCTCGTTTGTTTGAGACCGAACAGATTCCGAGGACGGAATCTTCTTAAGGGGGGTAGATTTGTAACACCCCAAAATATGGCCTAGTTGTAGGTAGTTGTACTATGTGTTGATAGGAGTGTACTTTGACTTTAATTAGTATTTGTTAATAATATGTGTTATCTGTGATTAAAAAAGTGTTATGAGAGAATGTTATGTTAATATGTAAAATGGGTAAGTTAGTAACCGTTTTTAGGTAATGGTTCTAAAAATATCCTCGTTAGGTAAAACGGGTAAACGAGAGATAAATTGTAAGTTAAAAATGGGAACAAAATACCGCATTTTATTTAATTGACCATAAGGGTCGGTCTATGTCTTCTTATCCTCTGGGTAAACACAAAACACACATACTAACACACACAAACTCACGTATTCACACACACACTTCATACTTTTGCCAAATCAAAGAAGGAAACAAGAGGAAAACTTTGAATTCGAATTAGCTATTAGGATTCGTTGCTAAAATCATCACCTACAGCTGATAATCATCTTCAATTTGTAAGTGTTTTGGGTTTAAGTATTGTTCTTGAGTTTTGTAAAAGAGATGATCCATTTTGGTGGTTCAAAATGGGTTATAGTGTTAGTTTTGAGTTATGTATGTGTTAGCAAGCTTAAATGGTTGTCAAATAATGTTTATGAACAATTGGAATTGAGTTTTGGTCGGATTCCGAGTTAAAAACGCGAGTTACAGCCGCTGTGTTCGAACAAGGAAGAAGGTCTGCTGTGCAGACCCTTCCTGCGGCCGTAGGGGAAAGTTCATGCGGCCGTAGGAGCAGTTTCTTTCCTGCGGCCGTAAAGAAAAGTTCGTGCGGCCGTAGGAGGGTGTTTTCCAGAATTTTTGTAATTAATCCTTCTGTGGCCGTAGGAAAAGGTTTCTGCGGCCATAGGAGGGTATTTTGTATGGTTTACCGTCTACGGATGAAGGAACAAGGTCTACGGGTGTAGGTACGTAACCTACGGCCGTAGCTCACCATATAACAGCTCCTGTGGGCATAGGGATAAGTTCCTTCGGCCGTAGGGCTCGGTTTAATGGAGAAGAAACTCTACGGGTGTAGGGGGTTGCCTCTACGGCCGTAGTAGGTGTTTGTTAAATAGGGGCTCTCACTGATTTCCCCTCTCGTTAATGCAATGGTGGGCTGCTACCCGCTCCCCCACCGGCGCGATATGATAGATGTATTCGGTTTCCCCCAGTTTGGATCATTGAGTCGGGCTTACTACTCTGCAAGATGTGACCCCTCCCCGGGCACCGGAACATCTGTTAGATATATTAAAGTGAGGGTGTAATATGTAATTATACCAAAGTTGGGGAAATGCTATATAAAGGCATTTCCCCACATTTCAATACTAAGCTTTGCATTTTACAACATATCTTGTGTTTGTGTTTCTCTACATTACTCTCGGCTCTCTCTCTCTAACCGAACACACACACAAACACACACTAGAAGAACTATCTTCTAAGCATTGCTTCATCCGTATTGTATTACAGGACCATCAATTGGTATCAGAGCCAAACTTGTTTTTGGCTCGTGATTGTTCAAAAGAAGAAAAAGCTCTCGGTTGTGCAAAGGTTCAAGAACGTCAGTTTTATTCAAGATAAACTCAAGCTCAAACGACTTTTAAAGGTAGAACTCATTAAAGGTATAAACTACATCTCCTTTAACTTTCTTTTGAGTTGTTTCGATATTCTTACAAAGGTTACAAAACATTCTTTGAAGAAAAACACAAACCGTGGGTGTTTTTATAAGTATTAAGTCAAGAAGGTCATTAAATACCCACTTTTTCAACATTAAATTTTCTGGGTATTTAAGCATTTATGGTGTTCTTGGTCTGAAAGTACAACTGGAAAAAGAAGAAATCGAATTTTATAATTTATTTAATTATAAATTCATAATAGATTAAGTGTTGTACAAGGAAAATCAAGTACTTGCCATACCAATCAAGTACAAGTGGTTAGACACTATTCAGGGTATGGCAATCTGATTTAACAAGGACACATCAGAGTCTATCAGCCGGTTCCTTGGTCAATGCGATTGACTCTTGGGGCGGCTTATAGAATTTTGTCAAATTAGAACACCTGTGTTAATCAAATAGCTATAAGCCAAGTTCAGTGAATCGCATGCGATTAGACTGTGCGGCTTATAGAAGTAGTTGATAAGTTTACCTGAATCGCATGCGATTAACACTTACATCTATCAGCCGGCTTATAAAGGGAATCGCACGCGATTGAAAGGTTTCTATTTGATTCGCACTTGATTGACAGGACTAACAGATTATTTTCTAAGTTTTTGATGAAACAGGATTGATTCGCATTCGATTAACCATCAAAACTAAGTTCTTATTCTGCTTGTTTTCAAGGACACCTAATCGCATAATATTGACCTGTATTCGCATTTGATAAGACAAATCCCAATCAAGTTATTCCTTATACTTGGACAAGTGATTGACTCTTTGGACTTGAATTAAAGAACTCTAAGACGTTTGGACTTAATCAAACAATCTAATTCATAATTGAATTTAATTTAAATCAGATTTAATTCAAAGGTGAATTACATTACTTCAAGTCTATCTAGTTCAAGGTTGAATTTAATCTTTTAAGATCTAATTCAAAATTGAAATTCACAAGACTTAGTTCGTTAATCAATCATTCAAATCACTTTAAAATCAGGACAAGCTTTTCGAACAATCAAACCATCTTACAAGTAAACGATCATTTCTCACAAACATCACTAATCATGTCAAGTACAAATGAAATGATGTCCATTGGCACCGACACAAAACCTCCTGTTTTGTTTCGTGGGGAATACAATGTCTGGAAAGGAAGATTCATGGACTTCCTCGAGCACAATGACCTCTTCGGTGACAAGATGATTGAATGCATCAACAAAGGAAACACCAAATTCACGAAGGTAGTTGAAGCAGATCCAGATAACAACCCTGGTATTCCCAGACATGAAAGAGAGAAGACTCGTGATGAGATGACCAATACAAAAAGAGAAACAAAGAAAGCAGAGAAACTGGCCAAGTACTACCTCAAGCAGGGTCTCTCATCTGAAATCTATCTCAAAATAGATAGCTTGGGCACAGCCAAGGAAATCTGGGATGAGATCAAGAAACAACTTCAGGGCACTGAGCAAGGAGAATACATCAAACGAACTCAGCTAGTCAACAGCTATCATGACTTCAAGGCTCGAGAAAAAGAACTGCTCTCTGAAACATATGGGAGATTCTGCAAGCTGCAAAATGAAATGAGATCTAATCAAATTGTCAGAACTGATCTTGATTTGAACTGTGTTTTTCTGAATTCATTAGGTTCTGAGTGGAAAGGCTATGCCAGACTTTACAAACAGATTAATAAAGATCTTACATCAGTCACCTTCCATAACATCTTCGAAGATCTCAATCAGTATCAAGATGAAATCTTGCAATCTCTCCCTAAAGAACCAGTTGCTGACCCTCTTGCCTTGTTGGTGGCTGACAGAATCCATAAGGAAACATCATCAAGATCCTTGAAACTTAAACAAGTGGTTCTCAGTGATTCTGATCATGATAATGATGATGATGATTCAATCGAAGCAGCATTTCAAGCTCTCACAGTGGCCAACAAGAACTTCATGAACCGTTTCAGCAAGACTAACAATAGACAACGATTCACATCAGGTTCAAGGAGACCCGAAAGAGCTGCTGCTGTTGACAAGCCAAGGTACCAGAGGGATGAGAAGAAGGAAGAAAAGAAGGTTGATTTCAAATGCTATAACTGCGGGAGGTCAGGACATCTGATCAGGAACTGCCCAATGAAAAAGACAAAAGATGCAGAGTACTATCGGCAGAAGTACCGCCTGTCTAAACAAAAACAGGCTGGGAACGTGCTGCTAGTTGAGGAGGATCAGTTCCTTGATGATACAGGATCAGACAGTGATCTGGATGGTGAAGATCACGCTCAATTCTGTCTGATGGCTCACAATGGTGAAGAAGGTAGAGAGGATGATGACGGAGATAATCTCTCCGAGTCAGATGAGGAAAGCTTGGACAGTGGAAAGGTATCTTCTAGCTCTAACTTTAATATGGGTATTAATCATAAACACATTCAAACCATATTAAATCGCATAAAAGAGTTAGAATGTCAGGCACTAGATTTAATCACAAGAAATCAAGTTCTAGAAGATGTTTCACACACTCAAAAATTGGAGGCACAAACAATAATTAAGAAGTTAGATAACGACTTAATCAGCCTTAGGAACCAATTAGCTGCAAAAGAATCTGAGCTTTTAGAATTAACCAGTAGGACTAATAACACCATATTAGATCTCAAAGCAGAATGTAAGTGTGCTGAAAAGGATTCAGAAATTCTCAAAAATGAACTTAGGAAAGAACGAAGTACTCTTTACTCTAGAATCAATGAACTTGAATACCTTCTGTCTAAACGTGATCAAAGTGAACATACCATCTCTCAATACAAAGAAAAGGAACGTCCTTTCTCCAGATGGAATTTCGATGGGCTTGGCTTCAAATTGAAAAGGATTACGTCCAAACAATTATATAATGCTGATCTGTTTGGGTTAGGACTTACCCAAAGGATGGTCTTTGTTGGCCAAGAAGAGACACAAATAGAGGAAGATTTCAAACGAACTCTTAATGTCAAAACTGAAATTCCGTTTGATTATTCTAATTTGAATGACTCATACCTTGCAAATCTCTCTTCCTCGTCCGATTCTGATGTTTCATCGTCTGTCTATTCTGATGAAGAACTCTACTCCCCTGTTTCACCAAAGCCCACTGTTGAATACATTCCTCACAAAGAATTACAAGACAGATTCAACACCCTGCAGAAATTTTGTTTTACCCAAGTCATTCAACAGGACCTCGCCAAAGCCATTCAAAATGATTTAAAACCTCCTACCTCTGAGACATTCCCTTCAATGCATGAAATCATCACCTGTCAACAAATTCCCAACATGTCATTTGTACATGATGGAAAGATCATTGATAAACTGTGTAGGAAACAGTTTGTTTTGAAAGAAAGAATCAAAGCCCTCCAAGTAAAGATGGAAACTCCAATAGTTCCCTTTACCTTCTCACTTTTTGGTTCAGATATGGATGATCTAACTCATGCAAACACCAAGGGTACATATTGCACAACTTCTGTAAAATCTGTTAATAAACCTGACTTAACAAATCTTAAGCTTAAACAGATTCACAAACCAAAGCAACAATCCACTCCTAATCCCAATTCTCGTGTGCACATAGAAGTACCTGAATCATCACAAGCTGCAGCCAGTCGACCACGACTTCATTCTAATCTTTTATCCTCTGCTGCAGATGTGAAGAAGGCTGGAAACAAGAAGTTTGAAATAAATACATCATGGAAAAGAGCTATTCCTAGATCCACTAGGAGGTGTTAAAATTTGAAACCTGTCTGTGAAAACATTTTGATGTTTGATTCTGTTTGTAATCATTCCAGTTCACATGGCAAAATTGCTTCTACCATGTTTTGAATAAGTGATGGTTGTACTCATGGACACTGTGAATTTAATTGTTGCTATGATCAATTGAGAAAGACTTTAGGTGTTAAACCATGTGTTGATTGGACTGATTTTTATGCTAATCAAATCTGTGTTCCATTTTTAAATTCAAAAGGCTACGTCATTAATCAATGGATCACCACTCGTCAATCACATGCTCTTAAACGCTTAAACAAATCCAACCGATTACTCACGATCAAGGAACTGGAAGTTTACAGATGGCAGGGCTATGAAGCATTTAAAAGGGCTTGGATTGCACAGGAAAAACACTTGCATTCTCAAAAGCGTTCTCGCAATTCCCCTTCCAAAATCTCAAAATCTTCGAAACCCAAGTCATCATCCATTCAACGAGTGGCAAAACCTGCTAATCGCAGTGTTCCATTTCCGCGACAGCAAGTTGATGCACCGAGGCCACAAAGAATTCTTAAGAATTCCTCTCAACCATGGATTCGCAAATATAACGCTTCCACAACTCTACCGAATCCGAAACCTCCGATTCCATCAACTGTTAAACCAACAGTGGTGCAGAAACTTTCTTCTCAGCAAATTTCTTCCAAATCTATTCCTTCACGTCCAAAGCTTAAGTCCATTTGGGTACCGAAGAATAGATCTTTAGAAGTTTCATCATCATCAAAACCAACAGTTGTTACTCAACCCAACTTAGAGACTAACAATCAAGGACCCATATCTAAATGGGGACCTAAACGTGATTTATTCTCTTTTTGCAGGTGCCTCACTTGTGGTACCTTGACTCCGGCTGTACCAAACATATGACCGGCAACAAAAGTCTTCTCAAGAATTATGTTCCTAAGTACTCCGGGAATGTACGTTTTGGGAATGATAATGTTGCACCAATTTTGGGGTACGGAGACATTGAGAAGAAGCACATCAAGATCAAGAAAGTCTCATATGTTGAAGGGCTAGGTCATAACTTGTTCAGCATCGGTCAGTTATGTGACAAAGACATGGTGGTTGTATTTAAAAAGAACAAATGCTCAGTGATCACAGAAACCGGTGATGAAGTACTTGCAGGATCCAGAAATTCTAATTTGTATTCCATCGATCTGGAGAAGTATGACTCTCCTACATCTGTGTGTCTTCTATCAGAAGCCTCCAATAATCTTACTTGGCTCTGGCACAGAAGACTCTCTCACCTGAACTTTCAAAACATAAACAAACTAGTCAATGGTGACTTGGTGAGAGGGATACCCAAACTGAAGTTCAACAAGGATCATTTGTGTGCTGATTGTGAAAAGGGGAAGATGAAGAAGGCCTCACACAAATCAAAGCAAGCATTCAACACAACCAAGCCTTTGGATCTCCTGCACATGGATCTCTGCGGTCCAATGAGAATACAGTCCAAACATGGGAAGAAGTATATCCTGGTCATGGTGGATGACTACTCACGGTATACTTGGGTCAAATTTTTGCGCTCTAAGGATGAAGCTACTCCTACGATCATCACTTTCCTTAAACAGCAGCAGAATAAATATGGTCAAAGTGTTGTCTCCATTCGCACAGACAATGGAACGGAATTCAAGAACAACACTCTGCAAAATTTCTGTGACCTAGTTGGGATCAACCATCAGTTCTCTGCCGCTTACACACCTCAACAAAAAGGTGTTGTTGAAAGAAGAAACAGAACTCTGGTTGAAGCTGCCCGAACAATGCTTTCTTACTCTGGGCTCCCTCCTTCCTTCTGGGCTGAAGCTATTAACACTGCCTGCTATACGCGGAATCGCTCTTTCATTAACAAACGTTTTAATAAAACTCCTTATAAACTGGCAAATGGCATTGTACCTAATATCAAATACTTTCATGTATTTGGTAATAGGTGTTTTGTCTTAAATGAAAAGGATAATCTAGGAAAATTTGCTCCGAAAGCTGATGAAGCTATTTTCTTAGGTTATTCTACCGTCTCAAAAGCATATAGAGTTTTAAACACACGCACAAAGAGCATCATCGAGAGTATCAATGTAACGTTTGACGATACATTGACTGTCTCTGGCTCCCCACCACAGTCCAACACTTTTACTTCTGAACATACCAGTTCAGGACAAGTTCTTAACTCTAAAGAATCAGACATTCCCTCTACTTCTGATAATAATCTCGATTTCATGTTTGATTTCTTTAGATCTGACTCTTCCCCTATTTTGGCTAACAACAGGGATAATGCAGGTGCACAGATAAGCGACCCGATCACAGATACAACAATCACTGAAACGAATCCATTTGCTGAGGATTCTACATCTGTTTCTGTCACACAATTCCCTGTGACAGAACCAATAGTTGATCAGGAGAACTCACCTGTGTTCGACTCCGATCCAAACTTCTCCAGAGAAATGGAAGAGGAAGCGCCACATATTCAAGATCTCATCCCTTCCTCCTCTAACTCGCATGAGCTAAAATGGATCCGACATCACTCTGAGGAGAATATCATTGGAGATCCCTCTGTTGGCATTCAAACAAGGTCAGCCACAGCTAACGAGTGCCAATTTGCAGGTTTCTTAAGCATGATTGAACCCACAAAGACTTGTGAGGCACTGAATGATCCGGACTGGGTACTAGCTATGCAAGAAGAATTACACCAGTTTACTCGTCTCAAAGTATGGAGATTAGTTCCTCTTCCATATGGCAAATCTGTTGTCGGAACTAAATGGGTGTTCAAGAACAAACGGGATTCGGATGGAGTGGTCATTCGTAACAAAGCACGGTTGGTTGCTAAGGGATACAATCAATAGGAGGGTATCGACTATGATGAAACCTTTGCTCATGTTGCTCGAATTGAAGCTATACGCTTATTTCTTGCATATGCAGCCTCCAGGAGCTTTCGAGTCTTCCAAATGGATGTCCAAACAGCCTTTCTCAACGGGGTACTCAAAGAAGAAGTCTACGTTTCACAACCTGAGGGCTTCATCAATTCTTCATACCCTAATCATGATTATATTTTAGATAAGGCTCTGTACGGCTTAAAACAAGCTCCACGTGCATGGTACGATGTCTTATCTGAATATCTGATAGGGGAAGGCTACACCAAAGGAAAGACAAACACCATTCTGTTCACAAAGACAAAAGGTAGGGACAAAATCCTTGTCCAAATTTATGTGGATGACATCATCTTTGGATCTACAAATCCAAAGAACAGTGAAGAGTTTGCACAGACAATGTCAAACAGGTTCCAAATGAGTATGATGGGTGAGATGTCGTTCTTTCTAGGACTTCAAGTTAAACAGTTGAGTCATGGCACTTTCATCTGCCAATCCAAGTACATTAAAGATCTTCTCACGAAGTATGATATGCTCAACTGCAACCCTATCTCAACTCCAGTGGCGACCAAATCACAACTATCGGCAGACCCTGATGGTTCTCCAATGGATCTCAAGATATACCGTGGGATGATTGGATCTTTACTCTATCTCACTGCAAGTCATCCAGACATTATGTTCTCTACCTGTCTGTGTGCCAGATTTCAGGCAGATCCCAAGGAGTCACATCTGTTGGCTGTTAAGCGAATTTTCAGATATCTCAAAGGATCCATGGATCTTGGTCTGTGGTATCCCAAGGATTCCAATCTGGATCTTCATGCTTATTCAGATGCTGACTATGCCGGTTGCAAGATCGATAGGAAAAGTACCTCTGGTAGTGCACACTTTCTGGGAGATCGTCTAGTCTGCTGGGCTTCAAAGAAGCAAAACTGTGTTTCCACTTCTACTGCAGAGGCAGAGTATGTTGCTGCTGCAATGTGCTGTTCACAAAGTTTATGGATACGCACCCAGCTATCTGACTTTGGTCTCAGGTATGATAATATACCACTGTTATGTGACTCCCAGTCTGCCATTGCCATCTCCTGCAATCCGGTACATCACTCTAAAACCAAACATATCGATATCCGTTATCACTTCATAAAAGATAACGTAGAAAAAGGATTAATTGAGTTACAGTATGTTCCCACCGAGAATCAGCTTGCTGACTTGTTTACCAAACCTTTGGATGAAAGTCGTTTTACTGAACTGGTATCCAAGTTGGGCATGCTGAATTTGCAAATCTAACATACTGTTAACTTGTTTCCTTTTCTTTTCTTTCTTTTTAGAGTTGGTGTTACACTGTGTGTTCAATGTACAGATGTCTACTGAAACTGCAAAGGGGGAGTTCTGAAGTCCTACACATGTTGCATATGTGTAGGGGGAGAAAAGTTAAATACACATGATGCCCATGTGTAGGGGAAGAAATTCAAAATTATTACACTCTCAAAGTTAACAGATGCAAAAGTCTAGGGGGAGTGTGTCAGACAAACATTCAAATCAACCATATATGGAGAATTCAATTTTTCAAATATCAAAATTCAGATATCTTTATTTGTTCAGAAATTTTCCAAGTGTTGGTGTTGGTGTTGGGCTCTGTTTCAACCAATCGCATAGAATCACTTGAAACCCAACAAAATAAATTTTTCAAGTACTGGTTCAATCGCATGGGAAGTCAATTGCATGCCTTAGAAAATGAAATGAATTCAGAGTCAATCGCATACAAGATGAATAGCATGATCCAACAAATGCGATTAAGGCCAAGGATAGGGTGATTCGCATGTAATTGACTAAGGTTGAATCGCATGCGATTCGGTTTAAGATAGTATTAATCGCACGCGATTAAGCTTACAGTATGAATCGAATGCGATTCGGTCATAGGATGAATCGCACGCGATTGATTCAGATTGTGGGATTCACACGCGATTCAGATGCACATGGTTCTAACACCCAAGCTGAATCGCATGCGATTAACACTCCACAGTGTGAATCGCATGCGATTGAGAAACTTCTATCAGCCGCATTTTTTTACCGTTGTAACAACCAATCAGGGCTCAACACATGTCCTTTTTACATCGATATACGTTACCCAACGGTTACAATCTTCATTCACAAGCTTCAAACTTACGAAAAATTTTCCTAAGTGTTCTCTCGAGTTTGATATCTCTCACACACAAATCATCTCGTTACTCTGCCAAAATTTACCTTTTTAGATTCAAAATACTCATAATCACAAAGGTAACAACTTGTACGGTTTACTTTTTGGAAATTTTGAGTTAAAAATGAACTTTTTAGCCTTTGAACACCCGTATGCGTATGAAGGTTTCGGGACTTTAGATGGACTTTTGGGATATCAAACTAACTTGTTTGATCTATCCATGTTTGCGATGGTTTCTAGAACACTTGGGGAACACTTTGATGTAAAAATCTTTCAAAAATCTCAAAAAGTGTTCTTCGTGTTCTTGGGGAGTATAAGCATACTCAAATGATTTGGTTTTTGGTCTAAAAAGAGGTGTTAGGGTGATTTTTGAGGCATGCTTCAGTACTACAAATGTGTTTATTATTGTTCATTTAATGAAATAAGATGTCAACAATAACTTTTCAACACATCAATTTGAGATCTTCACACTGAAGCCCTCCAGTGTTAGACAATTTTTCTGTCTAACACTTGACACTTGAAATTCTTGGGCCAATGCAATCTCCAATCTTATCTTTGTCATTATGTCTTAATATTTCTTTCTATCTGTACAGATAAGATGGCACAAGTTATTCGTGACCCAGAGGAGATCATGCCTCAAGCTGAGTTCCTTAGCACCAGGACTCACCCAAATAACCACTATATTGACCTTACCAAATTCACGACCCCCACTCACCCCATTGTTACCGAAATTCTTAAAGTCCACCCTCTGAATCACCTCCTAACCTACAATCCTGCAACAACCGGCACACATGTCCCTGAACTTTATGTTCAACAATTCTGACAGACATGTGACTTACGAATCAATGAAAGAGGTCTAGAAGTTATCCATCCTGCGGTGGATGAGTTTGCTGTAGACATACCTGTTCACCGTCTACGTTCAATTTTCCGGTTACCAAGAGCCAATAGTAGACCCTCTGCATCGGATTTTGAGGAAATTCCCAATGAGGAAACATGTCTGGCAGCAATAAGACAGTTGGGCTATGCTGGAGAGCTCACAACTAAGAATCAATTCAAACGCACTGGTCTTCACCCAAAGTATAACATCTTTATGACCGTGCTGCAAAGGTGCCTCACCCTAAAACACTCTGTGTATGAGTTTCCAACGGAGAACCAGCTAAAAATCTTCGTTGCTGCTGCCACACATATGCATGTGGATTACGCATTCCTTCTCTTCCAGGACATAAAAGCTACCATGCAAAGGAAGAATTCCCAGAAGAAGAAGGAGGCCAACCTGCTGCCTTACCATCGCTTCCTTCCGATGATCATACAATATGTGATGGATAGGAATGCTGACATTCCACGACGGGCAGGTTTACCCTCTGTAACACCCAAACTCTTCCAATCAATTAAACCTGCTACTCCTACTAATATGCCCAATCCTAAACCATTCCCTGGGTCTCTACTGGATCTGTGTGAGCAAAATGATGTAGTGAGAACATATAGGGAGAGTGTAGGGATACCCTCTATGGCTGTGTCAGAGCCGGCCATGCCTACCCAGGGGGGAGTAGCACCTGGTGAGGAGGTAGAAATTAGGACTCAGCCATCTGTGGGAGATGCTGAGAGGGATGTGATGAGGGAAAATCTTGAGAGGGGTGGTGAAGAAGGTGAAGGTGGTGTGAGTAGAGAGGGAGGAGACACATATGATCCAGCAACCGTTCAGGCAATTGTCCAATCTCTTTCCCGATCCACCCGCACCCAAGCCGTACTAACCGAACTTGGTCTTGACGTATCTGAGTCATCCAGTTCTTCTCATGAAGGGTCTGCTTTCCTTCCTGGTAGTACCCCTACCCCTGACACAACTATATCACCATTGGGCACCCCAGAGCACCCTATTGACCAACCCACAGAAAGCACCCCTTCCTTCATGAAACTTACTGACCCACATACTACCTCTCCCGACCAGACTCACCCCGTTCAAACTACTCAGGTCATTCCACAACCTGGTGGTCTGGTCATTCCTTTGACTTCAACTGCCCAAGCAACCACCATTCCTATCATTCGCAGGGCCATAGTTGCTCCTGAACATGACATTCCACTAACTTCGCCAAGTCATTCTTTATCTATTGAATCTGGTTCTGTCACTCCTGACTCTCTTATTCACCCTGATCAATATGCGGGGTATGGTGCTGGTAGCGGTGATGATGAAGATACTTTTGTAGTTAGGAGTGCGAGTGATAGAGAGGAGGTGAGAAAAGAAAAAATGAGTGCTGAGGGTTCCCCAAACCTAGAAAGCCGGGAAGCCACATCTACTATGAGGCCTAGCACTGCTGAGCCTCATATTGAAGAAGTCGCGGTGATCTCACCCGTGCAAGTTTCTGCCCCACCAAGCCACTACGGTGTCTCTCAACAGACTCCGTCTTTATTGCACAGGGTTATAGCACATACACTGGGTCAACCCCAATTGGGTGTTGGACCTATTGAACAAAGAGGACCGTCTCCCTCGTCCTCGACTCCTTTTCGTGCACAATTTGATATGCTGCGGATCTCCGCTTATCTTGAACAACACAAAGTCACCATTGATGCACTGAGCTTGTTGGCTCGACAAGTCTCCTCAACTTCCATAGGTGGTACCTCTCAAGGTGCCATTCGAGGATTGGAAGGAAATCCTGCTGGAGCCTACATCCATGCTGCTCCAGTAGGTGGTTCTACCTCTGTGGCAGGTACCTCAACCGGTAATCTGAGTGATTTCGGGTTTGTTACACGTGCAGATCTTCAACTTGCTATTCAACAAGCCGTGTCTCCAATCCGCCAACAACTGCAGGAGACAAATCAAAAGTTGGATCGGATTGAAAGGGCTTCCAGGGAACAGACTGAGCAGCTGTCACGTATTGAAGATCTTCTAGCAGCTCGTCTTCCAGCAACGGCTCCTCAATCTCAACCGGATGTCACTTCACTATCAGTCGACGCCTTAAAAAGCATCCTCTATGCTAAACTGATTGAACAAAGGCCAGACTCTGCTGATAATCAAGACCTTCTGAGTACTCTAAAAGCTGAACAACGTCCACAGGGAATCTCCTTGGATGATTTTACAGAGTTTCATGAAGATGTCAACAGCAAGATAGATGGGGTGACTCGAGGTTTCTATACCTCTCTACAAAAGGTTACTGAGCGGCTGACAGTACTTGAACAAACCTGTCAGGCCCAGGCTCAGGGGTCAAAAAGGAGGCGGGATGATCAAGATCCTGATGATCGTCCCGAGGGGGAGAAAAGAAGAAGATATATCACAACCCCCTCCGCCGCAACTGTACTAGTACCATCATTGAGCAGATACTTATCTACAGGTACAGGTTCTGCTGGATCTGGAAGCCAGAAGGGTCAACAATATAGATCCGAATCATTAATGGCCGATGAAGTCTTTGAACTACAACAGAAAGAGAATGCTGACAAACAAATTGTACTCTATGTACCCCAGCAACAATCTGAACTGAGGCCGACAGAACTCGAAGAAGGAGAACTATCGTTCAATCAATCCCAGGCTGACAATGTTAATTGGTCTAGTGGATCCGATTCTGAGATGGAAGAGCTGTATGGGTCACTAGGAAATTCACCCGTCAAGGATTTGGGAGAAGGTAGGGTCGATGAACAGGAGGAGGAAACTGATGACCCAGAAATGATAAGACTATTTGCCGGCATTGATGAATATGTCGAGGTTACAACGCGCTCAGACTCACCTAGAATTGTAGACCGTTTTGATGACATTCCTAATGATAGGGAACTTGCTCAAAGAAGGAAAGAAAGGTTAGCAATCTCTAGGAGAGAAGCAAGAAGGAAACCAAAGAAGACAAAGCCTCTCTTTGATGTTTCTAGGGTCCTCAGTGGGTTAAATTTTGAAGTTCACCAACAATTCCCTCCTCCTCCTAGTAGATTTCAAGAATCAGCTGCCGACATACTAGAAAGAAACAGACAAGCAGAGGCAGCTGAAAAGTTTAGAGCAGAATCAGAATGGCCCTTGCCTGAAAGCTTCACAGTCCCACCTGCTCCTCCAGTGCATCGTGGAGATCCTGGTCTTGATGTCGGGAATATGTTCACAAGGAATGCTGCAGAAAACCCGATATGGAAACCTTTCTTTGTCAACGCTGCCAATCTTGAAGAACGAATTCCTGAAATCTTCAGCAGTCAGTTGATAGAGGTTATCTCACCCGAGCTGAGAAACATGAACGATAAACAAAGAAGGAGATATGATCATATTCTCACTCGTTCACAAACTAAACCAGAAGATATCAAATCAGATTATCCCATAAGTGACCTTCTCAGTGTATATACCGAAACCAACTTCAACATAAAATATGCCATCTTCTACGTCAAAAGAGCTAACAACCTCACATACTTTCTCACCGAAGCAGATTTGAGGTATGTAAACATCGAAGATATTAGCTTCTTATTCGACATCCTTTCCCAGAAAAAGGGGAAATGGACTGATGAAGAATTTGGTAGAGTTGCGTTAATGAGGTACATGAGAAATCTTATGGAATTCTTTGAGGAACACGATATCCAGCTCGGGGCTGAGAACAACTATCGGAAAGTCAATCTTCTTAAGCCTAATCAGAATCATCCAGATCTAGAACAGCTTGAAGAGTTGACAGTAATCCATGACGGTCATTCAAACTTTAAAGGTTCTCGAGATGTTGTCTCCAAAAATACAAAGGGCGAAAAGATTTTCATCAGACTAGACGACCTTAATGCATATTCTGACGGCACCTTGAAAATCCTTCATCATAAAATTCATCAAAAGGTTTGGGATAACCGAGCAGCTTACACAGATGAAGAACATTCCCAGGCATACAAGGCAATAGATAAAATAAGGAAAGCATTGGCCAGCAGGAGGGAAATCAGAAAATGGCAAGTGGCCTTCGGCATTCGCAACAAATCAGCTTTCGAATAGATTTCAATGTATTTGTTTGTTGTGAATGATTACACACCTCACTTAGGGGGAGATTGTTAGATATATTAAAGTGAGGGTGTAATATGTAATTATACCAAAGTTGGGGAAATGCTATATAAAGGCATTTCCCCACATTTCAATACTAAGCTTTGCATTTTACAACATATCTTGTGTTTGTGTTTCTCTACATTACTCTCGGCTCTCTCTCTCTAACCGAACACACACACAAACACACACTAGAAGAACTATCTTCTAAGCATTGCTTCATCCGTATTGTATTACGGGACCATCAACATCGCTAGCTGTTTGGATAGACTTGTTTGTTATTCTGTGATATCTTCTGCATGCTATAACATCTTTGTTACGATGCTTATGTTTAATCGTTGCTCACTAGATATTTATAGCTAGCCCCTCCATGTATATATCCTATGTACAGGTAATTAGATGTTGGTGAGAACGGGTGCCATGTTTTGGCTTTTACTGCTGAAGATTTTTGGGGAACACTACTTTTGCGGTTGTTTTTGTTAACTCTGGTTTGCTAGTTAATGGTCGGCAGATATTTGGTAACTCCGTTGGGTTATTTTGTTTAAACACTGATACAGTTTTTTTAAATAACTAACTCTTAGCTTCCGCTGTGTTTAGTAAATATATCTTTTGGTTAAACGGCTAATGTATTACTTAATATTTTTATAAATTAAGCTTGTGAAACCCCGGCGTTACACTTCTCTTCTTCTGTCGCCGGTTTCTCGTCCGCTTTTGCTTCTTCCACCGGTTTCTCGTCTGCTTTGGCTTCATCCTCTGGTTTTTCTTCTTCTTTGGCCTTCTCAGCTGCCGGTTGGGGCTCAACCTCTGGTTGTGGCACAATCTTGGCTTGCTTTTTTGTGCGTCTATACACATACTCCTTGAGCTTCTCGCCATCCATACTTACCGTCACTATAACTTTACTTGAACTCACTTCTGTCTCAACTGTTCTCACTCCTGAAATATATTATAATCTAATGATATCAGAATTTAGTATACGATAGTCCAGCCCAATTGTGTATATCAGGCCTAAGTTATAGATACAATAGAAACTCTAATGTGCCTACCATCCTTGCTTAGCTTCTATACACTTGGGCTGGGCCATGTTCGTATTTTTTGATGAATTTTCTTCGTATTTTACAATCAATTTTCTTTCGGATAAGAAAAATTCGCAAGTTGATATTGTTGAAACCTACCTTTCATATGTAATGTTTAGGTTTACAAAACTTTTAAAACCAAACAGTTTTGCCTTGTTTTGTTGTTAAAAACCTACATAGAAGTACTGTAACGCTTGATGATGGAGCATCTTATCACATCACCAAAAATCTCTACAACATAACCAATTATAATAACAAAAAATAATAATTGATTGAATGTTAAGAAACTTACAGAATCATACGTTAAGTGCGTGTCACAGTATTCACAATAATAGTTGCAGGTTGAGTTATTTACCTGGAATCCACATCTCAAAGTATAACAAATGAAATTATAAGTAAATGAAACTGAGAAAGGTCGGGCTCATCAAATTTTGCAATGGTTAACATTCATGATTTCAAATTCTTATGCAACTCTCAGAATTTGATGTGGCAATCATGAAGATGAAGGATTTTGATGTGGCAATCATCGGAATTTTCATATGAAGATGAAGGATTTGATGTGGCAATCATGACTTCAAATTCTTATGCAACTCTCAGAAGAAATCCTATTATTTCTATGTAAAGATGTGTACACAGATTCACTCAAAGACCCTTTATTTACAAGTAAGCTAAATGAAGGTTATAGCTAAACCAAAAATATATATAATAAGCCTAGGGTGTGGAGCAAAATTTCGAATTCTATTGCAAGAAACTCAGTACAATATATAGACATAAATCCAACACAAAAATCAAAACATGGGTATAAACTTCCAACACACCACACCACACACACAGTATTATAGTACCTGCTGCCTATGCTAATATAGAGGCTGTAGATGATGTTGTCTTCTTCTACAGACAATCCTCCATGTGGCCTGCAAATCATTGTTAATATTGTTAAAACTACAAAAAGGACTCAAGACCCTAAAGTTAAGCAAATCTTTAAGAATGCAAATACTATAAGCAAAGTTATCTTAAAATTTAGCCATATTTAAATCATTGATTGTTTATAAAATATTTGATTTTCAAGACAAAATACATTGGCCCAATCAATGCAAAAAAAATCCAGTTTTGACCCATTATCTGACTTGTACATTTTGCCACTCTAGGTTCGTTGATCATAACCAACAGACAAACCACAACAGCTGCAGGCCATGCAACCAATGTGTTCATCCTAACCAAAGCATAATTGAGATGATTAAGCTTGAGATTTACCTTCCCCTCTAGATCGAAAACAAAAGATTGTAGAACTGTGTCTTTGACAAAGTTTACACCCTTAGATTTATAAAAGTCTTCATAATAATTTGCAATATTTTGGGTGAATAAACGACCCACTACAAAAAATTGGGAATCACTTTGAGTTGACTGGAAGTTATCTAAAATAAAATATATAAAAGCAATTATAAACAATAGGACGATAAAAGAAAAAAAACTGGCTTTGAGGAACAGCTTACTGCAATGTGGCTCAGGGAACACCATTGAAACATTAATCTTATTTCTGACCAAGGAAGCAACAGTCTCCATTCCAATGTAGCCACCACCAATGACCACCAGATTGCCACTAATACAGGTTTGCATCACATCTGCAAGCCTGGTTGCATCAGCCACATCACGTAGATAACATACATTTTCAGCATTTGAGCCACTTACACCAAACTCTTCAAGCTTCAAAGCCTAGAAGAAAGCACACAAAATTCAGGAAAATAAGTTGTTTCCTATCTTGTTTTTATTGATTTTAAGAAATTTGGATAGAGTCCCCAATGAAAGGACAAGAAAAACCAAAATAATAACAATGATTATAGTGTCTGAGAACCAGTTTCAGTACCCAAGCACCTATTGCAATGATAAGAAATTTGTAGCTGATGGTTTCTCCTGCTGCAATCAGTAGTGTCTTACGTCTCACATCAGCAGACTTTACCCGAGTACCAAGAATCAATTCAATTCCTGAATAATTTTGGAACACCAGACGGGAATGGAGAATAAATAAGCAAAAAAAAATCAAATAGGACCATAGGCCCTGTTTCATAATAAAAACACATTTGACAAAAAGATGATACATTGATCTGTGTAATATTTTAATGGCCTAACTTGTAATAGCGTTGATGTGGAAACGAATTTACCTTTTTCAGCAGGAAAGTAATACAGCAAACGACCTTTATGACGCCGCGCGAGAACGAAACATAATATGTTCAATGCCTTCATTTGGGGGAGTACCCATCACTTTAGTCACTGTTCCATTGAGCATCAAAGAAACAATGAAAGCCAAAAGTTAAAAAAAACTATGAATCAACTCTAGAATGAAACATGATCCTAAATGGATATCAAGAAAGTTACCATATTTATCACAGTGATGTGCTACAAGTAAACCGACGTCAAGAATAAGAATTCCAAGGGCTTTGAAAGCTACATACAGTTGTCTCTCTAAAAAGTATAACTGTATAAATCATCACTATGAAGTATGTTTTGTTTTTAATTTTCTTCTTTGTTTTGCTATCAAATACTATGAAAGACTACTTAAATATAGCGGTCACGCTTTTTCGAGGAATTTGCTGCTTACCATGAGCTTGCTTGTTGGATATCAGCACAAATTACGAAGGATAAGAAAAGGAGGAAGGCTAAATTGTTAATGGCGTCTTCAAATTCATGGTGATTAGAGTCTCACTCTGGCTGTGTGTGAATGTCAGAGGTGAGTTGCAAATGAACGAAGCGTAAACCCCGTTGTTTTGTTTCCATTAGGGTTCTCATTCTCGATTTGATGCTTCGATTTCAACCTCGTTGCAAAGCCCGTTGTCAATTGTCTATTCTAGCATCTCTATCGATCTAGATTACAAGTTTCAGGTACTGTAACACCTAACGATCCACACACAAATGCCTCTTCTTCTTCGCTGTGAATTAAGGAAAATCAGCCGTTCCAATTACCTCTACAGCTTCACAGCGAACCATTCTTAATTGCTTCCTATGAAGGCAGTAAGTCTATCGGTATACCCACAACTCCCCGACGTTCAGAGTTACGGGCCTGTTACAATCAACTAATGAATACAAAATTGAATGACCACCAAGACCAATACCCGCGTCTGTTGACTCAATGACAGCCCAATTCCATTGTAAAGACCATCCGATTGCCTCCAAAGCCCAATCAACTAATTGAATGCCAAGTCAAATTTCCTAAGTCAATAATATGGTTTAATTGAAGTTTTGAAGGATTATTAAGCATGCTACATGGGATTCAATAGTTATTGTTTTAGTATAGATATATATATATATATATATATATATATATATATATAATTATAAATTAATGTGTCTTTCTTCCTGTAACTCTAAGGTGATGTTTGTTTTTTCAGAGGTAAAATGTCTACTGTCTATTTCCATGTCTGCAGATGTCTGCAGAAATAGATGTGGACTAAAGTCTGCAGTCTACACCAAGAAGACTATTTGTTTTTTTTTTAGAGGCAAAATGTCTGTTGTCTATTTCCATGCTACAATCAACAGTTTTGATAAACAAAAAGAAAAATTCATACATTCTAGTACAATTATCCAATATATTGAAACAAAACACAATTTTTGTTTCTAAACAAATGACATGACAAAAGTAAATAGAGTTCATTCTACGTTATGCATCAATTGTTCTGCAATCCGATCGCGCAACTGAATCCTGTACTGACGGTCGGATGCACTACCATGTTCTGGAGCCTCGTCATCTTCACCCTCAACCTCATCACTAGGTTGTTCGTTTTCATTTCCAAGTGGTGCGTTAGCCTGATCACATTGTGAGAAAAACTCGTCACGCAAACCCTCCTTACGTATGAAATTATGAAGTGCAAAGCATGCAATGGTAATATTTCTTTGAGTAACCAAGGAAAAGGGGGCCATTCTTTTTAATATAGGAAAACGTGCTTTCAAAACACCATATGCTCGTTCAATGACATTTCTAAGTTTTGCATGCGCATGATTAAACTTTTCTTTATTGTTCAATGCACGTCTTTGACGAAAATCACCAAGCCAATACCTTACGTTACGATAAGGTGCCATAAATCCACGAGTGTGGGCATATGCAGCATCACAGAGATAATATTTATCTGTAAATAAAAAAAAATTAATGTTTTATAAATAAAAATACATTTGTAAATTGATTGTTTTGTACCTGGAGGAGGAAACGGAAATGGTGCATTTGGATTGGCTAAAGCTTCGGACAAAATTCTAGAATCATGCGCGACTCCTTCCCATCCGGCCACAAGAAATGTGAAGATCATGTTAAAGTCACATATTGCCAACACATTCTGATAACAATCACCTTTACCTCTTCCTCTATACAAGTGTTGTTTGTCAACAGGTACTATAGCATGTAATAGAGTTCCATCAAGTGCACCAAGAGAGGTTGTTTGGGTTGAGGACCATTGAATGTTACCATTAGCAGCACCACCATCAAACAAAGCAACACACTCGTCCGGAAAAGGCATTGGATGAAACCTTAATGAGATTGCCCTTGGATGACCCTGCACCCAAATTAGTAATGACCAAAATCAATATTTTCTTTCTTTCACAATGCTATCATATTAATAAGTATAATATCAATTCTTCATATGAACTTACCTTCTTAAATTTTTCAAATTCTTCATCCGTTAAGGTGAATGTGTTAGTTTGAGCATTATATATATTTCCCATCTTGCTTTTCAAGTCATCCAACCCACATATTTAGCTTTCAAACCATCAAAAGCATTTTTCATTTTCTTCTGAGTCATCACCAACCCAAACCTTTCTTTAAGAATGGTGCCTAACTTATCCCATGATTCCTTACGCATGCTACATCCTCTTCGACCCACTTTGTTTATTTCCTCAATACATACATCTAATAAACATTTTAACTGTTCATTCGTCCAACCGTGTCCCATCTAGAACTAAAATTAAATGCGACCCAATTAAGTAAGTATTATAGAACATACATTTTACAACACATACATATATATCAAGTATACAATCATCTCATACATAAGCTATGAATATTCAATCAAACTTATATAAGATAAAAACAGAACTCATATATCAAATTATAACTTCTGTTGGGTTAGTAAGCATCCAAGATGAACAGAACTCATATACTTAATGGAAACCATGAATAGCATACAGTGGACTAGAAGATAGCATATATAAACAATAGATAGCATGTATTAAGGGCATATAACATAATGTTAAACCCTAAAACATATATAAACAACATCATTGATTCTGTAAACTAGAAGTAAATATTGCAAACAGTGGACTTACTATAGAGCAGATCGAGAACATAGAAACCATGAATAGGATACTATAAAATCATGAATAAACAAGAAATAACCAAGAAATTGTGAAGAGGACTTACTACAGAGATCGAGAAGATGAAATTTTTCCTTGATTTTGAAGCTTCGAAGATGAAGATTGAGAAGCAAATTGCAAGCAGCAGATCGAGAAGATGAAACCGAGAACTTGATTTCGAAGTCGTGAAATTGAGAAGCAGCTTGTGAGGGATTTCTTCACAGAGGAGATAGAGAAGATGGAGCCGTCGAGATGATGAATATAAATTCATAAATTGTATAGAAATAGGAGTTTCTTTGTACTATTCTCATGGAGTATATATAGGGATAATAGCTAAGGTTTTGCTCATAATTGAAATAAAGAACTAGGTGTTTTCAAGGTGTAAATACACTTTCTCTCTAGTTCTACATATGCAATCCTTCATCAATCCTACATGATACTTGAATCACTTGTTATCAAAGCCTAACAAGTGGTATCAGAGCCAAGGGAGTGATGATTTGATTCTGAATTCAACAACAAAAGTTGATTTTTTGAAGATTTTGAAGAAAAAGTTACTATTCATTCGAGTTTATTGCAAATTCATCAATTGGTGATGTTTTTGATGTTATAAGGATTGGATTAGATTCGGTTTTGATGATAGAATCAATTAAAATCAATCAGACATCAATTTGAATACATATCAGTGGCCAATTTGAAGATTTTTGAATTTTTGAGTTTTTGAAGTTCTTGAAGAAAGTTGATCGATTTGGCTTGTTTGATTGATATTAATGATAATCGATGTTATAGAAATATATTTCGGGGGTATACGAAGTGATCTGGGCAAGAAATATACAGATTCGTGCAAATTTGAAGAATTTTTGAATCTGAGCGGGAAAAAGATGAAGTGTTCGGAATTCCAGGGTTGAATCTTCGGAATTGGGTTTTGAATCATTCGGATTTTCTATAATCCGAATAGAAATTGTTCGGATTCGATGAATTCCGCATATAATTTGTTCGGATTTTCTTTATTCCGAATAGAAGTTGTTCAGATTTCCAGAATTCCGAATAAACTTTGATCGGATTTCAAGTGTTAATCATTGTTCGGATTTCAACTCTATTCGGAATTCAACTTTGATCAGATTTCTAGTTTATTCGGATTTCATGTTATTCGGATTTCAAGTTTCTTTAGATTCCAAGTTATTCGGATTTCAAGATTATTCGGAATTCAACTTTGATCGGATTTCAGATTGTTCGGAATTACACCCTTTTAGATCATCCGGATTTACACTCATTTTTCAAGATTTTTGAGATTTCTGATCATTTTTGCCCAGCCAGGGGCTCTGCCCCTTGGACCCCGCTATCAGGGGGCGCTGCCCCCCCCCCCCCCCCCCCCCGCGTAGTCATTGATCTGACTGCATTATCTTGTCACCTTGATTCTTAAGACAAGTGTTTGGATTTTTTGGCTGAGTCAGGAATTCTCTAAGTTTCAGTTATCATTCTGATGTTTCTAGATTTGGGTCATATTCTGTTTTCCCGTGAACCAGGTGTTGAATGTCTAGTACCCTTATGTCTAGTCATCCTGGTCTTTTCTAGCTGGTTTTTGGTTCTTCTTTCTTAGTGTCACCAATTTTTGGTCTCCAAACCAGATTTTGGCCATCCATTCCTTGTTTCTTTTGAATCTTTGTTATCTTTTATCAGTCATTTGAAAAGACCCAGATCACAGTGTTGGTGAAATTGTTTGAAGGATTGACCTATATCAAATTGCTTCAGGTTTTTGAGAAGATTTTGTATTACATGCGAATGCTCACTGCATATCAATCTTTTGGTGCTCTTAAATAAGGATGAATCCGACTCATTGATTATTATATCAAAGTCACCTACCCACTTATTTGTACCCAAGTTCTTTTGCACCCGTATGTCTTCCAAAATCCTTTTGGGACTTGCGGTGATCTGCTCAAGGTTGATTACACGGTATTGGGATACTTACTTGACAACATCAATCTCCAATATCAGATTACATCCAACACAGAGTTATAAATCTTTAAGAATTCAGATCAAATCATTAACACTCCTCAATGATCAAGAGTGGTTCAAGTATCTATTCATTGTAGGATTTTCCCCACCCCTCTTCCATATTTTTGCAACTGAATCTCATGTTGAGGGGGAGATAAAAAGTGAAAAATTTTACATTGTTGAAGATATTCAGTTGTTGAGGGGCAGTTTGAATGTTTTTATTGATAAAATCATTGTGTTTACTCATGGGGAAGAGATCATCAGTCTATGTCATGTCTAGGGGGAGTAATGATCTATCATATGAAGACATGGGAACAATCTGAGCTACATTCTAGGGGAAGACAAAAAGAAGATTCTACCCAACATAACAAAAGTGTTTATGCTTCCGCTATCAGATGCTCAAGATTAAACATTGTTCCAGACTGATGTATTTGGTGGGACGTGTTGGTCCCCTGATGAGAATAACAACAAGCAACAGGTGTGTAGAAGGGCGGTTGAATACACTTTCTGCGGAAATTGAACAAATCAAATAAAAGTGTTACACGAAGTAAATCAAACCACAATCGAATGCTTTGCTTTTCATTAATAAGAAGATGATTACAGACTCTATCAAGTAAGCAAATCTTGATATGTAAACACCTAATATAAATCTCTCAATCTTTCAAACTTAGCTATCTATAATCAACTTATGATTATAGATACTGACGACTCTCTAAACAGGATTTACACAGATTGATAACTTACCAATATCACAACTAATGTAAGTATTCGAACACACGAATAGCTTGGCAATCTGTGAATATCTTGATCACGTTGAACTGACAACCAGTGATTCAAGAATTGTAACACATACGGTTGAAGTGAGGTATTTGGCTCTGCAACACTAAGTTGTTTTCGTATCTGAGTCGTACCTCTAAACTTATCAGGAGATAAGTATTTATAATCTTGTTCCTACGGTTCCTAACAAACTGGACTAATCCTAATTTGCTAACTAACTATCGGATAACTCGGAATCTTGAATCTTGAATCTTGAATCTTCTTATCTTGAGGTTTCAATCTTCAATCTTGATTCTGAAGTCTTCTTATCCTTCCCGTAGATATAGAGAGTTAAAACAGAATTTAAACCATATTCAAATTCTTTTAAACTGACTTCTTTAGTCAGGCTGAGTTACTCAGCTTGAAACTCATCAAGCTGAGTTCTTCGAGAACAAACCCGAATTCAAACATGGACTAACATGTATAATTGTTAACTCATCCTTAGAAGTCTAAAGAGTTAACCAAAACATATTTAGCAGCTCTATTGAGCTGACTCAGTATACACGCTGAGTCGCGCAGCTTGAAACTCAGCAAGCTGAAACTTAATATATATATATATATATCTTAGGTGACACACACAGTTTATCAAACATATTGAAAATCTTACTAAGATATAGTCTAAGCTGGTCAAACATATTTACAGCTTACACTCAACTTATACTCACTCTGAATCACTATAAGTGTTCAGTCTTACTAAGATTCATAATTATGTTTAAGTTATATGTAGAACACATCTTACAAACTTAACTTTGTCTCATCAAATCTAAACTGATGAGATCATCTTCCCAACAGGACGCTACATCCAAAATTGCTTATATAATCTAAGGAAGACTTAAGTTACTGGCGTGTACACTCCTATTTCAATACAAAGGGGGAGAATGTAAATTCATAAATTGTATAGAAATAAGAGTTTTCTTTTTAATATACTCATGGAATATATATAGGGATATGGCTATTGTAATAGCTAAGGTTTTGCTCATAATTGAAATAAAGAACTAGGTGTTTTCAAGGTGTAAATACACTTTCTCTCTAGTTCTATATATGCAATCCTTCATCAATCCTACATGATATTTGAATCACTTGTTTTCAAGGCCTAACAATGGAGGCTTCGAGAAGAAGAAGCCCTCGAGAAGAAGGAAGCATCGAGAAGAAGGAATGCGACTGGTGATTTTCTTCCGATCGAGATGGGGAGGCGTGGGTGTGTTAGGGCTTTTAAACGTCTATTTTGAAAAAAGAGGGGAGTCCAGGCTGTTTAGAATAGATAAAAATAGATGAAAATAGACCTTTTAATATCTATTTTGAAATGCAAAACAAACAGTCTATTTTTAAAATGTCTGCGCGCTCGCAGACATTAGAGGAAAACAGATCTGATCAGAAAAAACAAACACCACCTAATTCATGCCATGAATGGCAAATTGGTATTGGCGTAATCTTTTTTCTTAGGTCAGAAGGGGGTCCTGTAGAAAACAAGAAAAGACGTTGCAAATGGCGTACCCTTACTCTAATTTAAATAAAGCTCTTTTGCGCTCTTGGTCAGGCCTGTAACAAGTTTATCTTTATTGAAAATATTAGTTGTTAAGAAAAAAGTTAGATAATAATCCAAATCATACTTTTAGTATTAGATAATACATATAAAATGATTACTCTTTTTTTAATTTATTAGCTTTTATTAGAATTTTTCTTATATTAGTTATGTTTTGTCCTTTCATATAAACTAGTTTGAGCCCGTGCTCCGCACGGATGTGGGAAGGTTAAAATCTGATTGTTGCTGAAAACGTAAACCCGGTTTGTGAAAAGAGTGCACGGGTCTTGGGTTGACCGACCCTACCCATTCTAAACCCGGCTCTTATCCGACCCAAAAAAAATAATAAAAAACCGGTCTGGTCTCACAACGGTTCTTACATAAACCCTCCTCCCCCTATATAGACAATACTTAACTATTTATATCTATAAAAGATTATAATTTTAATAATTAACACAATGAATAAATATAAAAATCATAATAAGACATAAATATTTATACATCATTATATGTGTACAAATATATAATATATATGATAAAATAAAAGAGAATAAAAATTCAAATAAAGATATTTGGCTTTATGTAGTTTGACTCTATTTCTTCTTTTTACTGCACACCTACGTGGCTACGCATTGAACCCCTCACCGAAAGTATACTGAGCTTAGACACAAAAGAGAGAGCTAACACATATGACACAAATGATTTCGTATATTCAAACGTTTATATTCTTTTTAGTAATAAACTTTTATTTTTATTTTTATATTTTAATATTAAAAAGTTTATAACTACAATATTACTTGTTGATGTCTACAAAGTGGAGCCCTTCCCTTCTTCTCCACAACCATCGCCGCCCAAATAATCAAACCCCCTCATCTTCCTTCTTCTGAAAAATCAAATTCCCAAACCAAACCCATTTTTCTATTCATCTTCCTTCCTTCCTTACCAACTCTCTAAATCGTACAAAGTCGAGCCCTTCCCTTCGGATTATTCGTTTTCGTCGAGCCCTTCCCTTCGGATAACAAACTGCAACCGTCATCCGTTCGTCATCTTCAGCGATCTTCATCGCCGCCAAATCCGTAATACCTGCCATCCCCACCACGAAGGACCTCCAGATCTGCACTCTACCGCCACCGTCATCCTGGTTCGGTCTTCATTCTTTGCCTCCCTCACTCCTCTCCGCCGGTAACACTGCTGCCCCATCATCATCTTCACCTATCTCCATCACCGCTAGATCTGCACTATCGCCATCTCCACCATAAACGGCGAGGGTTGTCTGTACGTCGGCGGCGGACGTCGTCCCGGCCCAAAAAAAAATCGAAAAAAACCAAAAAGCCCAAAACTGAGATCCGGCCCAAACCCGGTTTCTCACCCAAACCCGGATCCGGGCACGGATCCATAGGAGGCGACGCTTTTTAATTATATGATATAATATTATATCATATAGTAAATATATGAACTTAACTATTAAAATTTATGTATAAGTAGAAGTATTAAATCTAAATAACATATAACCTACATTTATTAAAACTTCTGGATTTTTAACTGGGTAATATAATTAAAATAGCATAGAGTTATAATACCAACATTGTTGTTGAATTATACCATCCATGTGAAATTCTAGTGACCAATTATAATTTAGACAAGAAACACACCACCCTTTTTTTATAAATGGACAAGTTGTCGAGAAAAAAAATATTCGCCGCCGTTGCATTACGCGAATACAATGCTAGTTATTAGTTTAATTACCTAGATTTTTGCTTTAATTTATGTATTATTATATCTTCAATAAACGTTGTATTTTTATGCAAATTAATAAGGTTTTACATATCATATTTTTATGATTTTAATTGTTCGATTAATTATATATATATATATATATATATATATATATATATATATATATATATATATATATATATATATATATATATATATATATATATGAGTTATCTATGTAAGTAGCTTATGGAGATAAGCATCATAATATTTTTTTTATTATATAACTAGATTAAATGTCCGTATAATACACTTTAAAAAATAACGATACATAGTGCCAACATAAAAGTTATCAAATAAGATGAGCAAATATGATATTTTAACGTTTAAGAAGGACATATATTAAATTATCTTGAATAATTTTGATTTAAAAGTCAAAATTGAATTTAATTTTAAAAAAAGGTTAACATTGGTTTTTAATTTCTATCAAAATGAATGGTTAAGATTTGATAATTAAAAATTTTATTCAATTTTAATGATCAAGATTATGTAATAAATTTGTTGAAGTTAGTCTTTTATTTATATTAGAAGATTCTCTAAATATATCCTTGATATGAAGAACACGAGTGGAAAACTAAAAAAGAAAATGTGATATGTGACAAATGTATATAACGAGGAATGTGAAACCGCGCTTCGCTGCGGATTTAAGATTTTCATGTATTTAGTATGGAAAAAAAATTATCGGTTTAATTCACTCTTATATGTATAATTTCATTAAATGTGGTGATGTCCATGATACAGTTCATTCTAACATAAATTAATGTGCTTATTCAGACACTTTTAACAACTCATACTAAATGAGTTTTGCTTTAAGAAACTACTTAATAAATTGCTTTATAAAAGTAGAACTTTTAACATAAGTCATATAAAATAACTTGAAATTTTGACATTTATAAAGAAAAAAACAGGGATTATGAAGCAAAAAAAATAAAAAAAGATAAAAAAGAAAAAGGTATAAGCCGTCAAGAAGTGTAAAATAATTGTATTAGTTGTTGGTGAAAAGATGTCTTTATCAAAAGAATGAGGGTCAAGTTCCCTAATAGATAATTAAGTAGATTTATATGTGAGTTTAGTGAGTCTGTATATTTGTCGTTAAAAAAACAATTAAGTAAATGGGTTTAGTAAGTATGTATGCTTGTCGCTAGAAAAAAGCCTACACCATGTTTCAATAATATGTTGTAAATGTCTATTTGATTAAGCATAGATCAAAGAAATCTATTAACTTAAGAAGTTATAAAAGTTTTTATTTAAATATAAAGGATACGTAAGTTAATTGTGTATAATAAGAGCTAAAATATTAGAAGGAACTCCTAAAAGAATTTAGGTTGAAAAAACGTTAATAATTACGAAGTAAATATACATTAGTAGTAATTATAAATAAAAAATAATTCATGTTAGTTTTAGAATTACTTCTTTCACAATTTTATCATCTGAAAAACATAAATTAGGATTTTGATACGATTGAAGTTGAAAAAAGATCTATAGTTTTTATTTTTTTTAAATGACAAATCTATCTTACCATTTAAATTGAATGGTTTAAAAAGAAAAAGGGAAGGAGAGTTTAAATGATTATGGTTAGAAAAGAAAGAGAGATAATTTTGCTAAGTTAAGTGTATATGTATATATACTCAGAATAAAAAAATATATAATAAAATAAAGAAGTAAGAAGATAATGGAGATGACCTTGTAAAATGAAGGTGGGATATAAAGTGATGTGGCATGGATCGAACGTATGACTAAGAATGTTAAAAAAAGACAACTTGACCATGAATATATGTACCAGATATGCATGTATATGTATGGTATATAAAAAGGTGCATTTTAGTATAACCCAGTTGTGAACAGTGTTATAGGCGTATGTTAAATCTTGTCCAATGTATATATATATAAAATATGTAACAAGATAGCTAAGCCCACGCATTGTAGCGGGAAAAATTAAAAATTTATATTATATGATATATCATTAACGTGTCTTTAATACAATTAGTTATTCATGTGAAGAATTATAAAAGCAAACTCAACTTGTTCATTGTCTATATAAATTGAATTATATTATGTATTATATTTGTTATAGCATTATGTATGTTGCTTGTGGTTAAGAGTGAGGGGGGGGGGGGGGCAAAGCCTTCTAGGAGGTCCAGGGTTCAAACATTGGCAATGGAGTTTAATTCTAACTTGGTGTTACTAACTTACTAACAACTAACTTTGCCGTTCAAAAAAATATAATATATACACATCATTTATTTCATATTGTTCGAAGAAAAATAAAAATGCAAATACTCAAATACATATTTAATTAAAAATGCACTTATCGGTTTTTGATACCGTTTGTTCCTAATCCAACTTCATATCTATTATGTTTCTATGCCGGAGCCAACGTCACTTTGTCACCTATCCCCATTAATGTTAAATTTCTTTTATTATCAAATATTAATAGTACTGTAATTTCAAAATTTACTTCTCTATCTAAATATTATATAAATAAAGACATTTTTATTAGAATATAAATAAAAATGAGATGATAAAAATCTATATTTATATCAAACATTTTGTGTAAAAAATTATTATAAACATATAATACTAAAATAATTATATTAGTATAATAATTATATTAATATATAAATCAAGTATTTAAAAAATGGGTGCCATTTGTTTTGCAAGAATCACGAAGAAGAAATTGAGACCTAGTATTTAAAATAAAAGCATGTCTACTGTTAAACCGAAGCCACAACCAAAATATATAATCAATAAAAGAAAGGGTTAATGTTTATATTCTTTATAAATATTACATGCAAGTTAATTAATCCGAGCTTTGAAGCGAAAGATAAAAGATAAAAATAAATGTAATATGAAATTTAGTATTTAAACACATATACTTAATTTGAACTAATCAAAATTTTGAAGCATTTCGGATTTAGAAAATATTTATTAAAAGAAAACGTTAAAAACATTAATATATCAAATTAATCATTTTATTTCAATAAAACAATAAATATAAATATTGAATTGATAAGGCAGGAAATAAATATAAATTTTGTTTCCCATTTAGTGTATCTAACTTCCCACTTTTACCATTTAATGTACTCGTTTACCTCTTGGTCAGGTAGCAGGTCATTTGAGTATTTTTATTTATTTTTTATATCTTTAATTTGCCACATGTACATCTATATCAGCTCTCCACATCAGCTACTAAGGGGGTGTTTTCCATAACTTATTTATTTGGCTTATTAGTTTATTAGCTTATTTAAGCTAATAAGCCTTAAATAGTGTTTCCCGTAGCTTATTAAGGATGAGCTTATTAGCTTATTTATGGGTTTTAAATAAACCAAGATTTTGAGGCTTATTAGAGCTTATTAATCCAAATTACATCATTTACCCTTTATTTTGTATGCTTCATCTTCTTCCTTGCTTCTTCTTCTCCGATTTTTAGGGTTAGTAAGTCATGGTAAACCCTTGAGGTTATTAGACATGCACTTTTTTGCCATTTTAAAACATAAATAAGTCTTCTTTAAATAAGTCATGGGAAACACTTTTATTTGTTTTAGCTTATTTAATTAAATAAGCTAATAAGCTAATAAGTTTAAATAAGCTATGGAAAACACCCCTAATACCAAGTCATATTTTCTAAGAACATATGAAGATCTTCATCTTCAACATCAAGAACACTATGAAGATCTTTATCTTCAACATCAAGAAACTATGAAAAATACCATGAACATGAAGAACAGATTTGAACCAAGAACAAACTTATAATCTCGTTTCAAAACAGAAACCCATAAACGAAGAACACAGATGAAAACCCTTGGCAAGATTTCATCAGTGGTTTCATGGCAGTCACTTGAGTTTCTAGATGGAATTTCAGCGATTCACGAGACATGTGTCTCAAACAGATTTAGGCTTTACATTTCCATCATCAACAATTTAGGGTTTTCTTCATGGCGATTGACAGGGGGTTCCAGATTGTCATATGCTTTTGTTTTGTCATCTGCTTCTGTTTCTTCTTCTGCTTCTGTTTTCATCTACACTTTGAATTCGCCATCTGCTTCTTCGTTTAAGGTTTACAACCTTAATTTTGCCCATCGAATTTAGGGATTTTTGCGACTTTGGGTTTATATTCTCGAAAAGATCTGTGGCTCGAACAGATCTGTATCTATTGTTTAGGGTTCGATTCTCATCTGATTAGGTTTCATATGTTTGCATCTGATATGGTTTGAACATATCTGTGTCTATTTTTTGCGATTTAGGGTTCCATTTGTTAGGAACTCTAATCAACTCTGGTGGCTTCAATTGAAGATGAAAAAGCAGGCTTCCACGGAAGATGCAAACACAATCTTCAATCGAAGATGAAAAGCAGGGTGGAAATCGAGGAGTCAAATCTTCAAACCTATTAATTAGATCTGCTCATAAAGTTTTAATTATTATTATTATTATTATTATTATTATTATTATATTGACAATTATTTTTAAATAAGAAAATTACATGTCATCACACAAATAAATGCCACATCATGTATTACTTGTTACACATAAGCAACTAAGACCTTCCGTTATACCTCACTCGGAGAGGCGCGAGTGGCTTCCGAGCTCGCGAGGAACACCACCTCGGGTGGTTGAACTCGCGCGGGTAGGAGGTGAATCGAGTCCATGGACTCGCTGTGTAACTCGACGAGGTGACCCCCCCCCCCCCCCCAACGGCTACTTTTCACAAACGGCTATTGTTTTTTTAATTTTTATTCTTTAATTTTTCACTATATAAACATCATTCATTCCAACCATTTTTCATATCATTTTATACATTCTTTCTCTCTATTTTCTCTCTATCTCTCTCATTTTTATATTTTTTAAATATGGATTCACCAACTGAGTCAATAAATACTGAAGAATTTATGGAGCGTCAACGTACGGTTGCAATTGCCGTTGCGACAGAAGCGGTCCGCCTAATTTTTGGTGACGACGAAGAAACCTCGAGTAGACAAAGAAGAAGGCCGGCAAAAGATAGAAATCGTATTGAAGGACACGAGATGCTATTTCGCGACTACTTTAGTGAAACCCCGGTATATGACGAAGAAATGTTTAGACGGCGGTTTCGGATGAGCAGACGCCTATTCACACGTATTGTTTATGATCTCGAGCAAAAGTAGGAATTTTTCAAGTTGGGATGGGACGCAAGAGGGCGGAAAGGGTTTTCGCCGATACAAAAGTGTACTTCTGCTATCCGACAATTAGCATACGGGACCGCTGCCGATTCTCTTGACGAGTACTTGAGGATGTCGGAGAAAACATCACGGGATTGCATATACACTTTCTGCGAAGGTATCGTTTATCTCTATAAAAGAAAATACTTACGCAAACCTACTTATAATGATGTTCATACATTATATGTCGCCCATGAGGCCAAACATGGCTTTCCCGGCATGCTTGGTAGCATAGACTGTACTCATTGGGCTTGGGTGTAACACCCGCATTTAGGGTCCAGTTGTTCTTGGCAATTAGGTAAGTATTTAAGTATTATTTATTTAGTTACTCATTTTATTTAATTGTTAATGGTGTGATGTTATTGATGTTTTCATGATAATTAATTGGTCTGCGAGACAAGAGATAAAATATGAGATTTAATATTTTAATAAGATATTGATATCATATGATTTGGTTTTACACGAGGGTTCCAAATAATACCTCATTGCATGTTTTTGGTTTGAGTAGGACTGCTTTAATTAAGTTTCTGTATCTCAGATAGCAGTATTTGCACTGTGTAGTGTAATATGTTCATTTCTTGAGCTATATATAGTATTTCTATATGTTGTGGCCGTTTTTCGGTGTTGCCTTCGTTGTGGAGGAAGAGAGATAACCAAAAACGCACTTTTACTCAACTTGATCCTGTGATTGCTATTTCGAGTTTTAAATCGAGTTGTAACGTTAGATTTCGAAAGTAAGCCTTAGAATCAGTAGCAAGAGGTGTGTTTCGTTGTTTATGTCGAGTTTTGATTAGGAAGTTCTTGAATGTTGAGTGTTGGCCGTGCGAAGTGGAGTCCACTACGTGCGTAGTGACTCCATTACGTGCGTGGTGCTCGATGAAGAAGATGAAGCCGATGAGTTTTGGTCGCACGGAGTGTAGTCCACTACGTGCGTACCAGTGTCCAAATCGTGCGTAGTGTGTGTGAATCACTTCATACGTGCCAAAATGCAATACGTGCGTAGTGTGTTCACCACGTGCGTAGTGTGTCCACCACGTGCGAAGTGTGTTCACCACGTGCGCAGTGATTTGGATGTTAATTCAGTGAATGTTTTTATTGTTCTGTAGCCATTGGAAGTTGATGTTTTGCAATTGGAATGTAATTCCAAATACTGACTAAATTATGATGTGTTTCAGGAAACGAGAAGACTCAGTGAAATTAGAATACTGAGTGTGGTGTTGGAGAACACAGGTGAGTGGACTTTTAACTCACGAATTGTTTTGGTTGTAACGGTAATGGTTACAACATGTTGTAATGTTTTACTCTCTGTTAGACTAAATGATCTGGTACTTGTTTTGTTGATGCCTTGGGCATACTTGATGTTTGGTTAACAGCTGTTTATTGGCACTGGGTGCATATGATGGGGTCAGCCATAGTGGGCTGGGTTCACTTGTCATCGGCTAATCAGTATTAGATCTGTTGATGCATGCGTTGCAACTTGAGGTGATTACTGTGTGAGAATGACAAGTGGGCTATCGGTAAACCTATGCTAGGCCAGCATTTGGTTGAAGGTTCGGCCGAACCGCCGGTCCTCTGTGATACTTGTTTATTTGCTAATGCTTTTCGTTGGTTAAACTTCCATTCACTTAGCTTTGAGCTAATTCCCCACCATAAACTCCAATTTGCAGGTTGTTGAGCCGTTTTGCTTTTGGGAGTCTTGCTGGTCTTTTGGGGAATGTCTGATACTGTAACTCTGATACAATTTTTTTATGAGCCTGTATGTATAAATATGTAACACTGGACTTGGTTTACTGACACTTGTGTCAGATGTTAAATCGTTAGTATTACTACTGTAAATAAGTATATTTTTGGTTGCTCGCTTCCGCAGGATTAAAAAAAAAATATATATATAGCGGTGTTACAATTTGGTATCAGAGCCCTGGTTTGGGATGCGTGCACAGTTAGAGTGTTCAATTCTCAAATCTTGGCTCGAGTTTGGTCAGACATTCCTGATGTGGGTGGGAATTAGCGTGAATGCAAGTTTCTTTTGATGTTAGCTGTTGTTAGTAGATTGTGTACTAACGGTTTACCTAATAAGTGTTGAGATGTTGTGATTGACACAGATATGGCCGATAATGAGAACCTGACTAATGCCCCCTTGACCCCAAGAAGAGCTGGTACTTCGGCGGCAGGTCCTTCAGAGATTCCTGTAACAGAGAGTGTTGAGGTTACCGAAGCTAATATTGATCGGGAAGAGTATATTTATCAGTTAGAGGATCAGTTACAAGAGCTTAGAGGAGAGGTACGGGAGCTTCAGAAACAGAAACAGGTACAGGCATCTCAGGCCCAAATTCCTCCAGCGATTTCTACTCAATCGGAGATTCCTCCAGTATCAGTACCTATTTTCTCTACATATCAGCCAACCCAGCCTCAGTATTTCTACCCAGTTATGTCTCAAGGATCTTATAAGTATCCTTTGGTTGGGTACCCACCTCAGAAGGGACCCAAGAAATGTCAGTTCAAGGATTTTCGAGATTGTAAACCAAAGGAATACTCAGGGAGCACCAATCCTGCTGAAACTCTAGAATGGTTGAAAGGAATAACGAGAATTTTGGATATTTGTAATTGTGAAGAGGAGCTTCGAGTTACCTATGCCCAGAGTATGCTTACAGGGGATGCTTCAGCTTGGTGGGAATCGTTGACAGCTCACCTCACCCCGGAGCAGATGAAATCCATTACTTGGGAACAATTCCAGAATAAAGTTCTTGAACAGTATTGTGGTGAATTTGAAATGGATAAAATTAGAAACGATTTCTTGAATTTGCATATGACCGAGAGGATGACAGTTGATGAATTAATCAAACAGTTTAATGAGAAATTGAGATTTGTAAAGCAGTGGGTGCCAACCGAACGTTCTCAGATACAACACTTTGTTGGAGATTTGTTACCAGAATACAGGGGTAATACCCGTCTAGCCAACACTTTGTCTCAAGCCTTCACCTTAGCTAAATCAGCCGAGGGAGATGTTAAGGCACGGGACCAGATGAACAAGGATAAAGCTGCCTTACAGAAACCAAAGACAGAACAGGCTGGTTCTCAGCAAAAGAAGAAATGGCAGGGTAACCAGGGACAGGGTAGACAGAACCCTAGAACAGCTGTTGGTGGTTCAAGTCAGAGGTTTCTATGGTGTAGAAACTGTAGGTCTTCCCACACCGGACCTTGTACACCCCAGACCTCGCGATGTATCAGATGTGGTGGATTGGGACACGAGGTAAAAGATTGTAAATTTCCTCGTAACGTGTGCTGGAATTGTCAAAAAGAGGGTCACAGATCAGGAGAGTGTCCTTCTGCAAGGAAGACGGGGTCAGGTTCAGGGGCAACTACAGTTGGGGGATCATCATCTCAGTCTGGCCAAAAGAGAAAGAATCCTCCTGCACCCGAGGGTAGAGCTTTTCGGATGACAGTAGATGATGCTATTGCCACCGATGATGTCATCACTGGTACGTTTCTTGTAAATTCTGTACCTGCACGTGTGTTGTTTGATTCAGGGGCTAACCGCTCCTTTATTTCGATGGCTTTCTGTGATAAATTGAAATTGCCTACTTCACATGTTACTGATTCTCTAGAAGTAGAAATAGCTAATGGTAAAATGGTTCCAGTCACAACGGCTGTGTCTGGAGCTAGAATTGATATTGATGGCACTTGTTTTCCAGTCTCTTTTCTGTTAATGCCTATATCTGGATTTGATGTTGTTTTGGGAATGGATTGGTTGAGCCAGAATAGAGCTAGTATTAAATGCCATAAGAAGTTAATTTCTTTTCCTTTATCTAACGGGTCACACGTAGTGGCTCGCGGAGAGAGGTCTTTTTCTACCTTCCCTATTATTTCGTTTATGAAGGCTAGAAAATCTTTGGCCAAAGGGTGTGAATCGTTTCTTGCTTATGCTATTGATGTTAAAAAGGAGAAGCAAGTTATTTCTGATATTCGGGTAGTTTCGGAATACCCGGAAGTGTTTCCTGATGAGTTACCAGGATTGCCTCCAGTTCGTGAGGTAGAATACAGAATTGATCTAATTCCTGGTTCGAGTTCCGTGGCTAAAGCCCCTTACAGATTAGCTCCTACTGAAATGCGAGAAATGATGACTCAGATTCAGGAATTGTTAGATAAAGGCTTTATTCGTCCTAGTTCATCTCCGTGGGGTGCTCCGGTCTTATTTGTTAAAAAGAAAGATGGTACTCTACGATTGTGCATTGATTATCGGGAATTGAATAAAAGGACAGTTAAAAATAAATACCCTTTACCTAGGATTGATGATTTGTTTGATCAGCTACAGGGTGCTTCTTATTTTTCAAAGATTGATTTGCGTTCAGGTTATCATCAAGTACTTGTTTCTGAAAATGATATTCCTAAAACTGCGTTTCGTACCAGATATGGTCATTATGAGTTTTTAGTGATGCCTTTTGGTCTAACTAACGCCCCTGCTGTGTTCATGGATTTAATGAATCAGATTTGCCGGCCGTTTTTGGATAAGTTTGTAATTGTGTTTATCGATGACATTTTGGTATATTCAAAAACCGAATCTGAGCACGAGCTTCATTTAAGGCAAGTTTTAGAGACCTTAAGACAGAATCGTCTTTTTGCGAAGTTTTCTAAATGCGAATTCTGGATGCGAGAAATTCAGTTTTTGGGACATATTATTTGTAAAGATGGAGTTAAAGTTGATCCAGCTAAAGTTGAAGCGGTTATGAACTGGAATTCCCCTAAATCACCATCTGAGATTAAAAGCTTTCTGGGTTTGGCTGGCTACTATCGCAGATTCATCAAAGATTTCTCAAAAATTGCGAGTCCTTTGACGAAGTTAACCCGTAAAGATGTACCGTTTAAGTGGAATGAAGAACAAGAATTAGCTTTTCAGACTTTGAAACAGCTGTTGTGTCAAGCCTCTATTCTTGCTCTACCTGATGGATCTGATGATTTTGTAGTATATTGCGATGCTTCCTTTGCAGGTCTAGGATGTGTTCTAATGCAGCGTGACAGAGTTATTGCCTATGCTTCTCATCAATTGAAACCACACGAGAAGAACTATCCAACCCACGATTTAGAGCTTGCGGCGGTGGTTTTTGCATTGAAACTATGGAGGCATTATTTATATGGTACTAAATGTGTTATCTGTACTGATCATAAAAGCCTGCAATATATATTCTCCCAGAAGGAGCTTAATATGCGGCAAAGGCGATGGCTGGAATTGATTAAAGATTACGATTGTGAGATTTTGTACCACCCAGGAAAAGCAAATGTGGTAGCAGACGCGTTGAGCCGTAAGGGAGCGGGTGATAATATCCGATTCATGCGTATTGAGATTGTTTCTGACTTGGTGGATAGACTTAAAGCTGCTCAGTTAGAGGCCTTGAAGGATGAAAATTTGAAATCAGAAATCATGGTAAAAAGAAAAGCTGAGTTAATTGATGATTCTCGTGGATTAAAGACCTTTCAGTCTCGTATTTAGGTGCCAGTACTTGGGGAACTTCGAAATTTGATTCAGTCAGAGGCTCACAAATCGCGATTATCTGTTCACCCTGGTAGCACTAAAATGTATAACGATCTTAAAGTACTATATTGGTGGCCTACGATGAAGACAGATGTTGCAAAATTCGTGGAATCCTGTCATATTTGTGCACAAGTCAAAGCAGAGCACCAGAAACCGTACGGGTCTTTAAAACAGTTGAAGATACCTGAATGGAAATGGGAGCATATCACGATGGATTTTGTAACCAAACTGCCATGTACTCAGCGGAAACATGATATGATTTGGGTGATAGTCGACCGTTTAACGAAAAGTGCTCATTTTCTTGCCACCAGTGAGATAGCTTCACTTAGTAGATTGGCTCAGTTATATATTGATGAGATTGTTTCTCGGCATGGTATTCCTCTTTCTATTGTTTCTGATCGAGATCCCAGGTTTGTTTCTAATTTCTGGGCGAGTTTACATCGTGAATTGGGGACGCGTATTAATTTGAGTACCGCTTATCATCCTCAGACAGACGGTCAGACCGAACGAACCATTCAAACTCTTGAGGATATGTTACGCGCCTGTGTGTTAGAGTATGGTGGATCTTGGGATACACATTTGCCATTGATAGAGTTTGCGTACAATAACTCTTATCATTCAAGTATCGGTATGCCACCTTACGAGATGTTATACGGACGTCGCTGTCGCACTCCTACATGTTGGCTAGAGGCAGGTGAGAAACAGTTTACAGGTCCCGACATTGTTCAAATGACAGCCGAAAAAGTTGTAATTGCCCGAGAAAAGTTGAAAGCTGCCAGAGACAGACAGAAAATGTACGCAGATCCTCGCCGTCGACCAATTTCGTTTGTTGAAGGAGAGTTGGTTTATCTGAAAGTCTCTCCATGGAAAGGGGTTATTCGCTTTGGGAAGCGCGGGAAATTAGCTCCACGATATATTGGTCTGTTCCGAATACGACAGATAGTCAATGATCAGGCTGTTACTCTTGATCTTCCACCTGAGTTAGCAGGTATTCATGACACCTTTAATGTCTGTTACTTGCGTAAATGTAACATTGAGGATGAAAGTCAAATCCTTCCAGTGCATGATTTGAAAGTGGATTCGAAAAAGCGATTAATAGAGGAACCAGTTGAGATAGTTGATCGTAAGACGACAAAGCTTCGCAGAAAAGAAATTCCTATGGTTTTAATTAAATGGAAACACAGTTTGGGTTCAGATTTGACATGGGAGACCGAGGCAGATATGAGGAACCACTACCCTAACCTATTTGAGAGCGATGAGATTCCGGGGACGGAATCTTCTTTACGTGGGAGAGTTGTAACACCCGCATTTAGGGTCCAGTTGTTCTTGGCAATTAGGTGAGTATTTAAGTATTATTTATTTAGTTACTCATTTTATTTAATTGTTAATGGTGTGATGTTATTGATGTTTTCATGATAATTAATTGGTCTGCGAGACAAGAGATAAAATATGAGATTTAATATTTTAATAAGATATTGATATCATATGATTTGGTTTTACACGAGGGTTCCAAATAATACCTCATTGCATGTTTTTGGTTTGAGTAGGACTGCTTTAATTAAGTTTCTGTATCTCAGATAGCAGTATTTGCACTGTGTAGTGTAATATGTTCATTTCTTGAGCTATATATAGTATTTCTATATGTTGTGGCCGTTTTTCGGTGTTGCCTTCGTTGTGGAGGAAGAGAGATAACCAAAAACGCACTTTTACTCAACTTGATCCTGTGATTGCTATTTCGAGTTTTAAATCGAGTTGTAACGTTAGATTTCGAAAGCAAGCCTTAGAATCAGTAGCAAGAGGTGTGTTTCGTTGTTTATGTCGAGTTTTGATTAGGAAGTTCTTGAATGTTGAGTGTTGGCCGTGCGAAGTGGAGTCCACTACGTGCGTAGTGACTCCATTACGTGCGTGGTGCTCGATGAAGAAGATGAAGCCGATGAGTTTTGGTCGCACGGAGTGTAGTCCACTACGTGCGTACCAGTGTCCAAATCGTGCGTAGTGTGTGTGAATCACTTCATACGTGCCAAAATGCAATACGTGCGTAGTGTGTTCACCACGTGTGTAGTGTGTCCACCACGTGCGAAGTGTGTTCACCACGTACGCAGTGATTCGGATGTTAATTCAGTGAATGTTTTTATTGTTCTGTAGCCATTGGAAGTTGATGTTTTGCAATTGGAATGTAATTCCAAATACTGACTAAATTATGATGTGTTTCAGGAAACGAGAAGACTCAGTGAAATTAGAATACTGAGTGTGGTGTTGGAGAACACAGGTGAGTGGACTTTTAACTCACGAATTGTTTTGGTTGTAACGGTAATGGTTACAACATGTTGTAATGTTTTACTCTCTGTTAGACTAAATGATCTGGTACTTGTTTTGTTGATGCCTTGGGCATACTTGATGTTTGGTTAACAGTTGTTTATTGGCACTGGGTGCATATGATGGGGTCAGCCATAGTGGGCTGGGTTCACTTGTCATCGGCTAATCAGTATTAGATCTGTTGATGCATGCGTTGCAACTTGAGGTGATTACTGTGTGAGAATGACAAGTGGGCTATCGGTAAACCTATGCTAGGCCAGCATTTGGTTGAAGGTTCGGCCGAACCGCCGGTCCTCTGTGATACTTGTTTATTTGCTAATGCTTTTCGTTGGTTAAACTTCCATTCACTTAGCTTTGAGCTAATTCCCCACCATAAACTCCAATTTGCAGGTTGTTGAGCCGTTTTGCTTTTGGGAGTCTTGCTGGTCTTTTGGGGAATGTCTGATACTATAACTCTGATACAATTTTTTTTATGAGCCTGTATGTATAAATATGTAACACTGGACTTGGTTTACTGACACTTGTGTCAGATGTTAAATCATTAGTATTACTACTGTAAATAAGTATATTTTTGGTTGCTCGCTTCCGCAGGATTAAAAAAATAAAAATAAAATAAATATAGCGGTGTTACATTGGGCAAATTGCCCGAATGCATGGAGAGGTCAATATATGAGAGGCGACCATGAGCGACCGACAATTATGCTAGAGGTGGTGGCATCTCACGATTTGTGGATTTGGCATGCATTCTTTGGTGTTGCCGGTTCCAATAACGACATCAACGTTCTCAACCAGTCGCCAATATTCAACGATGTGTATGACGATAAAGCTCCTGATTTCCCATTTGAGGTGAATGGAGTAAAGTACAAACACGGATATTATCTTACCGATGGGATATTGAAGGGTTTTGATAACTTGACCAAACCACCATATGACACAACCTGGTCAAACCTGTATTTGATTCCACTGGTTCAATCCTAAAAGCGGAACTGGATTGAACACAACCCTCTAAACCCGAAAAGGGTTAGGATCTTTTAACTGATACATGATCCACATAGTTTCTTGCAAAACAATCTATCATAAGGTTATAGAATTATACCTGATCTGAAAAAACTTCAGGATTGCTAAAGTAGTCCACAACTACTGCACCTCCGATTGAACTGGCTGCTAGACCGCTCCTGGATCACCAAGCCTTCAACACTCAAAGTCGAGAGTGTGTGTGTGTCCTTTTTCCGTCGACCTCGACTTCGCAAAAACACCCTTGGTGTTTTGCTCCTTCGGTTTCGTCGAGAGGAAAGAGAGCCGAGAGAGAGCGACCGAGAGAGAGAGCGAGATCGAGATTGAGAGGGAGAGATGCTGGCTAGGGTTAATCCCTTGTGTCTCATGAATGTTAATCCTTAGGCTTAAGGGTATTATATAGGGATTAACTTGGACCTAAGCCCGTTTAATTAAAAAGCCCGCTGTTTTTAATTAAACTTACAACTCTTCTCATATTGACCCCCTGGACTTTACTAGTTAATTAACTATTAATTAACTGGTCCGTTAAATATTAAAACTTAATATTTAATTCTCTTTAAATAATAAATAACTATTTATTATTTATTTTTTTCTAATAATTAATCCGAACTGGATAATTATTTATATCTCTCTTTTCAATAATTAATTCTGACTGATTAATTATTTACTTTTCTCTTTAATTAATCTAACTGATTAATTACTTCCTTTTTCTCTTTAATAATTAATCTAACTGATTAATTATTTCCACACAGATTATGGTGAGATCCAACTGTTCTAAATTGGGTGTGTAGCAGTGTGAACCTTTAGTCTCTTATAACATTGGATACAATGTGCCCATTAATTATCTCTGAACATAATCCAACAGACTCCCACTTGTGCAAGATAAGTAATAGTTACTGCACATTGTTAGCCTAAGGAGGTCCCTAGCCAGACACTTAGGATAACCAGGTCATAAGAACTCTTATACCCCAAAGTAACTTGTGATAAAACATCATAAGCAACCTGCTTAGAAGTGGCCTGTTATAAACTAACTGTTTATAAACTGAACTATCATAAACTCCCTGTTTATGAATGGGTACGTTTTTATATATACATAACTTGCATATATATAGGTTTGTCCCTTGCAGCGCGATATTTCAATTTTGAGCATGAGCATGGAGGAAGTCAACTCAGAGACTCAAGAATTTGTTCATGACATACTTGATCTTGAAACTGCGTGATAAACGACAAAGAACATATTAGTTCGTTTGGGCACGGCCGTGCACTTACCAGTTTCTCTTATCAGTCAAGGGGCCCGGAAATATCTCTTCTAAAAAGAAGGTACAATTACCATCTTGCATATTTGCATTTGGAAATACGGCTCCCACTGAATCTAGACACACCCTTTATGACCACCCTGTTACGGCGTGGCGTTAGAGCTAGCTAAGAAGACAGTAGTTACCGCATCCCAAACCAAATACCTCAGGCTTAAGGATAACCTATGTGATTAATACTTTTGACATGAAACCACGAAGTATTATTCACAGTGGGTCAATCCAATATTCGTAAACCTAACGAATATCCGTCAATTTTGGTCCGCAAAAACCTTTTGCAGCTATATTCGACAAACTTTCGAATCTACCCCAAAATTACGATGACTTTATAGCCCTATCATAGTTCCCACCACCATAAGTAGTCACGGATAATATTTTGAATAAACTTAGTTTATTCCTGGATAAACCAAAACATACAAAATTATGAAGAACAATGAAACTAATCTATACACCCTCTCATATTCCTCCCTGGAATAAAGGTGCATGATTTCTACCATTTCATTGACTCGATTCATGGTGTCTATTTGAATTACTTATTATTTTGCATTGCAACTTATCACAGATTACAAAGAAAAGTAATATGATTATAAACCTAGAACACAAATATGATTATAAACCTAGAACACAAGACTAGTACCCTGAAGTACTCTTTCTTGGTTTTACTAGAAATCGTTCTTGCAACCTAAGAACAATTCTAGATTTACTTATTTCATAAAATTCCTTAAACTTGGAGAAAACTGGAAAATAACTCCTTAGTTTCTGATTTTATAAAATAACTTTCTTGTAATTAAAACTTTAATTACATTTGTAGATAGATTAAATCTTACTAGATTTATCCATTTGAAACGATAAGACTTTCTTACACCTACTTGTAAGAACCTTGAAATTAGATTCCCTGTGTATGCAAACACTAATCTAAGAATGTTAAAGAACATCCTATTTTATCATTTCTAACGTTAACCAACCAACAATATTTAATTAAGCTGACTTACTGAACATTTTAGAACGTATATAATTTCAGGTCATAACTTGACTCGAAATCTTGCAATGATATCTTTATTGAGTACCTCCCAATAAATCATGCATTCTATGGATTAGTTCTTTCTCAAGAACTTACTGTTTTAGATAGCTTCTAAAAACATCAAATAATTATATACTCTAAAAGTTCGATTTTGTATTTATCATACTGGTTAACAACAACCTTTTATTAACTCTGATAGATACATTTGTCAGATGCTCCCACTGTCTTTTATGGAAAAAAAGTGCATTACTTTAAAACATCATTTTAGGCCTCAGTCAAAACTTTGACTTCTATGCTTAAACCTTGTGTTCCAAACACATGTTTTAAAGCTTAGTTTTTGTAAGAAATTTATTCTATGAAACCAAGATCTTGGATCTTCATATATCCATCTTTCTAATTACAGAAAGTGGTTTCATTGAACTTGCCATGAGTACAAAAACTTTGTGAAGGCATTTCAATTTCTTTCTAAAAACATTTAGTATAAAACTTCCTTGATTATAGTAACTACCATAATCACTTTTATAATATCTTAAATGTTTTATCAAAAACTATTTATACTTGGAAATAATGACTATTATTTCCACTTGTTCAAGACTTGAACATTCACTTTTTTACTAAAAACTTAAATACTTGTTAAATTAGAAAAACTATCTAATTTTTATAAACAACACTAGTTTATTTAAGTATTTTGAATAGTGGAGCCGGCATTTATAATAACTACAACAAATCACAGCATAAGATTATTATGAATCACCAATCAAGTCAACACTTGACTTATTGACACTCTTTTAGTCACAATTGGACTAATCCTGATTCATAAGATAAGAACACGTGCACGGATATATAACCAAATAATTAAATTTCCATAAACTCAAAAAGTATCCATAAACCAACAATATAAAAATTGTTCAAATAAACTTAAAGAGTTTAATAAACTAGGAAATATAAATATTAATAATATCCGCATGCTGCAAGTGTGATCTCCTCATGCTGGGCCGCATCACTTTCCATCTCCTCCTGCAATAAACGATTGCAAGATATTAGAATACTCGTAAAAACCTTTACAAGTGGAAAGTGACAAAGAAGCTACACGATACCTGAGGTGCCAGCCTTGCTACCTGCCTCGTGACCCTTCGGGCAATCTCTTTTCCAGTGCCCGACCTCGCATCACTTAAAGCACCGATTCTCGGCTTTAGCTTTGTTCGGCTTCGGCTTCTTGTCCTTGTTGTCGTTATTAGCCCTGGGTGCACTCTGGCTGGGCTGGGCCTTGCCTTTTCCCTTTCCGTGACGCCCTTTCCTCTTTTTATGCCCGCCATGATCCACCATGAAAACGTCCTTAGACTTTGTCCCGATACTCTGCTCAGCAGTCTTGAGCATTGAGTGCAACTCAGATACGGATTTCTCCATGTTGTTCATGTTGTAGTTGACTATAAAAGGCTTATAGTCATCCGACAATGAGTTGAGTATCGTATCCGTTGCTAGCTGCAACGGAACTGGGTGCCCAAGTCTCTCTAGGTGGTCCATGTAACCCTTCATTTCATGACGTGGTTACTGACCGAGGTCCCCTTAGCCATCTTGCACGAGTTAAATGCCCTGGTGGCATCATAACGCTCAGTGCGAGCTTGCTCCTGGAAAATGTCCCTCAGCTGATGGATCATGTCATAGGCAGGAGTTTCCATCATGCTCGACTGCAACTCTGGACTCATAGTTGCGAGCATGAGGCAGCTAACGTCCAGGGCGTCATTGGAGCGCTTCTGAAAAGCCTCCCTGACTTATGCCCTAGCGTTGTTGGCAGGAGAATTTCCTAGAGGTTGTTCAAGGACATACCACTTTCTCTCGTGCCTAAGCACGATCCGGAGATTTCTCTCTCATGTGAGAAAGTTAGGACCGACAAGCTTGTCCTTCTCAAGAATGGAGCGGAGAGAGAGGTTATTGGTACTAGTAACGTTTGTTGCCATCTACAAATTAAAACCCGGTTTAATTAGTAATTGCAAATAAACTTTCTAATCATATATCATCAAACCCATAAATAATATATATTAGACCTAGGACCCATATATCACATACTTGACGCAAGGTTTGGGCACATCCCGCCAAGTCATGCTATTTCTGGTAGGTAACACCCTGTACCAATCGTACATAACTGATACGACTCCTAGAACCTCGTAGAGCACTTAGACCCAGTCTAGTATGTTTAACTCTACTCTAGTGCTTTTTGGGCCGGGACTCCCGATTATCACCAAAATAGATCGCACCACCTAAGACAGCATGAATTCTGGCCGGGACTCCCGATTATCGCAGAACCTTTCATGCCCCTTCCCGCAATGGTTTGAACCCGGATGCCCAAGGTTTGGGCACTTCCAACACCCGAGTACCGTTTAACAGTTAGGGTGTACTATTAGGTGGGTAGCACACTGATCTAAGATTTTTCTTGGGTTTTATAATTAAGTTAAAAACTTAATTTTCCAGTTTTTGAAAAAACATTTTAAAACTAACTGTTTTAAAAATACGATTTATATGTGTACCTAAACTAGGTGCACAAAACGGCCTTTATAAGTTCCAAACTTATAACCTTGACAAAACTTTAAATTTATAAAAAATTTAATTAACACGACTAACAGCCTGTAGTCGTATTCTAGTTTGTCATAAAGCGGGTGGTTTTTTACTATTTAATAACAGCCTGTTATTAAATCCCTTTTTATTTAGCATCATATAAGTGTCGCAAGAATATATGATAAACAATAAATAAAAGAAACACAACCACGCAGATATAAGAGTAAGCATATAAAACCCTATAGTTTTGCCAACTAATCCTAAGGTCAAACCTAAGGACAAAGTGACTTGAATTCGCCTTTCTTGACATGCTGCTCCCACTAGCCTTGGCACCTCCCCGAAGTGTCCGTGCTTCGTGTATAGAACACCATTTACGTCGTCATCTTCTTCGAGTCCATCTTGGTTGAGAGATTAAACTAACACTAGTCTATTACAAATACAATATTGAATGGGGTTGTAAGTGGCACGCAGGCCTCCCCGAACCAGTACAATATTACAAATAAGAAAGGGATTGTAATTGGCACGCAGGCCTTCCCAAAAAACCAAAATAAAAGAAGAATAAGAAAAACGAGTCTTAAGTCGGCAAAACTATAGCTATCACAACCACGCAATTATATATAAGCACTATATATATAAAAGTCAATCACGCAGTTATAATAAAAGTAAACAATAAACTGTGCTGTTAAGCACGCAGCCTGATTTGTTTAAACTTTCTCATTTACCGTTTGATTAATACCTATTAACCAAAAATGAGAATTATGATCTTCTAATTTATTTGATCAAACTAGTCTTTCAACAAAACTTAAAACCTTGACCTCATTCAAAACTTGAATGAAATCCTCACGTCGAGTTTTATTACTAGTTTTTCAAAAACTTAAAACCGACAACTTTGGTCAATTAAATACTATCTCATTTGTTTCTCCATTAAATATATATATATATATATATATAAACTTTATCCTTTTAGACTTTATTCAAAAATGACTTGAACTAGTCATAACAAATAAAAATCTAAAATATATATTTTAACTAAACTAATTAAAATATATATAGTACTAGTTTATATAACACCTTATTAATTTTATAACTTAAAAATTAATAATCCTTTTTGTATTAATCCGGAAAAACAATCTAGGCCAACATCTCCCGTCAACACGAGAAACCTATTTGGGCCGAGACCCTCTTGGGTCGAAGACCCACTGGACCGAGAACTTCCTTGGGCCAAAACCCCTTGGGCCGGAGCCCATTAGGCCTTAGCGCCGCTAAGTCCTACTTAGCGCCGCTAAGCCTTCTTTAGCGCCGCTATCTTGGGCCAAAAAGGCTTGGGCCGAAGCCCATCATGACCCTTAGCGCCGCTAACCAGCACCGCGACACGGTGATGTTCTCGGTTCGTGTTTTCCGATTAATATATATATATTAAATCCTTTTAACCTATTAAAACTAACTGTTTTAATATACTGATTAAAACTGGATTTAATTTCTAAAACCAAAAACTATTAATTATTAATATCAACAAAACTTGTTTTATTAATAACTAATTATCCTAAAACTTGATTTCAACCTTTTTAAACAAAAAGTTCAAAACTTGTTAAAATCTAGTTTTAGATAAAAAGTTTATCCCTTTTAACCGTTTAAATACAAACCTGGTTTATAAACTGGATAAAAACAGAAAAATTGTTTTTATCCCCTTATGGTTTTCGAAATCTATAAGGAGAAGAGAATCAGATGGAGAATATCATATAACTTTTAAACAAACCAACTAACTAGATTATCTAGGTTTATCTAATAAAACTAACTGTTTAATATTGATCAAATAACTATCCTTATCCAAAAATCATAAACCTTTTAACCATTCAAACTAACTGTTTTGAATTTTCTGATTAATAGGATTAAACCTGGTAGCAAAAACAAACTGTTTTTGATACCTTCTTGATTTTCGAAAAATTCAAGAATAAGTAGAAGACCAAAAAAACGAAAACCTTAAAATTAGAAACAAAAACAAACTAGAAACTATGGATCATAGAGCCGAGGCTCTGATACCACTGAAGGGTTTTGATAACTTGACCAAACCACCATATGACACAAACTGGGCAAACCTGGTTTTGATTCCACTGGTTCAATCCTAAAAGCGGAACTGGATTAAACACAACCCTCTAAACCCCAAAAGGGTTAGGATCTTTTAACTGATACATGATCCACATAGTTTCTTGCAAAACAATCTATCATAAGGTTATAGAATTATACCTGATCTGAAAAAACTTCAGGATTGCTAAAGTAGTCCACCACTACTGCACCTCCGATTGAACTGGCTGCTAGACCGCTCCTGGATCACCAAACCTTCAACACTCAAAGTCGAGAGTGTGTGTGTGTGTCCTTTTTCCGTCGACCTCGACTTCGCAAAAACACCCTTGGTGTTTTGCTCCTTCGGTTTCGTCGAGAGGAAAGAGAGCCGAGAGAGAGCGACCGATAGAGAGAGCGAGATCGAGATTGAGAGGGAGAGATGGTGGCTAGGGTTAATCCCTTGTGTCTCATGAATGTTAATCCTTAGGCTTAAGGGTATTATATAAGGATTAACTTGGACATAAGCCCGTTTAATTAAAAAGCCCGCTGTTTTTAATTAAACTTACAACTCTTCTCATATTGACCCCCAAGACTTTACTAGTTAATTAACTATTAATTAACTGGTCCGTTAAATATTAAAACTTAATATTTAATTCTCTTTAAATAATAAATAACTATTTATTATTTATTCCTTTTTAATAATTAATCCGAACTGGATAATTATTTATATCTCTCTTTTCAATAATTAATTCTGACTGATTAATTATTTACTTTTCTCTTTAGTTAATCTAACTGATTAATTACTTCCTTTTTCTCTTTAATAATTAATCTAACTGATTAATTATTTCCACACAGATTATGGTGAGATCCAATTGTTCTGAATTAGGTGTGTAGCAGTGTGACCCTTTAGTCTCTTATAACATTAGATACAATGTGCCCATTAATTATCGCTACACATAATCCAACAGATATATCCAGATTGGGGAACATTCGTCAAAGCATTTACATTCCCACAAGACGAGAAAAGGAAAAAATTTAAGACTCGGCAAGAATCGGCAAGAAAAGGCGTTGAACGGGCTTTTGGTGTGCTTAAACAGCGTTGGCATATTCTTCACAACCCGGCACGACCATGGGCTCCGGCACGGTTAAGAAATATTATGTACGCGTGCATAATATTACACAACATGATTCTTGAAGACGAAGGAAATGCGATTTATGATTTCGATGATGACGACCTTGTAGCGGATAATATCGAAGCACATATCAGTGAGGAATAACGGGCAGAGAACGTTCGAAAAGTCAATAACCGGGAAACTCATATCAACCTTCGGTCAGACTTGGTCGAACATATTTGGAGTATTCAAGTACCCGAGAACGAAGACTAGTTGAAAAAAAATTATGTACTTTTTTATTTATTTTTTATTTTCGTATTTTTAGGATTTTAAATTATGTAATTTTCTTTTTTTTTATTATCGTCGTATGAAATTTTAAATTATGTAACTTTTTTTTAAAAATTGTTAATGAAAAAAAAATTAGTTTAATAATGATTTATTGAATATAAAAAATAAAAATAAAAAATGTGGGAAAGGGGAAAGGGAAAAGGGGGAGTATAACGGGTGTAGTGGGTAAGGGAAAGGGAAGGGGGAGGGGGAAATGATGTGGCGCTGATGTGGCAGTGGGTAAGGAAAGGGAAGAGATGGAGTATAACGGATAGCCTAACACGTAACAATTTGCTAATTACATTAAATGGTAAAAATAGTAGATTTGATACATGGAATGAGAGTTTTAAAAAATGGGTATACACAATAGCAAAAAGTGTCAAGTTCAGTACACTTTTTGAAACTAAACCCTACTTTTTTATTACCTAAATAGGTAACGTACTTTCTGATAACTTGTTAAAATAAGTAACTTACTTTTTTTTATCACCTAAATAGGTAACGTACTTTCTGATAACTTGTTAAAATAGGTAATAGCCACTTTGAATACATGATGTAAACATCTTATGCCATGGTTTTTTCTGTGGAATGTAGGTTGTTTTAGGTTAATATGTCTCATAACGCCAATAAGATACAAATTATGTATCTTGACGGCATTTATGCAGCATTTCATGTGTGTTTTGCGCATTTTGTTACTTTTTAGGACAACATTCTCGATGACAACATTTAGACATCATTGTTGTTTATTTAGTTGTGTATTGACAACATTTTATTTGATACATACTCTGTATTTAGTTGGCATTATGACACATATATTAACCAAAAAACAAGGTACATTTGACAAAAAACCATGAGTTAAGATGTTTACATGTTCTATTCAAAGTGGTTATCTATTTTAACAAGTTACCTATTTAGGTAATAAAAAAGTAAGTTATCTATTTTAATAAGTTATCAAAAAATACGTTACCTATTTAAGTAATAAAAAGTAAGTTAACTACATAAAGTTTTTAAAAAACGTAAGTTACTATTTTATGATATTAACCATAAAAAATAAAAAAAGCGTGAACCTCTCCACAACAATGCACATACCACTAATCTAACACACCCTTGTTTATCAATTCTCACCTTCAGCTCACCTACACACCATATGATTAATAATTAATAGTTTATTCAAAAAAAGACAAAAGAGATATTGTTTATTTGTTCCTAAACTTATATATATAATATATCGAAAATTACGTAAATTAAAATGTAATTATCATTACATTAATTTTCAATCTACGTAACCCTTTCATATATTTTTAATCAGGTTAATATACTAAGTTTTTCTTGAAATTAGTAATCGTGATTTTAGACCCAAACTTTACACTAATTGAGTTAGGCTCTTTAAATTATGCAGAAGCTCGAGTTCAAGCTCGAGCTCGTGATTTTAGGCTCGAGCTCCGATCGTGAAGTGTTTTACGAAGCTCGTGTTAGGCTCGTTTATTTTTTTAGTTTTTTTAAAAATAATTTAAATTATATAAATAATAAATAAAATTTAATTTGAATTTTCAATCTTTAATTTTTAAAAATGTTCATGTTTAATGATATCAAAACAAATTTAAAATTTTGATTTTTGAACTTTTTCATATTTATTGATATAAAAATATATAATATAATTGTGTAATAAAAAGTAAAAAATAAATTTTATATCAAAGCTTATTTAAGCTTGCGAGCTTAAACGAATCTAATGTACAAGGCTCAGGCTCGAGCTCGTTTAATAAGTGAGCCTTAATGTAGGCTCGAGCTCGGGCTCTAGCTCGTTTAGGCTCGGCTCGTTTCGAGCTTTAACAATTTAAACTCGAGTAGCTCACGAGTAGCTCAACTCATTTACATCCCTTACGTTGTAATAGTCACACAAATTTATTACCAGTTACATGAATCTAAAACAAATGCAAATTAGAATTTTTTTAAAAGAATGCACAAAATAGAATTATTACAAGTATAATTGTACCCATGATACCCCTGTAGAATAACTAACAGAACATGTAAATGTGAACTAACTGGAAGTCGGTATATGTTTGATTATATGCTTATATTTATTAGATAGTATAGAAGATTACTTAGACTAAATATTCTTCTGATATACGAGTTGTTAGAAAAATAATAAATAATAACAAAAATATCAAATAATTATAAAATAGAAAGAAATGAGAATTTAAAAAATGACGATAGAAAACGTTAACACCCAAATTAGTGATAGAAGAGTTGACGCAATTGGAAAAATATTATAACAAATATATGGTATCATGATACAAAATGAATGGTAAATATTGCATAATTAAAAGTCAAAATTGTTTATTCAATTTTATATAAATGGTGGTATTATATAATTATTTTTAATTTGTTAAATTAAAGGTTACCATCGTATAACAAATTTATCTTAATTAGTCAAAAGAAGATATATAATAAATATTATTATGAATTGTCTTCAATAAAGTTCATGTAAAAAACATGGTTCTAAAATTTTAATATGTAAACACAGATGATTCAGTATATAATCACATGTGATTTGTAAAAGCATCACATGTGAATTATGAAAATGCTTCTCCTTTCCAAAATTATAAAATGCAATCTGAATTATTAATATCATGATCCAAAAATGCATTTGCAGGTTAACAGCCGGTCTCTAAGGGATTATTATTATTTTTTATTGCTACACGTCTGGGTTCATGTTCAATTAATTCTTAAGGACATTCAAATCAGATTCATGACTATGGAAACATATATATAGATCCACTTTTCATCTTGAATCCATTCTGATAAACATGTCGGCACTTGAAAAAGCCTCTTGAACCTTGTCGACGATGACAACATCACCCTATGGATAATTTTGGAGCAGATCGTCTAGGGGTTATGTTCATCTGGGGGTTTGCCGACGGCTTCATCTTCGATTGAACTACACATATAGGGGATTCATCTTCCGTAAATCAATGGCTTCATCTTCAATGGATTTGGAATTATGTCCGATGGGGTTTGGTGATACCAGATCTGGATCAATTTGCTGATTCCAAATTTAGGGCTTGAGGATTGGTTGTACAAGGGGAGCAAGGATCTAGGGTCTAAAACTTCATGAGGTACAACACCATCTTCATGAGCTTCTTCACATTTGATTTGAATTCCAGGTTGTGTTAAAAAGTTGCGATTAGGATTTGGTTCCAGGTTCATTTTGTAATCGATTTTGTTTAAGGATATAATCAAAACTGGGTTTCAAATTACGCTTCGTATTTCTTTGTTCCAATAGCTCAATTTGATTTATATATGCGTTACTTTTTGTGTTCTTGTTCATAGAATCAACTGGAGTTCATGTTCCCAAATTTTGTTTTACAGTTTACAGTTAGAACAAGGAATCTTGTTTGTTTTATTCTTGTCTTGTTATATTTTCTTCTCATTCGATTTGCTTGCTTTTGGTTGTGTTTTTAAGTAAGCTATGAAAAATCATATGAAGCTTTCAAGATTACTCAAGAACATCAAGAACATATTAATATTTTAATTAAAAAAATCAAAAAAAAAAATAACCTGCTACCTGCTTAGAAGATAACCAGTTGTACACAATGAATGAAAAATAAAAGAAAATTATATTTTTAGGTAGAAAATGAAGTTGGTTGTATATAATGGCAATTTCGATATAGTTTGTTGTATTTTCGCGCAATTTACCCTTTTTTTTCTTAAGTTTTGAATTTTATTATGTAATGGAGAGGTCACCAATGAAGTTTAATATATAGAGGAAAGGTCATGATTGATGGGATTAATAAATGTTATTTATTTTTCTGTACTATAATTTGACTTTAATATTTTTTTTATAAAAAAAGATATATTTTTCTACTTTTTCTTCTTAATTTATCCTCCTACGACATATGAAGTCCATTAATTCTCTTTCTTTACCTCCACTATTGATATGACATTTAGGGTATGTTTGGTAGAGAGAAATAGAAGTAGAGAAATGGAATTAGAGATTAAATCTCTTGTTTAGTAATAATTAGGAATTAGAAATTGGGAAATCCTACAATTCCAATTCTCAATTTTTGTTTCTCTTTGAAAGCTAAAGAAATAGAGAGAATTCAACTTATAAACCCTCGGGAGAAATAAAAAAAACACACGGAGAATTCCGTTTTCATCGGCCCTCATCCCTTCGACGGTTTTCATTCGGTTCCTCCCTGTGATTTCGACCTGCTTCTATCGACACTTTAGGCGCAACCTCTAGTCTCCAACGCCTCTTTCACGTTGTTCACGTCAGCCGCTGTGCCTTCGACCTGCTTTCATCCGATTCCTCCCTGCACCTCCTCTAGCGGCAACCCCCAGCCGTTGTGCGACCTCCAGCAGCGGCGGCAACCCTAGTGGCCTAATGTCAATGGTTTGATTCCTCCAACCTATAATTTTCTCTATTAGGAGGATATATCATCACTATTTTTTTAATTCAGAAGTTATTTTTTTATATTAATTATATGCATTATATATAATAACAAATACCAGGAATTTATGAAGAGTAACTTCTCTTGTATTTGTTATATATTTAAAAGTTGGAAAATTATAACAAACTTTCGTTTCGCTGTTGGTAAAGTCTCTAACCTCTAACCCTAATGTCAATGGTTTGATTCCTCCAACCTACTATTCTTTATTTTCATGCTTTAATTTTTTTCGATTCTTTTTTTTTCTTTTCTAGCTTTGATTTTTTCCCCAGGCTTTAATTTTATTAGTGTTTATCATTTTTCTCTTAACCTTATTTTTACCATACATTTTAATTCTCATTTTATTAGTACTTATATTTATTATTAAAATAATTAGTTATATATATTATTTAGTTTTCTTTTAAAATATGTTAACATATAACATTTAGTGTAATTACATATATACTTTCACGATTTTCTTATTGTTATTGACGTTTCGATATTAAAATAGTTCTATTAGAGCTTTTTTTTATTAATTCATTGAAAAATTCCCGAGTGTAGGGGTTAATAAATACTAAATGGTTATAATATGACTTAAATATAAATCAAATAACACAACAATTTTACATATTTAAGTTTTTTCCTACTTTTATTCATTCTAGAACCCGCCGCAACGTGCGGTCCAATATGACTCGTTATGAATATGTTCAAACATTTTACTTTGTAGATTCTTATCATCTATTTGTATTTATAAAAGAAAAAAGGGGTGTGCGATTTTAAACAAGAAAAAATGGGCATTACCAATTTTGTTGGCATAACATAGTCAAAGGATAATTAATTAAGGGCGTGTCCCACGGGGCAGTTAATTAAGTTTGATACGGTTTTAACAACCTCTCCTTCCAATTTGTCTTTTTTGAGTTTTTCTTCTATTCAAAATTCTCTCATCATCCAAAAGTAGTTAACTTTGTATGCTAGAATACTAGGTTTAAAAAATAATAAATATTAGATTTTCTTAATTAAAATATTGATAGATTAATTTTTACTGAAACACATGTAATAATGTTCTTCATTCTGACTTCTAAAATTGCACAATTAAAAATTATCTAGATTCTGGTTCAATGAAGGCGATAATGTTTGTCTTTTAGTATATTATTAGATTAAATATAAGTGTTATACACGATTTAGTTTGAAAACTAATGTTAATAAAAAGTTTAATTAATTATAAAAAACGAAAAATGAAAGTTTAAAAAAAATAATGACAGACGGCGTCAACTCCCGCTCAATAGTGGTGGGAGCATCATTAGGAGGGCAGACGTGATGGTAAAAACGTACGTTGTATTATGATACGGAACTATTTGATTGTATTTTTGTACAAATTGTCAATTATTGTTCTTACAATTAAATGTACTAATTTCCAATATTTATTGGTTATAATAAAAAAATTAAACTGATTATAAAAATATTTTAAAGTGATAAAACTAAAAATATCGTTAAATATAAAATTTTAAATTGTTAAGGGCAAATAGATAATTTTAATATATAGTGAACAAAACAAAATTTTAAAGTTTAAAAAAACATATGTAAAATTATCTTTAATAATTTTAATTCAAAAGCTTTAACTTCTAAAAGTAAAAATCAAATTGAATATTCAATTTGAATAGAAAGTTCAAAACTTTAAATTTTACTAAAACAAATGGATAACATTATCTAATATATATGATTCAAGTTAATCTTCTATTTATATTTAAAGATATTATAAGTGATATCAAATGTGTTAAAAACTGATTTCAAGCCATATAAAATTATTCTGAAGTCAGAATTGAGTTTATTATTAGGATTGTTCAATTAAAAAATAATATTAATTTTAACTAAATTAAGAGTTAAAATTTTAAATAAAAAAATAATTTGGGACTTTTAATCTTTAATCTTTAATATTATATAGAAAAAGGTTATGATGTTATCATTCTATTTCTATAATTGTTTTCACTAATCATTCTCTTTATTTTCTCAAATGGCTTGCGAATGAGTTATTTCCTCAAATAATATCCATATATGATTTAATTTGTTAACACGTAAATATCTTAACAAACACATTTATTCAAATCATTTTATAAATGTATCTACCTATTTAAATGTTGTGTAATACACGAGTTGGTTTAAAAAAATGATAAATATTAAACATTAATAAAAAAGTATTAAATATTAAAAAACCAAAAAAAAACTAGATTCTAAAAAATGGTAACAGACGTCTTCAACCCCCGCACCAGCAGTGGAAGTGTAGACGTGAGTTGAAGGGTAGACGTGATGGCAAAAACGTACGTGGTATTATGAGACGAAGCTACATTTTTTTGAACGGAAAACACACACACACACCCTCTAATACTACTCCTAAATATCTACTTCACTGTCCACACCGGGACTTGAACCCACAACCTCTTGGGAGGGGGCACCACCTTACAACACCAGGTACCGCTAGGCTACAATCCCTTTGGTATGATACGAAGCTACATGATCATATTTTTTGTACAAGTTATCAATTATTATTGTAACAGTTAAGGTTGACAATTCCTGACCCGACACGAAACACGATCCGAACCCGACACGAACCCGAAATGGGTCAAAACCAGGTCTACACGAAGTTGACACAAAAATAAATGGGTCGGGTTAGGGTCAACCCGACAACCCGAAAGTGACCCGTATAAAGGTAAAACTAAAAATTATAAAATTTTCTTTAATACGTAATATTTAAATTTCAAAAGGGAGATTATGAATTCAAATGAGGGAGTGACATCTTAGGCAATAAAATCCGATAAAAAAAGTGCAAAACCTTGAAAAGCTAAAAACTTAAATAAACAATAATATATTTAAACCTAAATAATATTACATCATTTTGCTATTTGTTATTTTGACTATATTATTTTGGACTTTTGGTACTTTGACGTTTGTCAACATGGTAAGGTTTAAACCTAAACAATTTTATAGTTATGATGATTTGAATCAAGACTCTTTGGAACGCACCCAACCCGATATTCCTTCCGAGAATACAACGATAAAGAAGAAAAAAGACTTGCTTTTTGAAATTGGATAATTTCTTTTAAGTTATTTTAGTTCATGGTTTGTTCACTAGTTACTATTTTTGTGTTAAAGCTATTAAACTGTATTGACATTCGATATTTTAATCTCTAGGTAGTAGAGAAAATTGGAAATAAACAAGGAATTAGAAAGTTTTATAAGGAAAACCATACTTGAAACTGAATTTGAAAACTTTAATCGAAAACCGTATTTGAAACCCATAATCGAGAACCATAATCGAAAATCAAAAAAATACTAGTCAAATACTTTTGACCGAAATGGGCTGACATGAAACACGATCCGAACCTGACACGGGAAAAAGTGACACGACCCAAACCTGTCACAAAAATAAATGGGTCGAAATTGGGTCGACACGAAACTGACCCGAGCCCGAACAGCATGAACCCGACCTAAATTGTCAGCCTTAGTTACAGTTAGAAGCAATAAGGTCAAGTATTATTGGTTATAATTAAAAATAATTGAACTATATAAAATATTCTAAATAATATAAATATGATATTTTAACATGTGATAGAGGGTAAATATGATATTTATAAATTATGGTGGACAAATACGAAATTTTAAAGTGTAAGAAGGTCATATATGAAAGTTGTTGGTCCCTTTGTGAGAAGATCAACAAGCAACATATGTGTAGAAGGGGGGTTGAATACACTTTCTACGAAAAATTGAACAAATCAATAATAAGTGTTAACACACATCAAACCACATGAAATCGAATGCTTTCATTAATAAGAAGATGATTACAGGAACAATCAAGTAAGCAACACTTGATATGTAAACACCTAATGTAAATCAAATCTCTCAATCTCTCAAACTTTGTTATCTATAATCAACTAATGATTATAGATACGAACCAACTCTCTAAACATGATTTATTCGTAGATTGAATACTTACCAACTTCACAACAGACGTGAAGATTCGAACACACGAACAATTGGCAATCTGTGAATTTTTTATCACGTTGAACTTACAAACTGTGTATCAAGATTCGTAACACATACGATCAATAGGTTGAGGTGAGAATAGAGTCTGGCTCGGTACCTCTAAACTTATCAGGAAATAAGTATTTATAATCTTGTTCCTACGGATCCTAACAAACTAGAACTTATCCTAATCTGCTAATAAACTAACGGATAACCTAGAATCTTGAATCTTGAATCTTCTATCTTGAGTCTTCAATCTTCAATCTTGATTCTGGAATCTTCTTATCCATGCCGTAGATATAGAGAGTAAAAGGAATTTAAAACATATTTAAATTCTCTCAAATTGACTTCTTTAGTCGGGCTGAGTTACTCAGCTTGAAACTCATCAAGCTGAGTTCTTCGAGAACAAACCCAAAATCAAACATATACTAACATGTATAATGAATAACTCATCCTTAGAAGTCATAAGAGTTAGCTAGAACTTACTTAGCAACTCTGTTGAGCTAACTCAGTCTATAAGCTGAGTCACTCAGCTCGAAACGCATCAAGCTGAATACTCAACTTATATCTTAGGTGACACACACAACTTATCAAACATAGTGATAATCTTACTAAGATATAGTCTAAGCTGATCAAACATATGCTCAGCTTATACTTAGCTTATGCTCAGTCTGAAACACTATAAGTGCTCAGTCTGATCAAGCTTTATAATTCTATTTAAGTTATATTCAAAACATATCTTACAAACTTAACTTTGTCTCATCAAATTTCAACTGATGAGATCATTTGACCAACAAACTCCCCCTATTTGATGATGACAAAACCATCAAACAGTTCTTAAGTTTGTTTAACAGAATTATGTTTTAAATCTTAAACTTACCAAGATTTTAATTTTGAACTTATCAAATATTGATTGAACTTATCAATTTTAATTGAACTTATCAATTATAAGTTGAACATACCAACCAATCATATTAATGAACAAGAACTAATCAATTATTCATTCAAGCTGAACTAATCAGACTAAGAATTATGAGCATATCATAAACAGTTGAACATATCAAACTAATACTTGTATTCATTGAACATATCAGAGTGCAAAATTTTGATCACTAAGATCATGCACACTTAGTGCTTACAAATTATTAAAACTAATCTAATAATTACATATAGAACTAATCTATTCAGGATGCAGCTCTTCAAAATCTTTAATCTCCTTGTTGATTTCTTCAAGAAGTTCTTGCAAATTTGGCAAGTATGGAAGCTGATCCTTTTGTGACCTTATAGCTCTGTTTAGTATATATCTAAACCTGGCATTTTGTTCAGTCTTTGCCACCAGTAGTCTCAGAGAAAACACTTGAGATACCCCACATGTGTATATATACTTGCATCAGACTGGAAGCATTGTTCACCATTTTTGTCTAAGTACATAAATCCTTTCTGAGGCTTTTCAACATAAGTATTCTCTTTAAACTCCATGCCTTCGAGAAGATTAAGACTGTACTTGTTTGCTTTTGCTAATCCAGCTGGCTTTGACGACCTTTTCTTCTCAACTTTGTGAAAGGAAGTCAGTAGGGTTACTATCTCAGATCTGGGTATGATTTCCATAACATCAACTCTTGCTAGCAGCCTTAAGATTTCATCTCTTACTTGACTTCTAGCAGAGGACTTTTCCATCTCCTTAATGAGTATGGCTACCTGCTTCCATTCTTCATATCCCAGTATGTGAAGTTGACTCAGCTCCAAGGAAGGTGTTTAACCATTTCTTAAGACGAACTCTAGAATGACGATCCCTTGGACTGTGCATAACTTGAGTGTTTTGATCTGAGAGGAGAAGTGTGTCTTGGTATAACACTGAGTTATATCTTCTTCCTCTTTTTGATTCTCAACAGGAAGTTCTTCTACTTCTTCCTCTTTGGGCACAATAGGCAGTCTGAGTTTGGCTAATTCCTCATTCTGCTTTCTGATCTGTTCAGCCCAAGCCTGTTCCCTTGCTTCTTTCTCATTTACTAACTTAGCTTGTATATTCATTTGCCTTCTTCTTAGTTCATTGATAGACATCCCAAGCTGGTCAGCATCCTGTTGCTCCATCCTTCTAACTGCCAACAAAGAAGCTCTTTCTTGAAAAGTCATTTTGTCTGCAGAGTCTTCATCTGAGTCTGATTCACTAAGAATCATTTTTCTTCTCTTCTGCTTGGGGAGTTCTGAATCATCTGAACTGACTACTACAGGTCTTTTCCCTTTTGCCATTTCAGTCAGCTCAGTTTCAATTTCTATTTCCTTTCCTTTCCTTTCTTCCCCTCAATTTGAGTTGGATTTTCTGCTCCCTTAGCTAGTAGTATCAAAGCTTCAGCTTGAACGAACTCAGCTTCAGCCTCTTGAACTTTCTCCTCCTTTTTGTCATCATCAATAGGGTTCGAAGTCTGTTGTTGTGTTAGAGCAGCCACTGCAGATTTCAGTTTCAGCACCTCTTCATCCAGAGAATCTAGTATCAGCAACATATGCTTCTTTGTCGGTCTTCTCTTGAGATGCAACGTGTCAAATTGACCTTTAATGAAGTTTAATAGGTCATCCAAGTCAGCTTGAGAAGGTTGGGACTTGAGTACATCATTCAGGGGTTGGTGTATACCCTCAAAATCATGTGCACCAGAGTTTGGATCCTGTAATTCACCTTGCTATTGAGATGAATCATTGACAGGTCGTGTTGGTGAGTGTGAAAAGTGAAGAGAAGTAATGGGGCTCGAAATGTGATGTGTGTGGGTAGGTGGTTGGCTTAGTTGGTGAGAGGAGGGTGATTGACCATGGGGATTCGTCATTATATCAATGTAACCTGAGTGTGTCTGCTTAGGCACAACAGTAGACTCTCCCATGGCTCTAGAGAGAGTGTGGGCTGAGTAGACACCACACCCGGTTTAGGTTGTTGGGTTGAAATGAGCGTTGAGGTTGGCATCTTAAGAGTAGGTGTCTCCCCCTCAACTCCTGCCGGTGGAGGAGTTAGTGTGACTTCATCTCCAGTGGTACCTTTAGGTGTGGCACCACTTTTGGCAAATTTTCTATTATAGGTTTGGAGATTTACCTTGGCAGTAGTGGGCACACCAAGGTTGGCTTCAGAGTGGAGTTTATGATGGATAGAAGGTGGAGGAGATGGGTTAGACTGAGTTGGGTGTACTGTAGTCTTGTCTCCAAAGGAAGATGGAGAAAAGTGAGAAGAAGAAGAAAATGCAGAGATCTTACTAGAAGCAGCTTGAATGTTGGCTGGCTCAGCCTGAGCAAGGTGCTCAGCTTGAACCTCTTCATCAGCTTGAGCTGCTCCCCCTTGATTTGATCCCTCAGCTTCACTTTCAGATGAAGCTTCCTTAGCTATCCAACGCATAGGATCACTAAGACCCTTCTGCTCAGGAAAGATGTCATTGTTGAACATCTTTGAGCTGAGTGCTGGGGTGAGGAACACATCCTGTACAGCTGCATACAGTGTTGTCCCTAGCTCGGCTTCAAATGCCAATGACAGGTACCTTATAAATGGTACATGAAGATCCCTTGTAGTCTTCATCACTTTGACCTTGAGTTCTGTTAGTCCCGAATGGATACTACAACAACAAATGTTTGTAGAAGGGGGGGGGGGTTGTATACAAACTTTAGCTATTTTAAATTTAAGAGACACACGGTTTACTTTTATATAATTCTTATTTATGTAAATCAAGATTTACATGAACTAGATGCGGAAAATCTAAGTTCAATAAAAGGTGGAAACTAAATTGGTCTAACACATAAACTACTAATATTAAACAACTTATGTCTAAGATGTTCAACACATGAACAAGTTTGTTAAACTGAAAGTAAAATGCTAACTCTTTTAAATTCTCAACAAATGAGATTTCAGTATTGAACTCTATCTATTCGCATACTTAGCAGGTTTCCATGCATGAGTATATATAAGCACGGTGGTGTCCGGGTTGATGGAGTGTAGAAGGAGACAAAGGTACTTGATTTAATAATATTACAATAGATAAAGTTAGTAGGTAGAAAGTAAGTTCACTTTATACAGTGTAACACCGTACTTTCTTATACTACTTTGAAATACGCGCGGAAGCTAAATCACATTAATTAATATAATATAATATTGAAAATACAACTTTAATCTGTTTGATTTACAAAACACAGATACAGTGTTACTCTAAAACAGGCTCTTTACAAAACAACAAGATATCAGAGTTATGATCAGTCCCAATTTCCAGTTCAACTCCCATCTTCCTCATACCAGGTATATCCTGTAAAAGAGTACAGCAGTGGGGGAATACTACAAAGCTAAGTGAGAGAATAGATATCACAAACATACAAGACATATAGCCCAAACAAACAATGCTCAAACAAACTAGAGAACCGACGGTTCAGCAGAACCTAAAACCAAATGCCGGCCAAAGCATAGGTTTACCGATAGCCTAGTTACAACAGACTACAATAATAGCACTTCTTGATTACAACAAATGCTTATCAAGACAATTACTAATACTGTATATCTCTAAACATAGGCCCAGCTGAATAACAACCGCCAAGCTGATCTCACAACCACATGTATATATACAGTAACAAGAGCAACCAATCAGGTGATATATCTTATACATCCAAGATATATATCCACTCACCGATATCTTCAAGAGTTCAGGAAATCTCAGTTTACTTTCAACTACCGAGTCTTGTCTCCACCTGAACAAACAACTAATAGTCAGTATTTGCTTAATCAACACACAATAAGCATAATACTAAATTCAAACACATATGTACATCTAACCACTGTTAGTCTTGATTTGTTTACATTCCATCAGCGCTGAAGTTTTCAAAGAAGATTTCAGCACAAGAAGCTATCTGAAGATTTACCTCATCAACTTTAATAATGCTCATCTGTAGGGCTGAAAGTTTCATCACTGAAACTTTCAGTCAAGGTTTACTGAAGTTTGTCTTCAGCAAATGGTCCCCTCGGTGACGTCATCAACTGTCTTTTTCAAGATGGTTTTGCATGAGGAAATCTGTTACTTATCAATCTACAAGATTGTGACGTGTGTCACTATTTCAATGGCTAGGATTGATAAGGAAAATGTATAAATACTCTTCTCTTTGTTGAGAAGAGTAAGCTTGCTTATTCTGTATGTTCAGATAGTAAGAGCTTTGTGCGTCTGTTTTCTCTCAAGTTTGTTCTTGAGTTTTTCATTGAATTTAAGAAGTCTGTTCTTCTTAAATTCTAGTCTGTAAGTTTGTTATATCAATATTAACAACCTTAGACATTTCTCTCTGTTCTTATAATTACTATTTCCGCACTTAACATTTCTTTAAGTTAGTATTATTCAATTTGGGAACAACAATTGGTATCAGAGCAGGTTCAAATTCTTCAATAATTTGAGATCTGCCGAGATGTCTAAAGTTGATTATAATGACAATGGGTCTTCTGGTAAGCCGCCAAAGTTCTCCTCCGAAAATTTTTCCAACTGGGAGGGAAAAATGCTTCTCTATCTCGAGAATCTGGATACCATGTCTCTGTCTGTTCTAGAAAATGGTCCTATCACTCCAAAAACCATTTCACTTATGAGTGAAGAAGGTGAATTACTGGAATCTCTTCCAAAACCGAGAAACCTGTGGACTGATGAAGACAGAAGACAGGTAAACTTGGATGCTAAGATCCGAAACAACATTGCTATCTCACTTCCCAATGATGTCTATCATACCATCTCTAATCTGAAAACTGCAAAGGATATGTGGGAAACCTTGTGCATAGCATATGAAGGAACTGAAGAGGTGAAGGAGAACAAAAGGATGAATGTCATCAGGAAGTATGAAAGCTTTTGTGCTAAAGAATCTGAGACTCTCACTGTAGTTTATACCAGGTTTACTTGTTTGCTGAACGATATGCTAGAGGCTGGTGGTCAGAGAGAGAAGATTCAGATTCTCAACCGATTCCTGGATGCTCTCCCCAGTGAGTGGGACACTATGTGTCTCGTTCTCAGGACCAACAACAAGCTAAAAAAATTGGATATGAGAAAGCTGTATGGCATACTACTGAATGATGAGCAAACTAGAGCTCAGAAACTGGAGCTTAAGAGATCAGCTAAGAAGAGCTTAGCTCTTGTGGCAGAAACTGAAGTACCAGCTCAACAATTCTCTGATGATTCTGACACAGAGACAGAAAATGACTGGGAAGCTGCAGATGAAGAGGGTCATCCAGAGTTCAAGGTTGAACGAGCCTTCATAATGAAGAACTTTAGCAAGTTCTTGTAATTCAAGGCTAAAACTAATGATCAAGGGTCAGGAAGCTTCAAATCTGTTAGATATATTAAAGTGAGGGTGTAATATGTAATTATACCAAAGTTGGGGAAATGCTATATAAAGGCATTTCCCCCACATTTCAATACTAAGCTTTGCATTATCAACTTTGTGTGTTTGTGTTCTCTCTCTCTAAAAGCTCTCGGCTCTCTCTTCTCTACCGAAACATACACACAAACACACACTAAATCACTAGCATTGCTTCATCCGTATAAACACGGGACCAACAATTGGTATCAGAGCCAAACTTGTTTTTTTTGGCTCTTGATTGTTCGAAAGATCTTAAAGAAGAACAAGAAAAGTTCGAGTTTGAAGAAAAGAAGAAGATCTCGAGTTAAAGCTAGTCAAGAAAGCTGCAAGTTCAAGCATTCCCAAAAGGTTTAACACATTCAAGGTATAAAATTTTAGTGTTTTATCTTCTTTTCGGAGCTGTTCTTGATAAGAACTACAGTTTTATAAGTTTTGCTTGGGTCACACTTCAAAACCGTACTCAAATATTCAAAGAAAAAGGTTTAAAAGTGTAAAGAACACGTGATTTAAAGCATTAAATTTATGGAAATCTTACATTTAATGTGTTCTTGAGACTTAAATGCAGTTTTGAACAGGAAGAACTCGTTTTTATATTTAAAATAATTTTTAATTCTTCCAAACTTAATTATCAAGCAAGTAAACTTGAGTACTACCCATCCAATCAAAGTACAAGTGGGTAGACACCTTAAGGGGAAAAGTCCATCAGATCTGACAAGGACACATCAGGGCTCATTAGTCAATGCGATTAAACCCTGGTGCGGCTTATAGGATTCTGCCTTAGTCACAAGTTGCAATCTATCAATCGCACGCGATTGAGAAGTGTCAAAAGTTGATTCGCACGCGATTGAGGTGTCAATTTATCAGCCGAGTACACCTTCTCAATCGCACGCGATTGAGAAGTGTTGTTGATTCGCACTTGATAGAAAGGATTCTTGAATTCACATAAGTGGGAATCGCACTCGAATTTTACCTGAAAGTCCTATCAGCCGGATACAACTTATTGAATCGCACGCAATTAACAAGTTGATTCACGATTGATACTTAGCTTGATTCGCATACTATAAACTCAAAGTGAGAATCGCACTCTATTGAAAGATTATTTCCACGCGATTAGTTCAATTCGCTTACTCCTTTTGGCAATCGCATTCGATTGTCAGGACTAACCATTTGATTTCCAAGTGTTAAGACTACAGGTTTGAATCGCATTCGATTGCCTTCATATTCAATCTTTACTAAGCTCATTGCTCATTTGCTTTAAAGGAAGTCATTCAATTCAATTGGACCAATCGCACTCGATAACAGAACAGATTCCCAAAACTTGGACAAGTGATTGACTCTTTGGACTTGACCAAAAAGAACCTGAGCATTTGAACTTAATTAAAACAATATAATTCACAATTGAATTTAATTTAAATCAGATTTAATTCAAAGGTGAATTACATTACTTAAAAATCTACTTAATTCAAAATTGAATTTAATCTTTACAAGATCTAATTCAAAGTTGAAATTCATAAGACTTTGTTCTTTCATCAGTTTTTGAAAAGCTTTCGAACAATCAAACTCAAGTAAACGATCATTTCTCACAAACATCACTAATCATGTCAAGTACAAATGAAATGATGTCCATTGGCACCGACACAAAACCTCCTGTTTTGTTTCGAGGGGAATACAATGTCTGGAAAGGAAGGTTCATGGACTTCCTCGAGCACAATGACCTCTTTGGTGACAAGATGATTGAATGCATCAACAACGGAAACACCAAATTCACGAAGGTAGTTGAAGCAGATCCAGATAACAACCCTGGCATTCCCAGACACGAAAGAGAGAAGACTCATGATGAGATGACCAATACAGAAAGAGAAACAAAGAAAGCAGAGAAACTGGCCAAGTACTACCTCAAGCAGGGCCTCTCATCTAAAATCTATCTCAAAATAGATAGCTTGGGCACAACCAAGGAAATCTGGGATGAGATCAAGAAACAACTTCAGGGCACTGAGCAAGGAGAATACATCAAACGAACTCAGCTAGTCAACAGCTATCATGACTTCAAGGCTCGAGAAAAAGAACTACTCTCTGAAACATATGGGAGATTCTGCAAGCTGCAAAATGAAATGAGATCTAATCAAATTGTCAGAACTGATCTTGATTTGAACTGTGTTTTTCTAAATTCATTAGGTTCTGAGTGGAAAGGCTATGCCAGACTTTACAAACAGATTAATAAAGATCTTACATCAGTCACCTTCCACAACATCTTCGAAGATCTCAATCAGTATCAAGATGAAATCTTGCAATCTCTCCCTAAAGAACCAGTTGCTGACCCTCTTGCCTTGGTGGTGGCTGACAGAATCCATAAGGAAACATCATCGAGATCCTTGAAACTTAAACAAGTGGTTCTCAGTGATTCTGATCATGATAATGATGATGATGATTCAATTGAAGCAGCATTTCAAGCTCTCACAGTGGCCAACAAGAACTTCATGAACCGTTTCAGCAAGACTAACAATAGACAACGATTCACATCAGGTTCAAGGAGACCCGAAAGAGCTGCTGCTGTTGACAAGACAAGGTACCAGAGGGATGAGAAGAAGGAAGAAAAGAAGGTTGATTTCAAATGTTATAACTGCGGGAGGTCAGGACATCTGATCAGGAACTGCCCAATGAAAAAGACAAAAGATGCAGAGTACTATCGGCAGAAGTACCGCCTGTCTAAACAAAAACAGGCTGGGAACGTGCTGCTAGTTGAGGAGGATCAGTTCCTTGATGATACAGGATCAGACAGTGATCTGGATGGTGAAGATCACGCTCAATTCTGTCTGATGACTCACAATGGTGAAGAAGGTAGAGAGGATGATGACGGAGATAATCTCTTCGAGTCAGATGAGGAAAGCTTGGACAGTGGAAAGGTATCTTCTAGCTCTAACTTTAATATGGGTATTAATCATAAACACATTCAAACCATATTAAATCGCATAAAAGAGTTAGAATGTCAGGCACTAGATTTAATCACAAGAAATCAAGTTCTAGAAGATGTTTCACACACTCAAAAATTGGAGGCACAAACAATTATTAAGAAGTTAGATAACGACTTAATCAGCCTTAGGAACCAATTAGCTGCAAAAGAATCTGAGCTTTTAGAATTAACCAGTAGGACTAATAACACCATATTAGATCTCAAAGCAGAATGTAAGTGTGCTGAAAAGGATTCAGAAATTCTCAAAAATGAACTTAGGAAAGAACGAAGTACTCTTTACTTTAGAATCAATGAACTTGAATACCTTCTGTCCAAACGTGATCAAAGTGAACATACCATCTCTCAATACAAAGAAAAGGAACGTCCTTTCTCCAGATGGAATTTCGATGGGCTTGGTTTCAAATTGAAAAGGATTACGTCCAAACAATTATATAATGCTGACCTGTTTGGGTTAGGACTTACCCAAAGGATGGTCTTTGTTGTCCAAGAAGAGACACAAATAGAGGAAGATTTCAAACGAACTCTTAATGTCAAAACTGAAATTCCGTTTGATTATTCTAATTTGAATGACTCATACCTTGCCAATCTCTCTTCCTCGTCCGATTCTGATGTTACATCGTCTGTCTATTCTGATGAAGAACTCTACTCCCCTGTTTCACCAAAGCCCACTGTTGAATACATTCCTCACAAAGAATTACAAGACAGATTCAACACCCTGAAGGAATTTTGTTTTACCCAAGTCATTCAACAGGACCTCACCAAAGCCATTCAAAATGAGTTAAAACCTCCTACCTCTGAGACATTCCCTTCAATGCATGAAATCATCACCTGTCAACAAATTCCCAACATGTCATTTGTACATGATGGAAAGATCATTGATAAACTGTGTAGGAAACAGTTTGTTTTGAAAGAAAGAATCAAAGCCCTCAAAGTAAAGATGGAAACTCCAATAGTTCCCTTTACCTTCTCACTTTTTGGTTCAGATATGGATGATCTAACTCATGCAAACACCAAGGGTACATATTGCACAACTTCTGTAAAATCTGTTAATAAACCTGACTTAACAAATCTTAAGCTTAAACAGATTTACAAACCAAAGCAACAATCCACTCCTAATCCCAATTCTCGTGTGCACATAGAAGTACCTGAATCATCACAAGCTGCAGCCAATCGACCACGACTTCAGTCTAATCTTTTATCCTCTGCTGCAGATGTGAAGAAGGCTGGAAACAAGAAGTTTGAAACAAATACATCATGGAAAAGAGCTATTCCTATATCCACTAGGAGGTGTTCAAATTTGAAACCTGTCTGTGAAAACATTTTGATGTTTGATTCTGTTTATAATCATTCCAGTTCACAAGACAAAATTGCTTCTACCATGTTTTGTATAAGTGATGGTTGTACTCATGGACACTGTGAATTTAATTGTTGCTATGATCAATTGAGAAAGACTTTAGGTGTTAAACCATGTGTTGATTGGACTGATTTTTATGCTAATCAAATCTGTGTTCCATTTTTAAATTCAAAAGGCTACATCATTAACCAATGGATCACCACTCGTCAATCACATGCTCTTAAACGCTTAAACAAATCCAACCGATTACTCACGATCAAGGAACTGGAAGTCTACAGACGGCAGGGCTATGAAGCATTTAAAAGGGCTTGGATTGCATAGGAAAAACTCTTGCATTCTCAAAAGCGTTCTTGCAATTCCCCTTCCAAAATCTCAAAATCTTCGAAACCCAAGACATCATCCATTCAACGAGTAGCAAAACCTGCTAATCGTAGTGTTCCATTTCCGCGACAGCAAGTTGATGCACCGAGGCCACAAAGAATTCTTAAGAATTCCTCTCAACCATGGATTCGCAAATATAACGCTTCCGCAACTCTACCGAATCCGAAACCTCCGATTCCATCAACTGTCAAACCAACAGTGGTGAAGAAACTTTCTTCTCAGCAAATTTCTTCCAAATCTATTCCTTCACGTCCAAAGCTTAAGTCTATTTTGGGTACCAAAGAATAGATCATTAGAAGTTTCATCATCATGAAAACCAACAGTTGTTACTCAACCAAACTTAGAGACTAACAATCAAGGACCCATATCTAAATGGGGACCTAAACGTGATTTATTCTCTTTTTGCAGGTGCCTCACTTGTGGTACCTTGACTCCGGCTGTACCAAACATATGACCGACAACAAAAGTCTTCTCAAGAATTATGTTCCTAAGTACTCCGGGAATGTACGTTTTGGGAATGACCAAGTTGCACCAATAATGGGGTACGGAGACATAGAGAAAAAACATGTGAAAATCAAGAAAGTCTCCTACGTAGAAGGCTTGGGGCACAACCTATTCAGTATTGGTCAGTTCTGTGACAAAGACATGGTGGTTGTATTTAAAAAGAACAAATGCTCAGTGATCACAGAAACCGGTGATGAAGTACTTGCAGGATGCAGAAATTCTAATTTGTATTCCATAGATCTGGAGAAGTATGACTCTCCTACATCTGTGTGTCTTCTGTCAGAAGCCTCCAATAATCTTACTTGGCTCTGGCACAGAAGACTCTCTCACCTGAACTTTCAAAACATAAACAAACTAGTCAATGGTGACTTGGTGAGAGGGATACCCAAACTGAAGTTCAACAAGGATCATTTGTGTACTGATTGTGAAAAAGGGAAGATGAAGAAGGCCTCACACAAATCAAAGCAAGCATTCAACACAACCAAGCCTTTGGATCTCCTGCACATGGATCTCTGCGGTCCAATGAGAATACAGTCCAAACATGGGAAGAAGTATATCCTGGTCATGGTGGATGACTACTCACGGTATACTTGGGTCAAATTTCTGTGCTCTAAGGATGAAGCTACTCCAACAATCATCACTTTCATTAAACAGCAGCAGAATAAATATGGTCAAAGTGTTGTCTCCATTCGAACAGACAATGGAACGGAATTCAAAAACAACACTCTGCAAAATTTCTGTGACCTAGTTGGGATCAACCATCAGTTCTCTGCAGCTTACACACCTCAACAAAATGGTGTTGTTGAAAGAAGAAACAGAACTCTGGTTGAAGCTGCCCGAACAATGCTTTCTTACTCTGGGCTCCCTCCTTCCTTCTGGGCTGAAGCTATTAACACTGCCTGCTATACGCAGAATCGCTCTTTCATTAATAAACGTTTTAATAAAACTCCTTATGAACTGGCAAATGGCATTGTACCTAATATCAAATACTTTCATGTATTTGGTAATAGGTGTTTTGTCTTAAATGAAAAGGATAATCTAGGAAAATTTGCTCCGAAAGCTGATGAAGCTATTTTCTTAGGTTATTCTACCGTCTCCAAAGCATATAGAGTTTTAAACACACGCACAAAGAGCATCATCAAGAGTATCAATGTAACGTTTGATGATACATTGACTGTCTCTGGCTCCCCACAACCGTCCAACATTTTTACTTCTGAACATACCCGTTCAGGACCAGTTCTTAACTCTAAAGAATCAGACATTCCCGCTACTTCTGATACTAATCTCGATTTCATGTTTGATTTCTTTAGATCTGACTCTTCCCTTGTTTTGGCTAACAACAGGGATAATGCAGGTGCACAGATAAGCGACCCGATCACAGATACAACAATCACCGAAACGAATCCATTCGCTGGGGATTCTACATCTGTTTCTGTCACACACTCCCCTGTGACAGAACCAATAGTTGATCAGGAGAACTCACCTGTGTTCGACTCCGATCCAAACTTCTCCAGAGAAATGGAAGAGGAAGCGCCACATATTAAAGATCTCATCCCTTCCTCCTCTAACTCGCATGAGCTAAAATGGATCCGACATCACTCTGAGGAGAATATCATTGGAGATCCCTCTGTTGGCATTCAAACAAGGTCAGCCACAGCTAACGAGTGCCAATTTGCAGGTTTCTTAAGCATGATTGAACCCACAAAGACTTGTGAGGCACTGAATGATCCGGACTGTGTACTAGCTATGCAAGAAGAATTACACCAGTTTGCTCGTCTCAAAGTATGGAGATTAGTTCCTCTTCCATATGACCAATCTGTTGTCGGAACTAAATGGGTGTTCAAGAACAAACGGGATTCGGATGGAGTGGTCATTCGTAACAAAGCAAGGTTGGTTGCTAAGGGATACAATCAACAGGAGGGTATCGACTATGATGAAACCTTTGCTCCTGTTGCTCGAATTGAAGCTATACGCTTATTTCTTGCATATGCAGCCTCCAGGAGCTTTCGAGTCTTCCAAATGGATATCCAAACAGCCTTTCTCAATGGGGTACTCAAAGAAGAAGTCTACGTTTCACAACCTGAGGGCTTCATCAATTCTTCATATCCTAATCATGTTTATATTTTAGATAAGGCTCTGTACGGCTTAAAACAAGCTCCACGTGCATGGTACGATGTCTTATCTGAATATCTGATAGGGGAAGGCTACTCCAAAGGAAAGACAGACACCACTCTGTTTACAAAGACAAAAGGTAGGGACAAAATCCTTGTCCAAATTTATGTGGATGACATCATCTTTGGATCTACAAATCCAAAGAACAGTGAAGAGTTTGCACAGACAATGTCAAACAGGTTCCAAATGAGTATGATGGGTGAGATGTCGTTCTTTCTAGGACTTCAAGTTAAACAGTTGAGTCATGGCACTTTCATCTGCCAATCCAAGTACATTACAGATCTTCTCACGAAGTATGATATGCACAACTGCAACCCTATCTCAATACCAATGGTGGCCAAATCACAACTCTCAGACTTTGGCCTCAGGTATGACAAAATACCATTGTTATGCGACTCTCAGTCTGCCATTGCCATCTCCTGCAATCCGGTACATCACTCTAAAACCAAACATATCGATATCCGTTATCACTTCATAAAAGATAACGTAGAAAAAGGATTAATTGAGTTACAATATGTTCCCACCGAGAATCAGCTTGCTGACTTGTTTACCAAACCTTTGGATGAAAGTCATTTTACTGAACTGGTATCCAAGTTAGGCATGCTGAATTTGCAAATCTAAGATACTGTTAACTTGTTTATTTTTCTTTTCTTTCTAGAGTTGGTGTTACACTGAGTGTTCAATGTACAGATGTCTACTGAAATTGCAAAGGGGGAGTTCTAAAGTCCTACACATGCTGCATATGTGTAGGGGGAGAAAAGTTAAATACACATGATGCCCATGTGTAGGGGGAGAAATTCAAAATTATCACACTCTCAAAGTTAACAGATGCAAAAGTCTAGGGGGAGTGTGTCAAACAAACACTCACATCAACCATATCTGAAAATTTAACTTTCATAATCTCAAAATTCAGATATCTCAAATTTTTCCAAGTCATAGCTCAATCGCATGCGATTAAGCTATGTGAGTGAATCGCATGCAAATGTTAAAGGTTTTAATTGCATGAGAAAAGGTTGAGAAACAAGTGTGAATCGAATGCAATGGTCTAAGGTTGAATCGCACGCGATTAAGCTAAGAGTGTGGATCGCATATGATTTGTACAAAGGTTGAATCGCACGCGATTAAGCTAAGATAGTGTGAATCGCATACGATTTGGACAAAGGTTGAATCGCACGCGATTCAGCTAAGTTAGTGTGAATCGCATGCTATTCAGTCTAAGGTTGAATCGCACGCAATTAAGCTCAGATAGTGTGAATCGCATGCGATTAACACACCACAGTGTGAATCGCATGCGATTGAGAAACTTCTATCAGCCGCATTTTTTACCGTTGTAACAACAAATCAGGGCTCAACACGTGTCCTTTTTACATCGATATACGTTACCCAACGGTTACAATCTTCATTCACAAGCTTCAAACTTACGAATTTTTTTTCCTAAGTGTTCTCTCGAGTTTGATATTTCTCACACACAAATCATCTTGTTACTCTGCCAAAATTTACCTTTTTAGATTCAAAATACTCATAATCACAAAGGTAACAACTTGTACGGTTTACTTTTTGGAAATTTTGAGTTAAAAATGAACTTTTTGGCCTTTGAACACCTGTATGCGAATGAAGGTTTCGGGACTTTAGATGAATTTTTGGGATATCAAACTAACTTGTTTGATCTATCCATGTTTGCGATGGGTTTCTAGAACACTTGGGGAACACTTTGATGTAAAAATCTTTCAAAAATCTCAAAAAGTGTTCTTCGTGTTCTTGGGGAGTATAAGCATACTCAAATGATTTGGTTTTTGGCCTAAAAAGAGGTGTTAGGGTGATTTTTGAGGCATGCTTCAGTACTACAAATGTGTTTATTATTGTTCATTTAATGAAATAAGATGTCAACAATAACTTTTCAACACATCAATTTGATATCTTCACACTGAAGTCCTCCGAAGTTAGACAATTTTTCTGTCTAACACTTGACACTTGAAATTCTTGGGCCAATCTAATCTCCAATCTTATCATTGTCATTATGTCTTAATATTTCTTTCTATCTGTACAGATAAGATGGCACAAGCTATTCGTGACCCATAGGAGATCATGCCTCAAGCTGAGTTCCTTAGCACCAGGACTCACCCAAATAACCACTATATTGACCTTACCAAATTCAAGACCCCCACTCACCCCATTGTTACCGAAATTCTTAAAGTCCACCCTCTGAATCACCTCCTAACCTACAATCCTGCAACAACCGGCACACATGTCCCTGAACTTTATGTTCAACAATTCTGGCAGACATGTGACGTACGAATCAATAAAAGAGGTCTAGAAGTTATCCATGCTGAGGTGGATGAGTTTGCTGTAGACATTCCTGTTCACCGTCTACGTTCAATTTTCTGGTTACCAAGAGCCAATAGTAGACCCTCTGCATCGGATTTTGAGGAAATTCCCAATGAGGAAACATGTCTGGCAGCAATAAGACAGTTGGGCTATGCTGGAGAGCTCACAACTAAGAATCAATTCAAACGCACTGGTCTTCACCCAAAGTATAACATCTTTATGACCGTGCTGCAAAGGTGCCTCACTCCAAAACACTCGGGGTATGGTTCCGGTAGCGTGATGATGAAGATAGTTTTGTAGTTAGGAGTGCGAGTGATTGAGAGGAGGTGAGAAAAGAAAAAATGAGTGCTGAGGGTTCCCCAAACCCAGAAAGCCGGGAAGCCACATCTACTATGAGGCCTAGCACTGCTGAGCCTCATATTGAACAAGCTACGGTTATCCCACCCGTGCAAGTTTCTGCCCCACCAAGCTACTACGGTGTCTCTCAACAGGCACCGTCTTTATTGCACAGGGTTATAGCACACAATCTAGGCCAACCCCAATTGGGTGTTGGACCTATTGAAAACAGAGGACTGCCTCCCTCGTCCTCGACTCCTCTTCGTGCACGATTTGATTTGCCGCGGATATCCGCATATCTTGAACAACACAAGGTAACTATAGATGCACTGAGCTTGTTGACTCAACAAGTCTCCGCAACTTCCGTAGGTGGTACCTCTCAAGGTGCCATTCGAGGATTGGAAGGAAATCCTGCTGGAGCCTACATCCATGCTGCTCCAGTAGGTGGTTCTGCTTCTGTGGCAGGTACCTCAACCGGTAATCTGAGTGATTCCGGGTTTGTTACACGTGCAGATCTTCAACTTGCTATTCAACAAGCCGTGTCTCCAATCCGCCAACAACTGCAGGAGTCAAATCAAAAGTTGGATCGGATTGAAAGGGCTTCCAGGGAACAGGCTGAGCAGCTGTCACGTATTGAAGATCTTCTAGCAGCTCGTCTTCCAGCAACGGCTCCTCAATCTCAACCGGATGTCACTTCACTATCGGTCGACGCCTTAAAAAGCATCCTCGATGCTAAACTGATTGAACAAAGGCCAGACTCTGCTTATAATCAAGACCTTCTGACTACTCTGCAAACTGAACTACGTCCACAGGGAATCTCCTTGGATGAATTTACAGAGTTTCATGAAGATGTAAACAGCAAGATTGATGGGGTGACAAGAGGGTTCTATACTTCCCTGCAAAAAGTTACTGACCGGCTGACGGTACTTGAACAAACCTGTCAGGCCCAGGCTCAGGGGTCAAAAAGGAGGCGGGAAGATCAAGATCCTGATGATCGTCCCGAGGGGGAGAAAAGAAGAAGATATATCACAACTCCCTCCGCCGCAACTGTACCAGTACCATCATTGAGCAGATACTTATCTACAGGTACAGGTTCTGCTGGATCTGGAAGCCAGACGGGTCAACAACATAGATCCGAATCATTAACGGCCGATGAAGTTTATGAATTACAACAGAAAGAGAATGCTGACAAACAAATCGTACTCGATGTACCCCAGCAACAATCTGAACTGAGGCCGATAGAACTCGAAGAAGGAGAACTATCGTTCGATCAATCCCAGGCTGACAATGTTAATTGGTCTAGTGGCTCCGATTCTGAGATGGAAGAGCTGTATGGGTCATTAGGAAATTCACCCGTCAGGGATTTGGGAGAAGGTAGGGTCTATGAACAGGAGGAGGAAACTGATGACCCAGAAATGATAAGACTATTTGCCGGCATTGATGAATATGTCGAGGTTGCAACGCGCCCAGACTCACCTAGAATTGTAGACCGTTTTGATGACATTCCTAGTGATAGGGAACTTGCTCAAAGAAGGAAAGAAAGGTTAGTAATCTCTAGGAGAGAAGCAAGAAGGAAACCAAAGAAGACAAAGCCTCTCTTTGATGTTTCCAGGGTCCTCAGTGGGTTAAATTTTGAAGTTCACCAACAATTCCCTCCTCCTCCTGGTAGATTTCAAGAATCAGCTGCCGACATACTAGAAAGAAACAGACAAGCAGAGGCAGCTGAAAAGTTTAGAGCAGAATCAGAATGGCCCTTGCCTGAAAGCTTCACAGTCCCACCTGCTCCTCCAGTGCATCGTGGAGATCCTGGTCTTGATGTCGGGAATATGTTCACAAGGAATGCTGCAGAAAACCCGATATGGAAACCTTTCTTTGTCAACGCTGCCAATCTTGAAGAACGAATTCCTGAAATCTTCAGCAGTCAGTTGATAGAGGTTATCTCACCCGAGCTGAGAAACATGAACGATAAACAAAGAAGGAGATATGATCATATTCTCACTCGTTCACAAACCAAACCAGAAGATATCAAATCAGATTATCCCATAAGTGACCTTCTCAGTGTGTATACCGAAACCAACTTCAATATAAAATATGCCATCTTCTACGTCAAAAGAGCTAACAACCTCACATACTTTCTCACCGAAGCAGATTTGAGGTATGTAAACATCGAAGACATTAGCTTCTTATTCGACATCCTTTCCCAGAAAAGGGGAAAATGGCCTGATGAAGGATTTGGTAGAGTTGCGTTAATGAGGTACATGAGAAATCTTATGGAATTCTTTGAGGAACACGATATCCAGCTCGGGGCTGAGAACAACTATCGGAAAGTCAATCTTCTTAAGCCTAATCAGAATCATCTAGATCTAGAACAGCTTGAAGAGTTGACAGTAATCCATGACGGTCATCCAAACTTTAAAGGTTCTCGAGGTGTTGTCTCCAAAAATATAAAGGGTGAAAAGATTTTCATCAGATTAGACGACCTTAATGCATATTCTGACGGCACCTTGAAAATCCTTCATCATAAAATTCATCAAAAGGTTTGGGATAACCGAGCAGCTTACACAGATGAAGAACATTCCCAGGCATACAAGACAATAGATCAAATAAGGAAAGCATTGGCTAGCAGGAGAGAAATCAGAAAATGGCAAGTGGCCTTCGGCATTCGCAACAAATCAGTTTTCGAATAGATTTCAATGTATTTGTTTGTTGTGAATGATTACACACCTCACTTAGGGGGAGATTGTTAGATATATTAAAGTGAGGGTGTAATATGTAATTATACCAAAGTTGGGGAAATGCTATATAAAGGCATTTCCCCCACATTTCAATACTAAGCTTTGCATTATCAACTTTGTGTGTTTGTGTTCTCTCTCTCTAAAAGCTCTCGGCTCTCTCTTCTCTACCGAAACATACACACAAACACACACTAAATCACTAGCATTGCTTCATCCGTATAAACACGGGACCAACAAAATCCACTGCTGATAAATCAAAGCTGGAATGTTACAAATGTGGTAGACTTGGTCACTTTGCTGCTAATTGTGTTGTCAAAACCTCATCTAAGGGTTATCCTTCAAAGGCTAACAAGTACAAGTCTAAATACAAAGCACTGAAACTGAAAAATCAAAGTTCAAATGACAAGAAGAAGGAGAAGGCAATGATAGCTGGAGAATTGAATTGGACTGACTCTGAAACGTCTGATGATGATCAAGAGTCTGAAAAGGCAATGTTTGCTGAATAATTCTCAGGGTGTTCTCAGCCTTACATGTGTCTGATGGCTACTGAGAGCCAGTTCAAAAAGGACATAGCTACTGTTGAACGGTTGAGTTCAGCTGAAGGATGGAATTCCTCGATGATGTATAAGGTATCAAACTTTCAGAACTATGAGTCTAATGAGAAAAATGATATGTTTGTTTATTTGGTGTGTGATTTAATTTCTACACATGATGAACAAAACAAAACCAAGAAAATCTTTTCTGATCAACAGAACCTAATTCAGAAAACTGAAACTGAGAATGATATTCTTGTTCAAGAGTCATGTGCCTTGAAATGTCATCTAGAGTTGTTAGCAAATGAACTAAAAATGACTAAAGCTGAGCTCTTTTTAACAAACGACAAACTCAAAGATCGTCAGTCTATCATTGATCTCTGGCTCAGTCCTAATAAACTTGCTTTTGAGAGTATCAATCATCAAATGATCATTCAGAGAGAAAGAGTTGGGTTAGGAAAAATCAAAGAAGCTGCCTCGTTTTGCAAAAAGTGTAAAACTGTCGATGAAATGTTTTTTAGTGAGTTCACACGTGAAAACATAGGAAACTCAGATATGCTATATAAAAGATTTACTAAGGCAGCCAGTGAAGTTCCTGAATTCAATGAGGAAACAAATTCTGAAATTAGAAACATACAATTACCTTTCGATAATTTGTTTGAAAATCAGAATGATCCTCAGCAAAATTTTTCCAATACCACTGAACCTGAATTGATTATTTAAGCTGAATCTGAACTCTCAGCTCTCACCAAAACTGAATCTACTTCAGTTCACATCTTCACTGAACCTCTGATAGCTAAAGCTTCACTTGAATCCAATTCTTCAAAACATAGTCAGAAGTTCAAAAGATCAAAAACACAAAGTGCTCAGTGTGAAAAGCCAAAATCAAAAAGGTTGAGCAAATTTCAAAAATTTGAATCAACACTGAAGATCATGATGAATCAATTAAAAGGGTTAACTAGATCCGATTATCAAAAAGATAGCACCAACCAGCAAAAGGATACCAAATCCACACGTAAATGTTATAAATGTGGTATTAGAGGTCATGAAGCCAAAACATGTGATTCTCCTGTTGCAACTTGTTGCACTTCTTCTGAGCCCATCAGCAGGTGGGTTCACAAATTGGTTTAACTCTTTGTTAACTTGTGCAAGGAGGCCAAGGAAATAACACCTGGTACCTTGACAGTGGATGCTCCCGTCACATGACTGGATGCAAATCGTTACTAACAAAAGTTACTCCAGTCGATGGTCCACAAGTTATGTTTGGTGGAGGTAAATGTGGAAAAACAGATGCCTACGGTCAATTGAAGAAAGGTGTTATTCATATCAAGAATATCGCTCATGTCACCGGACTTAAGCATAATCTGATAAGCATAAGTCAGATGTGCGATGTAGATTATTCCGTTATTTTCAAGAAATACAAGTGTTCTATCAGAAACAAAGAAGGCACTGAAGTCCTTCAAGCCAAGAGAATAGATAACATGTATGTTCTCGATTTCAATTCAGTTACTTCTCCCTCAGATGTATGCTTTATCTCACAGTCAGTCAAAGAACTACATTGGTTGTGGCACAAAAGGTTGTCTCATCTGAATTTCAAAAATATGAGTAAACTTGCACAAGGGCAACTAGCAAAGGGTTGCCTAAGATTAGTTATGTAAAAGATAAAGTTTGTCATGCTTGCGAGAAAGGAAAACAAAAGAAGTCTGTTCACAAATCAAAGCACTGTGATCAGATCAACAAAGCATTTCAGTTGCTTCATATGGATCTCTTTGGTCCATTCAGCACTCTAAGTTTCAGTGGTAAGAAATATACTCTTGTAATTGTGGATGAATATACACGTTTCAATTGGGTATTCTTTCTGTCTAAAAAGAGTGAAACTGCTGAGATCATAATTAGCTTTATCACAAGAATGAATCGTCAGTACGATATTCATATCAAACAGCTAAGAAGTGATCATGGTACTGAATTCAGAAACAGAACTCTTGAGGATTTCTGTGAAGAGAATGGGATTGTTCAGAATTTTTCAGCTGTATACACACCGCAACAGAATGGAGTTACTAAAAGAAAGAATCGTACACCAATTGATGTTGCACGCACCATGCTTGCTGAAGCAAAGATATCATTACGTTTATGGGCTGAGGCCATCAACACCACATGTTACACACAGAACAGTTCATTGGTTGTCAAACAACACTCGAAAACTCCTTATGAATTGTTTCACAACAAGATTCCAAATGTTGGTCATTTGAGAATCTTTGGCAGTACATGTTTTATTCTGAATAGTAAGGATAGCCCGAGCAAGTTTGCACCCAAAGCTGATGAAGGGATATTTCTTGGGTATTCTAGCATCTCAAAGGCATACAGAGTGTTCAATTTCAAAAGCAATACAATCCTTGAAACAATGGATGTCACATTTGATGAATTAGATCTTCAGTCAAGATATTCAGATCAAAACACTGCAAATTCAGACAACTGGGATGCATTGCTTTCTTTTCCATTTGAAGACACTTCAGCTGCTCAGCCAAAAGAAACTGTTTGTGAAGATTATGACGATAACGGCATACCTCCTGTTACTCCAATATCCATTTCAGTGGACACATCCTGTAAAACACCCTTTCCTGAACCCATTAATCACCAAGTACCACTGATTGAATTTGATTCTCAGTCTCCATCTTCAACCGAAGTTCCCGCTGATCCCTTTATTAAAGTAAACTCTTCCATTCCTGAATCCCAAACTGAATCACCTCAAGTTCAAAATCCAATACCTCCTAACACCAAATGGACTAAAGCTCATCCTATTGATCAATTAATTGGAGATTTAAATGAAGGAATTCGTACTAGAAGATCTGTTACAACCGGCTTTTGTATGTTTGCTGAGTTCATTTCTCAAACTGAACCAAAGAAAGTTAATGATGCTTTAAAAGATTCACACTGGGTTTCAGCAATGCAAGAGGAACTGAATGAATTTACAAGGAATAAAGTCTGGAATCTCGTTCCACCTCCTTCGAATCAGTCTGTGATAGGAACCAAATAGGTTTTCAGGAACAAGAAAGATGAATCAGGGGTAGTAATTCGGAACAAAGCAAGATTGGTTGCCAAGGGATATTGTCAGGAAGAAGGAATAGACTATGATGAGACATTTGCTCCCGTTGCACGAATGGAAGCAATTCGCATATTTCTTTCTTTTGCTGCTCATAAAGGATTCAAAGTTTATCAAATGGATGTGAAATGTGCTTTTCTCAATGGAGAACTGAAAGAAGAGGTATATGTTCAGCAACCACCCGGTTTTGAAAATCCCAAATATCCAAATCATGTATACAAGCTAGACAAAGCACTGTATGGATTGAAACAAGCACCTCGAGCCTGGTATGATACGCTTTCAGCATATCTTCTCAAAAAGGGCTTCCAACGAGGTACAATCGATAAAACTCTCTTTCTTGGTCGGGAAAAAGGTGATTTGCTTCTTGTTCAAATTTATGTTGATGACATAATATTTGGGTCTACTAATGAAAATTTGTGTAAGGAATTTGAAAGAATCATGACTAAAAAGTTTCAAATGAGTATGATGGGTGAGCTAACTTACTTTTTGGGTCTTCAGATTAAGCAAACTGAAACTGGTATTTTTATAAATCAAGGAAAGTATATTTCTGAACTACTGACAAAGTTCAAATTCACTGAATGTTTAGTAATGAAAACACCCATAGCTCCCAAAACCAAGTTAACTGCTGATCTTGATGGAAAAGCTGTTGACTTGCCCACTTTTCGAGGGATGATTGGTTCTTTGCTTTATTTAACTGCTAGCAGACCTGATATCATGTTTTCTACATGTTTATGTGCCCGATTTCAAGCAAATCCAAAAGAGTCTCATATGTCTGCCGTGTCAAGGATCTTCAGATATCTGAAGGGTACTCCTCATCTGGGTCTTTGGTAACCCAGAGACTCAGGTTTTGATCTAATGGGTTTTTCAGATTCAGATTATGTAGGTTGTCATTTGGACATAAAAAGTACTACTGGTGGATGTCAATTGCTTGGACACAAATTAGTCAGCTGGCAAAGCAAGAAACAAAACTCCATTTCTTTATCTACCGCTGAAGTTGAATATATTTCAGCAGGGAGTTGTTGTGCTCAAATCTTGTAGATTCAGCATCAGCTTGCTGACTATGGTGTTTCTTTTGTCAAGACTCCTATCTACTGTGACAACACCAGTGCCATAGCCATTTCAAACAATCCTGTGCTTCATATGCGAACAAAACATATCGATGTTCGTCATTACTTCATCAGAGATCACATTGCTAAAAATGATATTGAGCTATACTTTGTCCCAACTGAACATCAATTAGCTGAAATATTCACAAAAGCTCTGGATGAAGCACGATTTAATTATCTTGTTTCTGAACTCGGTATGGTGAACTTCTCAACTGAAATATGATTGACTGAACTTCTCCACTGAAAGTCTTCAGCTGACTGAATTTCATCTGACTGAATTTCAGCTGACAGGTAAGTTTTCCTTTTCCTTATGTTAATAAAATATTGGCTGGATTTATGTACATTTTGTTAACTCGTTTTTATCTTTATTTGGGGTAGCATTTATTACAGCCGTCATTTCATGTTCAGTTTTCATACCAAATAATGATTACTTCTTTTCTTTATTTATCCTTGCTTTTCTCCTTGTTAATCTTATCAGCTTCATTCTCACCTTCCTTCATCATTTTCCCTCCCTTTCTTTCTTTCTTTACTTTCACTTTCTTCATGGAGATCGTGTTCGTAGTTGTCAATCATCCATTTATGTATACCATCACCATTCGGATCAACAACATAGGGCTTGGAGCAACGGTGCAAATCGCTGTTAATCTTCTTGATTAATCATCATTGGCGATCTTCTTTTGGCATTGACACACTATTCAATCATCTTCTTTTGGCTATTTGATTTAGCTCATTTTTGTTTGTATGCTCCATTGTAAATGTATTGTCTAAATCTATCATATTAATGGATGCAGTTCATATGTTGTGTTTTGTGTTTTTTTTAATAAGTCAATGTAATTCTTAGTTATTTTCACTTAATGTTGTTTCTCTGAAATACCCTGATTAACAGCCTTTCAGTTAACAATTATTAACTGTTAATAAATAACAATTATAAACATCTGCAATTTACATCGGTTAATGCTTTTTCATTTTAACTATGGTTAGTTTCTGCGGTTTCATCCAACAGTTGAATATCAATTAAATTGGAACTAATTTTGAACTCACCGTTCTTTTCTGTTTTCTCTGTTAACCGCTCTCCACACCTATATAACGCTCCATCATCTTCTTCTTTCTTCTCTCTACTGTTTCTAATTTTCCTTCGACATACTTTTTCTTCTCTCCCTCATCATGTCTTGCCCAGCAACCTTGTGTGTTCGTCTCCCTGCTTCAGTTGTCCCAATCATCTCCAATGATGAAATCGTTCACAAATCGAACAATATCTCTGTGTCGCTCTCTCCTGTTCCTGCAAAATCAAAATTCTTCACTCTTATCAACTTTCTCCGCCATTGCCCTATCAACTATGCTTTAACCACCCAAATCCCCATGTTTGAAGAGCATCTTTGTGAATTTTGGATGACTGCTAATGTCATCGATGAGACATCTGACAACCCCAAAATCTCTTTCACTCTACTGAATGGCAAGCAAAAATGTCATATTGATAAATACCTTCTTGCTAAGGCTCTTCGTCTACCCACTGATGATGAGTCTCCCTGTGTTCCTTTCACAAAATCAGCAAAGAATCTTATTACTGAATACCTGAAGCTTCCTGCTACTTCCTACATCAAAGGAAAAACCCTAGTCAGGAACAAGCTCCCAACCGTCTGGTGCAGTTTCTTCAGTATCCTTTCCTTTTGTATGACTGCCAAAACAGGATGAATGGATCAAGTGGCTGAGAATGTGCTGAGTCTTGGTCATGCACTGATGTATGACACCAAGGTCGACTATGCTGCTTTTGTCTTCAATCTGCTTTTCTCCCTTGTCAAGATGAAAAAGAGAAATTCTCACATTCCTTTTCCTCGATTTCTATCTTAGATGTTTCGTCAACTGCTCTGATGATCACATTATTATTCAGCTACGCATTCAGTTGAGTTGTCTTCTCTCCCTACTTCTGTCTGGACCAACATCAACTCTGCTGATTCCATACCACTCACTGAAGCCATGCTGGACTATGCACGCATGGACGGTTCTCCTGCTATTTCAGTCCGCCCTTCACCTTCTGCTGAAACCACTACACTACCTTCAGATTCAGAGGTCACTGAACAGCCTGCTGCTGCTTCCATTGCACAAATACCTGCTTTAAAGAAGAGGAAGCACCTGCTCCAAGGAACATCTGATGCAAGTTTTGCTGCTAAATCAAAGAAACTGAAGCGTAATACTCCATTTTCTACTCCTGCTTCCTCTGCCTCAACACCTACTGATACAACTGCTGCTGAACCACAAAGACATGTTCATCCTAAAGGCTCCTCCACTGAGCGTTCAGCACCTACAACAAAAGCCACGCTGATCATTCTTAATCCGATCTCCACTGTAAGTCCTCTCCCCTATGCTCAAATTAGTTTGCTGGCATCACAGACCCTTAGTAATCTAGTCGTCCCAACTAGTTTACTGGTCCGCAAAATTGCTCATGATGTATCAGCTCAACACCAGACCGAATCTGAAGCACAACCATCTTAGCCCGCACAGAGTTCAGCTATACCAACTGAAATTGGGTTTGCCTTTGCAACTCATGATGCATTTGTCAACACATTTGTTAAAGTTGCTAAATCACCCAATACAAATGACGAGTGTTAATCACCCTCACACTCTGAGGCTCCAAGGACCAGTGATGTTGAGACAATCACAACCTTAACTAAGGTTCTCGCCACTTCAGTTGCAGTTAATCCCCCTGCTTCAGATGCTACCACTACTGTTAACGTTTCAGTATCACCAACTGAAATCGCAGTTTAGCCACAATCCCTTGATGGATCAGTAGTACGAACTGATCCTATGGATTTTGCCAATACATATGATCTCTCAGAACCACAACAATTTGAGCCTGATGTATTTTCCCTCCGTGATGAATCAGCCAAACCATCTGATTCTGAGAGACCCTTGACTCATGACGTTTCAGCTATCCCTGACACTGAAGTCATTCTTTTCTCTACCTTCTTGGCAACTGATGGTTCAGCTAACCCAACTGAACCTACGGCTATTTCTTTTGCTCATGAAGATGTAGTTATACACAAAACTACTCTGAAGCACAGACCATTTTAGCCCCTGATGATTCATTAAACCCAAATGTTTCTATGGCTAACTCTGCCCCATCTCTACCCATTAATTTTAAAAATTTAAACAAAGAACAAGGTCTCATTTGGGATCCTGTTTCTGGTTTTGAGTACTCTGTCAATCTTCTTCCTCCCACTGCCAATCAAACTCATCTTGATCAACTGATGGCTTATGGGAAGGAAATCTCAACTGAATATAATATTCAGTTTCCTTTTCTCACACACGTACTCTCTGCCAAATCAGTAACCGATCCTCACGACGGTTCTGACAAAACTGAAACCTCCTCTTCCTCTACTGATCATGATTTTCTGGATGAAATAACCACCCCTTTGTCTCCTCCTTTTCTTCGTTCACCTAATGAGGTTGATGATGACTCCATGTCTGTTCTTGATGCCTATTCAAAGCTTGATGATACCATTCATCTTCTTCAGAGTCAAGTCACCAAAGAATTTCATAGATTCCATGTTCAGCACATGTCAAATGTCAACTTTGCTGATGAAATTAAACTTCTTACTGCGCTTTTGGTTGATTATATCATTACCTTAAACAAGGAGTTTCAATTTTACAACCAACTTAGGGACACTCTCTTCAAACAACTTCGTGACTATATTGCTAATGGTAATAAACGTTACGAGGATGTGTTATCTCAGTTTTCCACCTCTCAGTCATCTCTATCTAAGTCTCTTTTCACATTTCAAGTCACTTTTCTACAGTCATTCACTGACACTATCTCACAACTCCGAGACTCTCTGCAAGCTTATCCTTCTAAACGCTATCTTTAATCCTATCACAAAAATGTAGTTTTGAAAGATATGCAACGTATGATGGTAGCCACACTGAACGAACATATTGTTCCACAATTGCAAAGAATAGAAGCTGCTACAGTATCCTCCTCAGCTTCTAAGGGGGAGAAAATTTTGAAATCTTATGTTGTGGCTAAAGCTATAAGAGCTCAGATCAAGAAAAGAAAAACAGAGTCGTTACGAGATAAGGAAGAAATTCGTCAGCTGAGACAAACAATTGAGTAATACTCAGTGATTAGAGATCAAAATGAAAAAGAAAGGGAAGAGTTACACAGATTGTTTGAGGATCTCTTAGTGAACCTGGTGATGAAGGCAATACTAAATTCTCTGAAAGATCTTCTCCTGAACATGACTTTAATATGATGATTCAATCCTCTCCTCAGAAATTCATTCAACCTGAAACAGCCTTGATAATACATTCCAATGCACCTCATACTGATGGTAGTTCAGTCTCTGCATATGAAACAAAGATGAATGTTGATGTTCTTAGTCCAAAGGAACTAACCTCCAACATTCTGAAACCATTATACTTAGAGCAGATCCCGCTGATAATTCCCAAAACTGAGTTCACTTCAGTTATCAGTGAGCAAGCTACCTCACCTGTCAGAAATCCTGATAAAGGTAAAGGTGTTGCTGATGTCACTGAAATCGTGAAACCCAAGGCTGTCAACACTGAAAAACTATTGTTTGACAGTATAAAGGCTATCGGAAATCAGGTGTCCAACACAGGAGGAGGAAAGTCTGAACATCAGGTTACTGAAGAAGAAGAAGCTGCTTCTTTTGGGATGACTGTGGAAGAGTTCAGAAGAGAAAAACAGATAGCTGCAGAAAATGCCAGATTACTAAGTCTATCTGAAGCTGAAGCATTAAAGACAGCTGAACTTGAAGCTGAACAACAAAAGGCAAAGAAGAAAATGTCTCCTCAGTCTCTTCAACTTGCTGTTGAACGAAAAGTTGAGGAGGAAAGAATCAAAAAGGAGAAAGCTAAACTGGTCAGAGAACAAAAGGAAAAAGAATGGTTTGAATCCAAAATGAACAGAGTTGATCCTGATCCAATCACAACAGTCAGGGAGATTGCAAGAAATAAAAATCTCCTCAAGGTTCAGTATGTCTCCAATACCAATCTTACAAAATTCAGTTTGTCTGAATGGGTTGAAATTGAAAAGTGTCTGAACAAACTGAAACTAACAGAACTGGTTAGGACAGTTAAAAGAAGGCTTTCTTATCTACAAGAGTCCTATGATAATCTGAAGAAACGTTTTCAACCTTCTGAAGGTGACTCTGAAAATCCAGAAAAGGATCAACCATTTAAGAAAAGAAGAAGAAGGTCTTCTAGGAGATCAGAAGAAGAGATCATAAAGCTTATGGCCACTGGTGTTCTTCCAAACTGTAGAAATATGGATTGTTCAATCCCTCCGGGCTTCGTATTCATTGATAAACAGGTTCTTGAAAATCCTAGAGGATTTTTCTTCAAAGATGCTTATGAAAGACCCAGGTTTCAGAGAGTATCTGAACTTGACAATGCTGATTGGATGCATCTGAAAGCCATTTTATCCTACTTTGATTCAAGGGATCCTGAAACGGCAGACATTCGACTGAAGATTGTCAAACTGTTTGAAGCCAAGAAGCCTAGAGATCCTGAAACTGATATATGGGAAGAAAAGGTCAAAGTCCTAGAAAGCACTCAAGCGCACAAGCCTTCAAAAAGCTCTTAATTCTCTGTGTACCTTATATACTTGTTTTCTTTAACCTTGTAAATCTAAAAAATTCAAAAACATTGAAAAATTAAAGAATCCAAAAACAGTCAGTATGGATCTTGTACATATGAGTTCTATTATGTAAATAGTTCTATTTGTTTATTCCTTGCAAATAATGATGGATTATAAACAAATAGGGGGAGATTGTTAGTCTTGATTTGTTTACATTCCATCAGCGCTGAAGTTTTCAAAGAAGATTTCAGCACAAGAAGATATCTGAAGATTTACCTCATCAACTTTAATAATGCTCATCTGTAGGGCTGAAAGTTTCATCACTGAAACTTTGAGTCAAGGTTTACTGAAGTTTGTCTTCAGCAAATGGTCCCCTCGGTGACGTCATCAACTGCCTCTTTCAAGATGGTTTTGCATGAGAAAATCTGTTACTTATCAATCTACAAGATTGTGACTTGTGTCACTATTTCAACAGCTAGGATTGATAAGGGAAATGTATAAATACTCTTCTCTTTGTTGAGAAGAGTAAGCTTGCTTATTCTGTATGTTCAGATAGTAAGAGCTTTGTGCGTCTGTTTTCTCTCAAGTTTGTTCTTGAGTTTTTCATTGAATTTAAGAAGTCTGTTCTTCTTAAATTCTAGTCTGTAAGTTTGTTATATCAATATTAACAACCTTAGACATTTCTCTCTGTTCTTATAATTACTATTTCCGCACTTAACATTTCTTTAAGTTAGTATTATTCAATTTGGGAACAACAAGCACAAGTACATATCAACTCATGTATATACAATCAATATACCACAATTCACTATTACTCTTTTACTTCCTGTAATTTAGTGAATTCATCCAACTCCTTAGCTTAGGCAATTCATACATCCCTTTCATAAGCCAAGGCAACAAGTTCATGTTTTATCATCAAATCATCCATGAAATGATCTTTTATAACACAACCTTCACAAATTCCGAGCATAGGTATTGTTGGAATTCCGATTGTGTCCAAATCCGATTAGATCAAATCCGATAGAATCAAATCCAATGAAACCAAATCCGAGATAAGGTCAAATCCGATAAACATGAAATCCGATAAACATGAAATCCGATAAACATGAAATCCGAAAAACCAATTCCGAGCAAAGGCAAATACCGGGAAAAGTCACAATCCGAGAAAAGAGAATCCCGAGAATAGGAATACCGATAAAACATACAATCCGAGAAACATTCAATCCTGATAGAAACCAAATCCAATAGTATCGGAATCCGAGTAAAAGAATAATCCGATAAAACTAAAGCAACAGTCCAATTCTCTAGGATTTCTAACAATCCGATAGTTTCTTATCGGTTTTACACCAAATCCGGCAAAAGCCAAGGCAAACAGTTCAACTCTTCTCGGTTTCCTATCAATCCCAATAGATTTTATCGGTTTTCACTAATTCCGATAAAAGTCAAGGCCACAGTTCAGTTCTCTCGGTTTTCAACCAATTCCGATATAAATTCTCGGTATTCATCATTTCCGATCCATTCAAACTCAAAATCCGACTGATTCATACTTAAGAAATCCAAGACAATCAAAATCATTCTAATTTCGATTTTTAATCTGATTTTAAGCATGCAACCTTATCTAAGTTTCCAGAACTGAATTCTAAACATGTATTGTTCATATTAACATCAAATACTAACAAACATGCATCCTAAATCACGAATTCATCATACATTTCATTCAATCGGATTTTACATATAAAATCATTTAAATCCGAAATTAATCAATAATTATCATATGATTCTGAATTCTAACCTCATTGATGATTCAAGATACTTCAGTAATCAATTTGCACAATAAAGATCAACAATTATCAATTCTTTCCTCTTCTTCGTTGTTCTCGGTCGTAGACCTCATCAACCCCACTAATACTTACAATTGTTTGATTATAATTACAAATTAATTAATTTAATTTAATTAAACACATAATCAAATAATCAACCAATTAATTAAAGTAATCAACTTAATTAAGATAAATCAACTTAATTTACCTTAATCCTACTAAACCGGTAAGGAGGGTGTTACATACAGAAAGTGTGTAAAGTGAATGTACTATCCGGTAAAGTCAAATCCCACTATCTATTATTATATTATTAAAGTACTACCTTTATGTCTTGGGAGAGTAAACTTCTCTTTTCATGCTTGTACTTTTATCAACACCATGCTTCTTGAAGACTTGACTTAACCAAGTATAGAGTTGCCAGCCATACTTAGTTGTTGAAGCATATCTTCGAGATCTTCTTTTCTAAAAGTATCTTTCACCTTTTCCAGGGGATCAAGATCAATCCTTTTTGTCTCTTTTCAGATTCAAAAAGTGCTTAGTACTTTTACAAAAATAGATCTAAAGGCATAATAGAACAACACATGTTCTGCCTTAGACTTAAGAAACTATTACGTTGAAAAACTATTAGCAGAGATACTGTGTAAATACTCAGCTCACAGACACTGAACTGCAAATGTACTTTTACTCAGCTAAGGATAAAAGTGAAAGACTTAGCTACTAAAGTTTGCTCAGCTGATCAGAATTGCTCAGCTAATAACACAAACTCTAGTAAAACTATGTAAGATAATCAACCTTTATGATCAGTAGATCCAAATGGCTCAGATGATCATTGAGAGTGATAAGTTGACAGAGAAAAGATTGAATAAGTAAGGAATAGTTTATCTGATGGATAGGAGGCATCGGCTGATCAAAGTGATTGACTCAGCTGATCCGTGAATGCTCAGCTGATCTTGAAGAAACCCTCAGCTGATGGTTTTGGACTATCAGCTGATGCTTTGTATCTGCTCAGCTGATGCTTCTTTACTTGTCTTCTCTTCTTAGTTGATCTTCCTGAAGCTGGTCCTTTAGCTGATACTCAGTGTTTAGCTGACACTTTTGTTCTTCAGCTGACATTTCATACTTAAAGATTTCTTTAAGTCTAACATGAAAAACAATACATGTTTTTCATTGATCCAAGTACAAAACTGAATATGTGGTTTTGTTAGCATCAAATACTATTTTAAATAATAGACAGGTTTGATTATGGTTTAATATTTCTATCTCCCTAACAATCTTCCCCTATTTGATGATCACAAAACCTTATCTTGTTTAAGAAGAATCAGTTTGACTCGGATTTGTAAAGATAAAACTTTTAAGTGCATTTTGGTTACCTAGCTATCTGTTTTTGGTAACTCTTAAAAATATGTTCCCTTGATATTCTGTTTTTGGGAATCTTTTTATTAATGAAGTACCATTGTTCTATTTTTGTGGTATCTTTTCTATCATTTTTCTGTTTTTAGGATTTTTGATTTTCTATATTTACACTAGGTGAGCTATCTACTAAGAATCATCTATACTAGCAGTTTTGCTAAGTAGTCCATGATCAAAGTTGCAAGCTATATTACAAAACAAGTAGCTACAACAGAGTTTGTACAGAGTAACTAAACTAAGATTTAAGCTAAGTTACAGAATTTGAACTATTCTAGGAATTTGAAATTACAACTAATCTAGTTATGAAGTATCAGTTGCCTTCCCACCAAGGTTCTTCTTTGACATCAACTCTCTTGATTTGAGGATTTGTAGCCACAATTTGTTTAGCTCTTGATCTCAGCAGTTGTTCAAAGTAGTCACTTCCAGTCATATCCCTTGTTGATTGAATAGCATGAAAGATGAATTCTGGTTGAGCTTTTCCTAACTCAGCTTCTCTTAAGAACTTCCATGCACCCATTCTGTTATTGAAGAACATCCCCCTTTCAGGTTCAGTAATATATCTAAACATCTCAGGAGTGGTATTAGGAGGAAGGGCTGTGTTTAACTTCTCATAAGCAGTAAGGAATGGATGATCTGGGTTGAGAATGATTTGTTCAATAGCAACAAAGGCTTTTGATGTCTTCTTGTGAGCATCCTCTATCCCTTGAACATGTGTAACAAACTGATCATGAGTAAAAACTCTGTGGGATACAATCTGTCTAATCCACTAATCAAAGTGTTTTATAAACTTGAGGGCAACTTCACTTTTGGACTTGAGGAGAAGGTACATGATCTCAATCATCTTAAAGAAGGAGAATAGCTTGCAGTGTTCTTGATAAATATCTTCATAAGTGCTATACTCATCTCTTCTTACAACTTTGATGTAAGGATCATTTTCAGTTCCTCTGTATGGAGTGATTCGAGAGATCATGTTTGAATTCTTCCTATCTGTCAAGATCTCCTTGTTTTTCTAGAACTCCTCAGATTGCATTATGGTTGGCTTTTTAGTACTGGAAAAATCTGTGTTGAGGAGAGCTTAGATAGCTTCTTTGTGAGTCCTTCCTCTTTTGGGAGCTTTCTTGACAGAGGGATCCTCTTACTGTGGTGTTGCTTGAACTGGATGAGCTTGAGAGGACAGCATGACCATTTCTTCTTCTTGTATCTCTCTCAGCTCTTCATCAGTGGCACCAATGATAGCAGCAAGATCATCAGGAATGGTGAAATCCTGGTGCCTTTCCTTGGCTTTTAATACATCCTCAATTGAAGTACCAAGTGCAGCAGCCAGTTCGCTTAGCTCCTTGAGGTTGTCTTCTTGTTTTTGAAGCTCTTCCTCTCTTCTTTCTTCCTCTTCAATGTCCTCAGCAGACATAATCTTCTTTCCTTTTCTTTTTGATGTACTGCTAGGAGTTGAAGGACTTGGTTATACTAGAGAGGAATCTTGGACTGCTGGAGTTGTTAAGGATAAACTCTGCTTTTTCAAGTTGAGCAGAGAGGACAGAGGCATGTCATCATCATCATCATCATCATCAGAGTCTTCTGATGGAACTTGATTGGGGCACAAGATTCACCTTGCCTTGACTTTTTAGCACTCTTCCTTCTGGATTTTTGTTTCAGCCTTCTCTTAGGCCTCTGCTCATCCTGAGCAGGTTGCTACCCCTCAAACTGATTCTCCCCCTTAGCAGTTAATTGTCTTTGAGTTTCCGCTTCATTGAGAGCTTCTGCATCTGCTTCTACCTTGTCAGCTTCCACTTGAGCTGTGACTGCATCACAAGCTTCTCTGACAGAAGCTGGTGAAAAGCTTGAAGATGAGTCTGACTTCTCCCCCTTTTTGTCATCAGCAAAGGTAGGAAAAGAGACTGTAGGCTTAGCAGGAGCAGTTGGAGTAGTGGTAGAAGATGGAAAAGGAAAGGGAGTAGTAGAGAATGGATGTATGGTAGAGGGTGAAGGAGAGGCAGTAGGTATAGGAGGTTGAGAGAAAGGTGGAGGAGAGGATCTGATATGGGAAGGTATGGGTGAGAAGAATGGCTGAGAAGTGGAGGTGAGAGGTCTAAGCTTATTGATAGCATCAGTCACATTAGTGAACTCTTTGAGAGTATCTAAGTGCTTCTGCCTAGAAAAGTGGCTTAACTTGGTGACTTCATCATCTATGGTTCTGAGAAGGGTAGGTACTATGAGAATTGGGTCAGGAATGGTAACAGAAATGGTAGGAGGGTTAGGTTTAATTGTGTGAAGTTGATTGAGAATATTTGAAATGGTTTGGTTTAGAGAGGAAATGGTTTAGGTAGAAATTGTAGGTGAAGGAGTAGGAGTGGTAGTAGAGGATTTGGATAACAGTTGATCCAATTTGTCAAGAATTGGAGTAAGATCAACTGGGGCAGGGGTGGGTTGGGGTTGTGATTGGTTAGCTTTGAGTGACTCAACTTCTTGGGTTAGAATGGATAGTTGAGTTTATGTTTTGGTTTGAAAGGAGGTAAAGGAGGCATGAAGACTATCCATCTTTTGAGAGATAGTAGGTTTTGAAGGATTTGGGGTGCGGGTTCAGAGGAGGTAGAGGGAGTGGGTTGAACTGGGATTGATGTGAAGTGCTAATATTCGGAATGGGTTGTGGTCCCTCTCTTAGACTGTGGTGTGTAAGCCTAAGATCACTGGGAACAGAGAGTGTGCCCTGTACCAATGGTTGGTTTATACCACTAGTAGACTAGTGTGTGTAAGAAGTGAATCAATGGTTGGTTCAAAGATGTGAGTTTGAATTGGGGTTAAACTCACTTGGGTTCCCCTGAGTACATCAATAAGCTGTTGTGAGCTTGTTGAAGGTATAGGCTGACTCAATAAAGGATAAGACATAGTATGACCTTGGGTGGAGGTTTGTCTTTCAATGGCATCACCCTGTTGGGAGGGTGACCCAGATTGCAGGAGTCCCATTTTTACAGATGCATCCTGTTCGGAAGATGCACCCACTGGTTGAAAGGTTAAAGCAACATCCATAAGCTTCCCCTCAACATAAGTGGTAGCTATAGGTGTTGAGGTCAGAGGTGCAAAGATCACATCCTCTGAGATGAGTGCAGTGTGCACTATCTCCATTGACCTTGATTCTATTTGGGTGACAAAGAGGGTAGAACTAGTGACTATTGGAAGTACACTAGAGCTTGGTATTTGTGGGGGTGTTTCAACAGGGATTGAGGATGGGTTCTCACTGGTTGGGTGTACCAAGTGAGTGTCCTCAGGAAGTGAAGAGATCATACGTGTGATGTGCTTTGTTATGCTGATTTCAATGAGTTGAACCAACTTATCAGAAATGACATCCTCCTCAGCATCATCAACAGCAACAGCTTCATCCTTAACACCTTCTTCATTGTGAACAGAGGCATTAGAGCCTTGAGAGTGCGGTGGAGAAGGATAAGCAATATGTCCTCCAAGAGTTCTACTAGGAGAGTCATCATCATACTCATCTTCACTAGCAGAAGTACTGATGTGCCCTGATCTCCTTGTAGTAGATGGACTTAAGGGAAATACAGTCAGGGGCATCATAATTGGAGTGGATGTGGTGGCTGTGGTAGTATCAACACCATAGTCAACAAACAGACAACCAACATCACCATCATGTGCATAGTTATCATCATCGTCACTATGATCATCACCATCAGAACCACCATCAATACCAGCATCATCTTGGGTTCCCTGATCCTTTGGACTTGAAGACTTAGCAGCAGAGTGCTCAGAGTCCTCACCATGAGTTAATTGAACAGGATCAATCAGTGAAATAGAGTGCATCCTTTCCTCAGCAATAGAATGCTTTAAGTTCTCTGTAATAACATCAGGAGACTCAGCAGATTGATTTGAGTCCTCACCTATCTCAACATTCATGTTCTCAACAACTACCTCTTCCTCATTCTCACTTGCTTCATCAGTAGCAACATCAACCAGCTCTTGCATTTGTTCGGTAATTGCAGGACCTTGGAATTCCCTTATCAAATGGAAGATTTTATGACCCATTTAAGGGATGGTCATAGTTTGCAAGTGTGCAACCAACCCAGCATAGCGTTCCCACTGTATGCTTCTAAGAGCAATAAGACTTAGATACCTGATGTAGGCAATATGGGTTTTGGTTGATTTCTTGGCCTTACCCAGAGTGATTTTATCCACCATCTCAGTGAATATGACTTGGGCAAAGTCAATATTCCTCCCTGTGACCAAAGCATGAAGAACCATCAACTCAAACTGGTTCATTTGATCATGGCTTCCAGAATTGGGACCAAAATAGCGAATGACCACGCTAGCCAGATACTTCCATGGGTGTCCTAGCACAGACAACTTGTATTGACCATAGGCAACGGGTTCATTGTAGCCAATCAGGGACAAGACCTCCAGAGTTTGGTCTAATGAGGCAAAGGGTTGAAAAGGGGATAAATCGGGTATAGAGATTGCTTGTCTGAGAGAGTTAACAGTGATAGGAATGTTTATGGTGTTGTTGAGGCAGGAATAAGTTATAGTTTGCTTGGATGGGTGGTATCTTGCAGTATACGACATCTCTTCAACAATGTTAGGAAAGATGAACAGAGGATGAGCTGATAAGCATTGAAACAGGGGGTGAGCAGTTATGAAAGTGTTGGGAAAATGATCTCATCAGTTTGAATTTGATGAGACAAAGTTAAGTTTGTAAGATGAGTTCTACATATAACTTAAACAGAATTATGAAGCTTAGTCAGACTGAACACTTAGAGTGATTCAGACTGAGTATAAGCTGAATATAAACTGAGCATATGTTTGACCAGTTTATATTATACCTTAGTTAAATTATTAATGTGTTTGATAATCTGTGTATGTCACATAAGGTATATATCGAGTATTCAGCTTGATGTGTTTCAAGCTGAGTGACTCAGCTCAGAAGCAGAGTCAGCTCGACAGAGTTAATAAATATGTTTTATTTAACTCTTTGGACTTCTAAGGATGAGTTGATAATTCTACATGTTAGTTCATGTTTGAATTCGGGTTTGTTCTCGAAGAACTTAACTTGATGAGTTTCAAGCTGAGTAACTCAGTCAGACTAAAGAAGTCAGTTTAAAGATAATTTAAATATGTTTTAAATTCATCTTTATCTCTCTCTATATTTACGGCGCGGATAAGAAGACTCCAGAATCAAGATTGAAGATTGAAGACTCAAGATAAGAAGATTCAAGATTCAAGATTCTGAGTTATCCGATACTTAGTTAGCAAATTAGGATTAGTCCAGTTTGTTAGGAACCGTAGGAACAGGATTATAAATACTTATCTCCTGATAAGTTTAGAGGTACGATTCTGAAACAATTACGACTAAGTGTTGCAGAGCCAAAACCTCACCTCACCATATGTGTTACGAGTCTTGATTCAGTATCAAGATTTAATCACAGATTGCCAAAGAAGTTCGTGTGTTCGAATTAATCACATCAGTTGTGATATTGGTAAGTAATCATGTGTTGATTCAATCTGTGAAAATCCTGTTTAGAGAGTCATCGGTATCTATAATTATATGTTAATTATAGATATCTAAGTTTGAGAGAATTGAGAGATTTATATTATGTGATTATATATCAAGAGTTTCTTACTTGATAGTTATTGTAATCATCTTCTTATTCAAAGCACTGTAATCATCTTCTTAATAAAAGCATTCGATTGATTATGGTTTGATTTACTGTGTGTAACACTTTCATTTGATTTGTTCAATTTCCGCAGAAAGTGTATTCAACCCCCCCCTTCTAGATACCTGTTGCTTGTTGTTATTCTCATACAAGGGACCAACAACTGGTATCAGAGTAGGCTGAACGATTTCATCAGTTGAATAGTTCAAGATTCTGAGAAAGATTGAAATGTCGACAAGCAATACTCCATCAAACTTTCCACAGATCTCTGCTACAGGATGTCCCATATTTGATGGATCTGACTATCCTATTTGGAAGTTCAGAGCCATTCTCTTTCTCAAGTCCATTGACAACCGTATGTCGGATGTCATCACTAAAGGAACAATAATCCCCAAGATTCCTTCTACTGTCAGTGATACGTCTCCTGGCAGGGCTGAAAAGGAAACAAGAAAGCCTACTGCATCCTGGACTGATGAAGACTGGAAACTCTTTAATCTGGATGACAAGGCAAAGAGTGTTATAGCGAATTCCCTAACTAATGAAATCTTGCGCACTGTGACTGGGTGTCAATCTGCGAAGGATATCTGGGATACGCTGAGTGTCACTTATGAGGGCACAGATCTGGTCAAGCAGCAAAAGAAGAATCACTTGAATAGATCTTATGAAAATTCTTTATAAAAAGGAATGAAGCCTTGGCAGATTTGTTCACAAGGTTTCACTGCTTGATAAATGACCTGCTAAGTGTGGGTATGAAGAAAGATGAAGCTGAGCTCGTGCTAAAGTTTCTGGATGTGTTACCAGAAAGGTTCAATGAAGTAACCACATCACTGAGGGGTGGAGGAACACTACACATGTATAACCTACAGTCCATTTATGGGTTTCTGCTTAATCATGAACAGATCACTGAACACAAAAGAGCTTCTCAACAACAACTCAAGGAGTCTTTGGATAAATCTGAAGTTGCATTGGTTGCACAGAAAAAGAAGAAAAGTTCCAAGACACTGGTTGTTGAATCTGAGACTGAATCAGAATCTCAAGCTGACCACTCAGACTCAGACTTAAGTGATACTGATGATGTTCGAAATATCACTGAGCAAATGGCAATGTTAGCCAGACGTTTGAGAAGAGCTCAAAGGGGAAGAGGAAGATCTGACAGGGGCAAAGGGAAGAGTTCCTTTGATCCCAAGAATGCTGTGTGCTTCAACTGTCAGAAGAAGGGACATATTACTGCTGAGTGCAGATCGAAGAAGGTAGAATCAACATCAGTTGTTGATAAGAATGCTTACAGAGCTGAAAAATACAAGAAGAAATATACTCAGCTCAAGAAAGGAAAGCCTGAAGACAAACCTAGTGCAAAAGGATTAATTGCTGAAACATGGGATACAGAATCATGTACATCAGATGATGATGTATGTCTGATGGCTCAAGAAGATGAAGAGTTAGAACTAGACGAGGTTGATTATGGTCAGTCCGAATCAATCTTTGAAGCTGACATGAAGGATGCTGAGGAAAACAACAAGCTAAGTGATTGGGATCCTGCTTCCATGTACAAGGTCAGTAATTTCTACTCTTATACAGATGAGGAGAAAGGTCTTGTGTTTGAATATTTGTTAAATAATTTCAAGACCAGCCTTAAGTCTCAAAATGACCTCAAAGCTGAAATAGCAAAACTGAAGGATGAGATTAAGAAAAATAAATCTCTCATTGATGTTGGTAAGAAAGCACTATGTGACCTTGAATGTCAAAGACACATTAACAAACTTCTTAGTAAAGAACTTCAGGAAGCTAAAGACAAAGTTGACCAACTTCAAAAGGTCACTGAGCCTTGGTGTAAGTCATCAAAGCTTGCTGAACAGTGCATAAACCAACAGATACCTAAACAGGTGAAGGCTGTACTTAGAGGTGACTATCAAACAACAGTTTATGTAGCTGATGATGAGATAGCAAGTACAGATTCTGAGGAAGATAGACAACTGATTAAGTCTCAGAAGTCAGCCTCAGAGAAAAGACATGATCCAAGCCTAAAATTCAATATGTTTGTGAAGGCCAAAGATCATGGTAATGAGTGCTCAATATCTAAACAACATGGTAAGTCTGTGTTGGACAGATTAGGCACTCAGCCTGTTCAAAGACCTTCAGTCATAGAAAGGCTTAATCCAAATCCTTTCAAAAGACAAAATTCTCTATCTGGCTCGGAGAGAAGTTATAAGAACAGGAAGACCACTGTAAGTCAGAGGTCAAATTACAACAATGGTAAATCCAAAGTTGTGGATCTTGGTAAGTCCAAGAAGATCAACAGTGGTAAGTCCAAACCTGTTGAAACTGGTGAGTCCAGTAGCCATGGCAAAGGTAAGTCTAAAGTCATGGAGAAGAAGGTTGTTAGTCAATCTTCTCAGGATAACAAACAGAGACCTGACAAAGGTAAGTCCAAAGTCAGTGATCACCAGGTGAATCAGCTTGCAAAGAAAGTTGAGAAGTTATCCACCACATACAATCCTAAAACTGAGAGTAAGTTCTCACAAGGATTGTTAGACACTCTACCTCCTGTCATCATTGGAAGAAGGAGATGCTACAAGTTCAGAAGTAGAGGTCATGAGTCTAAGGACTGTGATGCTGAAATCCCAAGGCCTAAAGAAGAACAAACTGATTAGCCTACACAGGATTCAGTTCCTGCTCAAGCTGAACAGTCAGTTCAACAAGATGAAGATGCAAAGTGCTCCTCATCTGAACCCACCAAGAAGTGGGTTCCCAAACAAAACTAATGTGTTTAGTTTTCATATCATGTGCAGGGTTCAAGTAAATGGTACTTGGATAGTGGATGCTCAAGGCACATGACTGGGTGGAAAGGACTTCTTAGTGATTTCCAAGAAGACGAAGGTCCTAAAGTAACATTTGGAAACAACTTCCACGGAAGAACAAAAGGCTATGGGAAGATGCAATCTAGCAAAGTCATATTCCAGAGAGTTGCATATGTCAAAGGTCTAAAACACAACCTGATTAGTATTAGTCAATTGTGTGATGAAGACAATGTTGTTACTTTTAGGAAGAAAGCAGGAACAATATATAATGCTAAGGGAAAGCCTGTATTAATAGCTAAAAGAGAAAGAGATGTGTATCTACTTGATCTTAATTCAGCTGATCCCTATACTAAAACCTGCTTGTATTCCCATTATATTCCTAAGCTGAGTTGGTTATGGCATAAACGTTTATCTCATCTAAACTTTAAAAATATAAATATGCTTTCCAATAAAGAGTTAGTCTCTGGATTACCAAAGATCACATTTGTCAAAGACAAATTGTGCTCAGCTTGTGAACAAGGGAAACACCATAAAGGGTCCTTTAAATCAAAGCAAAATTTTTCAATAACAGACCCACTGCATATGTTGCATATGGATCTGTTTGGACCCATAAGTACTCCAAGCCTAAGTGGCAAGAAGTACACTCTGGTGATAGTAGGCGAGTTCTCACGATTCACCTGGGTAATATTCCTAAAAGCCAAAAGTGAGGCTGCCCTGGAGATAATAAGTTTCATCAAAAGAGAAGAGTTACAGAAAGGTTTGTCCGTAAAGCAACTCAGAAGTGATCATGGGACTGAGTTTAGGAACTCAACCCTTGAAAGCTTCTGTGAACAAAAAGGAATATTACAAAATTTCTCATCTGTCAGAACTCCACAACAAAATGGAGTTGCTGAAAGGAGAAATAGAACCTTAATTGAGGCTGCAAAGACAATGCTACGTGAGGCAGGATTGAAACTCTATTTCTGGGATGAAGCTGTTAGTACAGCCTGCTATACTCAGAATAGGTCAATCATTGTCAAAAGATATGGAAAGACTTCATATGCAATGTATTAGTCTAGAAAGCCCAATATAGGTTATTTCCATATCTTTGGTTCAAAATGCTATGTGCTGAATCAAAGAGATCAGCTCCATAAGTTGGAACCTAAAGCTGATCTTGGAATATTCGTTGGTTATTCCTCAATCTCCAAGTCCTATAGAATATATAATACAAGGAGAAAGGCCATAGAAGAATCAATTCATGTCTCCTTTGATGAAGACTGTTTTGATCAAGCTGATAAGAGTCAAGATGACTTGGTCAGTCTGAGTGAGCTTGAAAGGCCTAAGGAAACCAACTTATCAAATCCTATGTATGTCATAGGAGATGATAGTGATGATGATGTGTGTTCATCAAAGAAATCATCACAAATTCCAAGGGATTCTCAAGCTGAGAAGGATGATGAGTTCGTCAACCCCTTTGGAGCCGAAGTCACTCAGACTGAGAATCTCAGTGATCATCAGTTTGTTGAGAATGCTGCTGTTGAGACTGAGGATGTGTGTTCACCTCAGAGTTCTCAACATCACTCAAATTCAGAACCAGACTCTCCAACTACAACATTTAAATTCCTCAAAGATCATCCTCAAGATCAAATTATTGGAAATGTCCAAGAAAAGGTCATGACCAGATCCAAGGCTACAGCTAATTACGCTGCACACTTTGGTTTTCTATCTCAAACGGAACCAAAGAAGACTGAGGAAGCCTTAGAGGATGAGGATTGGATTGAAGCTATGCAAGAGGAATTAAATGAGTTTGAGAGAAATAAGGTCTGGAACCTTGTCCCTGTCCCCAAAGATCATTCAATTATAGGCACTAAGTAGGTCTATAGAAATAAAATGGACAAGGATGGAGTGATAGTGAGGAACAAAGCCAGGCTGGTAGCACAAGGGTATAAGCAAGAGGAAGGAATTGATTATGATGAGACCTTTGCCCCTGTTGCTAGAATTGAAGCTATAAGGCTGTTCCTAGCTTATGCAGCATATAAAGACTTCAAAGTCTATCAAATGGATGTGAAGAGTGCTTTCCTAAATGGAAAACTTCAGGAGGAGGTCTATGTGAAACAACCTCCTGGCTTTGTAAGTTCAAAGTTTACACATCATGTCTATAAGTTGGACAAGGCTTTGTATGGTCTTAAACAAGCTTAAAGAGCTTGGTATGATACACTGTCCACTTATCTAATATCCATGAATTTCACCAGAGGCAGTATAGATAAGACACTCTTTATTAAAAAGAGTAACGGACAAATAATTCTTGTACAAATCTATGTGGATGACATCATTTTTGGGTCTACCAAAGAATCTCTGTGTGAGTGGTTCTCCAAAATAATGTCACAAAAGTACAAGATGAGTATGATGGGTGAGATGACATATTTCCTAGGCCTGCAAATTCAACAAAATCCTGATGGAATATTCATCAATCAAAGCAAGTATGTTCTTGATTTGATAAAGAAATATGGTTTTGATTCAAGTTCAACCATGAAAACACTCATGTCACCAGCTGTCAAGCTGAGTAAAGACTCATATGGAAAGACTGTGTGTCAGTCTACCTATAGAGGAATGATAGGTTCATTGCTCTATTTGATAGCTAGTAGACTTGATATTATGTTTGCTACATGTGTTTGTGCATGATATCAGGCAGATCCTAAAGAATCAAATCTTCAAGCTGTGAAAAGGATCTTTAGGTACCTTAAAGGTACACCAAATCTAGGTCTTTGGTATCCAAAAGACTCTGGATTTGAGTTAGTTGGTTTTTCAGATGCTGACTATGCTGGGTGCAAGTTAGACAGAAAATCAACCACTGGAGGATGTCAATTGCTTGGAGGTAAATTAGTAAGCTGGACTAGTAAGAAACAGAACTCAGTGGCTACTTCAACTGTTGAAGCTGAGTATGTTGCAGCAGGGAGCTGTTGTGCTCAAATCTTGTGGATGCAGCATCAGCTTCAGGACTTTGGGATGAGTTTCAAGAAAACTCCTATCTTCTGTGATAACCAAAGTGCAATAGCCATCACTTACAATCCAGTATTTCACTCAAGAACCAAGCATATTGAAATTAGACATCACTTCATAAGGGACATCGTGGAAAAAGGTAAAGTTGTCATTAAATTTATCTCCAATGATTACCAATTAGCAGATATATTCACTAAACCCCTTGCTGAAAAGAGGTTTATGTATCTGCTAAGTGAATTGGGTATGCTCAACCCCTAGCTAAGTGTCTAGAATCTGAGTTTTTCAGTTTGACAAAGACTAAGTGTCTTAAGCTGAGTGCACAGTTTAGGAATACGTTTTCATAAACTGATCTTTATGTCAAACTGAACAATGAGTTCACACATTTGGTCAGTAAACATAATTCAACTACTCAGTGTGGTTGAAATGTTAGTTTGAGTTAGTCTCGAACAAAATGACTAAGTGTCATTGAGTCTGAGCTATGTGCTTAACTCACACTGTGTGATTGGTTCACACGTTTGGTAAGTTCCAAACATATTTTACCTACTTAGTGTAGCTAAAATTACATGTTTAAGTCAGTCTTAAACATAAATAACTAAGTGTCATTGAGCCTGAGTTGTGTGCTCTACTCAAGCTGAGTATCAATCTCAAGCTAAGTGCTCCACTCAAGCTGAGTGCTTGAATCAAGCTGAGTGCTTGAATTAGACTGAGTAATATGTTTACTCAGCTTGGTGTGTCCAAACTATGGGTTAATTACTAAGTGTTGTTAATTCTTTTGTCAATACGTATTTGAATCAGTTTCAATTCGTATCGTATATCAATTGTGTATTGATATATTTACAAAGTGTTTATAATCTTATTATTTGTTAATATTATTATTTTACACTTGTATCCGTTGGAGAATGATGTGTTTCTACCCTCTAACTGTTACATCAAGCCGTAATTTTTCGGCGTAACGGATTAAAAAGGGAATCCAACGGTAATTTTTCTCTCTCCTCGAAAAGGTTTATATAACGACTTTACCCGCATTTTAGAGGTTTACGCTTAAAATTCTTATCTCTAAACCTCTCATCTGCCTATATACCTTTCAACAAATTTGCTACGTGCAATTCCCATTTCCATCGACTTTGAAACCCTAACTTGCTCGGTGCGACGATCATTGCTCAGTGCAATGAAATTAGTTACTTAGTGTAATCTGCAATTTCATCGATGGAAGGAACCACTCTCATTCTTAGTGATCAAAAGGTTCGTGGTGCTGCGTTGAAAAACAACGGATTACCGCTGATCAAAATCAACAATCAGCGTGCATGTCTTGATATCCCTGCGAGGAAACAGGGGAGAGGATATGAAGCATGGGTTGCTTATATTCAGAAATGCCCTTTGGCATTTTCTTTCATTGGAGCGCATGTTCACATCGCTCCACAACACCTTTTGGAGTTCTGGTATACATGTACATTCGACCAGAACAGGGGAGAGATCATAGGCACTGTTCTCAATGGTGATAGAACAGTGGCCATCACGGTTCAAAGGCTAAGGGATGTTCTTCGACTCCCTGTTCAAGATGTGATCGAGTCAGCCTTGTCTAGACAAGTGGCGAGATCGGTTCTACCTCAGTTGGGTCACCCTCAAACTGAAGGGGTGATTAATAAGGCCACTTTTCCCACCAGCTGGGGCTTTATGGTTTCCACAGTGGTACGTTCACTTGGAACGAAGGTTGGAGGCTTGGATCAGGTGAACGAGTTCGAAATGCAGCTGCTGTACAACATGTTCTTTGATCGCCGTATCGACTATGCACAAATCATTTTTAACGAGCTCAAGGTCCAAGTACTGAAAACCACCAGGGACCTCCATGTACCATTCATAAGGTACTTGTCCTTGGTGCTTGAAGCTGAGTTGGGGATTTATATGAAGCTGGATGGGATGTGTTCCCTGTTCCAACTCTCAGTCCCAAGATGTTTAACAATGACATATTCCCTGAGCAAGAGGGTCTAAGTGGTCCAATGCTCTTGGTGGCTGAGGGAGTTTCATATGCAAGTGGAGATGAGGGATCAAATCAAGGGGGAGCTTCTCAAGCTGACACAGAAGTTCAAGCTGAGCACTCTGCTCAGGCTGACATAGTTTACACTGCAGCCACCTCTGGTAAGACCTCTCCACTTTCTCTTTCTTCTCATTATTCTCCATCCACTTTTGGAGACAAGATTGCAGTAAACTCAACTCAGTCTAACCCATCTCCTCTACCTTCATTCCATCTACAATCCCACTCTGAAGCCACCCCTAGTGTGCCCACTGCTGCTAGGGAGAATATCCAAACATACCAAAGAAAAACTGCCAAAGGTGGTGCTAATCTTAAAGGCATCACTGGAGCTGAGATCACATTGATCCCTCCTGCAGGAGTTGAGGGGGAGATGCCTACTCTTAAGGTGTCAACCTCAAGGCAGCCTTACCCGGGTGTGGTGTCTACTCAGTCCACACTTACTCGAGCCATGGGAGAGCCTACTTCTGTGCCTGAACTGACACATTCAGGTGACATTGAATATATGACCAATCCCCAGGGTCAATCACCCCCCTCCTTACCCAAATTCCAACCATCTCAAGCTGACGTGGACGACTTGATGACATTTTTCAAGAGTCAGTTTGACAAGCTGCACCTCAAAAGGAAACAAGATAAAAGAATATGTTGATGATCTTGGATTCTATAGAGGAAGATGTTCAGCAGCTGAAATCTGCAGTTGCTGCTCTCCAACAACAAAGGACTTCCACCCCTATTGATGATGACAAAAAGGGGGAGAAGATTCCAGTAGCTGAGGTGAGGATGAGTCTGTGCAAGCTGAAGCTCTACTCATGCTGGCAAAGGGAGCAGATCAGGTTGAGGGGGAGAAAGAAAAACAAACAGAACCTGAGCTGACTGAAAAAGCTAAAGGAAAAAGGCCTTTAGTACGCAGCTCAGATGAATCTGAAACCCCTCTGCAGAAAAGAAGACGGATGATTCTAAGTGAATCATCAGCCTCAGATGAAGACTTGCCTGACAAAATGACACTTCAAGAAAGAGCTTCACTGATGGCTGCTAGAAGAATGGAAAGGGAGGATGCTGACCAGCTTGGGATCTTGGTCGAAGAACTGAGAAGAAGACAATCAGATGCTCAAGCTGTGTTAGCTAGAGAAAAAGAGATAAGAGAACAAAACTGGGCTGAGCTGATCAGAAAGCAGAATGAGGAATTGACAAAACTCAGACTCCCTATCGTGCCCAAGGAAGAAGAAGAGGAACTTTCTATCCAAGATCAAACTGAGGAAGAAGATATAACTCAATGTTATGAAAAATTGTACTTCTCTTCTCAGATTGATTCACTCAAGTTGAATTCAGTTCAAGGGATTATTATCAAGGAATTTTATTTAAAGAATGGTGAGACACCTTCTCTGGAGCTGAATCAACTGCACAAACTGGGTTATGAGAAATGGAAGCAAGTAGCAGTGCTCATTAAACAGATGGAAAGGTCCACAGCTCGGAATCAAGTTAAAGATGAGCTGCTGAGACTACTTGCTAGGGCTGATGCAATGCAATTAATAACCAGGTCTGAGATAGCAACCCTACTGACTTCCTTTCACAAAATAGGAAAGGATAAACTGAAAAAGCCAGCTGGTTTAGCAAAAGCAAACAAGGACAGTCTTGCTCTTCCTGAAGGCATGGAGTTTCAAGAGAATACATATGTTGAAAAGCCTCAGAAAGGGTTCATGTACTTGGATAGAAATGGTGAAAAATGCTTCCAGGCTGATGCATCAATTTATACATGTGGGGTATCTCAAGTATTTGCTCTGAGACAAATTGTTGAGAAAACTGAACAGACTGCAAGGTTCAGATATAGAATAAACAGGGCAATACGATCACAGAAGGATCAGCTTCAGCACTTACCTAATCTACAAGAAATACTTGAAGAAATAAATGAAGAGATTAAAGAGTTTGAAGAGCTGCATCCTGAGTAGATTAGTTCTACTATAAATATTAGATTAGTTCTAATTTTGTAAGCACTAAGTGTGCATGATCTATATGATAACCTATTTGTATTATGATTAGTTCAATTAATACAAATATTTGTTTGATATGTTCAACTGTATTATGATGTGTTCATAACTATAAGTCTGATAAGTTCAGCAAAAATGAATAACAGATAAGTTCTTATTCATTTATGTAATTAGTTGGTGTGTTCAACTAAAAGTTGGTGTGTTCCAATTTAAATTGATAAGTTCAATTAATATTGATATGTTCAATAAATATTTGATCAGTTCAAATAATAAAATCTTAATAAGTTTGAGATTTAAAACATAATTCTGTTAAACAAACTTAAGAATTGTTTGATGGTTTTGTCATCATCAAATAGGGGGAGTTTGTTGGGAAAATGATCTCATCAGTTTGAATTTGATGAGACAAAGTTAAGTTTGTAAGATGAGTTCTACATATAACTTAAACAGAATTATGAAGCTTAGTCAGACTGAACACTTAGAGTGATTTAGACTGAGTATAAGCTGAATATAAACTGAGCATATGTTCGACCAGTTTATATTATACCTTAGTTAAATTATTAATGTGTTTGATAATCTGTGTATGTCACATAAGGTATATATCGAGTATTCAGCTTGATGTGTTTCAAGCTGAGTGACTCAGCTCCGAAGCAGAGTCAGCTCGACAGAGTTAATAAATATGTTTTATTTAACTCTTTGGACTTCTAAGGATGAGTTGATAATTCTACATGTTAGTTCATGTTTGAATTCGGGTTTGTTCTCGAAGAACTCAGCTTGATGAGTTTCAAGCTGAGTAACTCAATCAGACTAAAGAAGTCAGTTTAAAGATAATTTAAATATGTTTTAAATTCATCTTTATCTCTCTCTATATCTACGGCACGGATAAGAAGACTCCAGAATCAAGATTGAAGATTGAAGACTCAAGATAAGAAGATTCAAGATTCAAGATTCCGAGTTATCCGATACTTAGTTAGCAAATTAGGATTAGTCCAGTTTGTTAGGAACCGTAGGAATAGGATTATAAATACTTATCTCCTGATAAGTTTAGAGGTACGATTCTGAAACAATTACGACTAAGTGTTGCAGAGCCAAAATCTCACCTCACCGTATGTGTTACGAGTCTTGATTCAGTATCATGATTTAATCATAGATTGCCAAAGAAGTTCGTGTGTTCGAATTAATCACATCAGTTGTGATATTGGTAAGTAATCATGTGTTGATTCAATCTGTGAAAATCCTGTTTAGAGAGTCGTCGGTATCTATAATTATATGTTAATTATAGATATATAAGTTTGAGAGAATTGAGAGATTTATATTAGGTGATTATCTATCAAGAGTTGCTTACTTAATAGTTATTGTAATCATCTTCTTATTCAAAGCACTGTAATCATCTTCTTAATAAAAGCATTCGATTGATTGTGGTTTGATTTACTGTGTGTAACACTTTCATTTGATTTGTTCATTTTCCGCAAAAAGTGTATTCAACCCCTCCTTCTACACACCTGTTGCTTGTTGTTATTCTCATACAAGGGACCAACAGAAATATACCATGGGTTCATAGCCCTGGTTTGCTTTGCTCGATAGAATATCAGTGTTTATGAGAAAATTGTTTGGGTGAATGGTGATAAGAGAGTTTAAAGTGATATTCTCACCAGGAATGGCATTAGGAGTAGAAACAAGGTTGAAAACACCATTTTTGCAGGACGGAGATACTAAAAGCAGTGAGAGAGTAGGGTTCGTATTTTGGGAAGAAGAAGAGTGTTTGAGAATTTTGAAAGCTTAGGAGATTGAAAACCACTCAAACATCATTTATATCTTCTTTGGAAACCTAAACTGCCACAAAAATAACTTTTTCATAAAGCAGCTGTCACATCTGCAAAAAGGTTATAAACGGAGGGGTTAATAAATACACAGACAACTAACGGACAATTAAATGGAATTAAATACTACCTAGTAACTTAATAAATGCAAATGAGAAATTAATACAATAAGTGTGGGGACATAGAATTTTGACTCTAAGGATCATCAGCTGATGAGGAAAAAGTATCAGCTGATCCATTTTGAGAGAAAATGAGTGTTAGCTAATGAATGTACTTAGCTGAGATGCTAATCCTTAGCTGATGGTTTATCAGCTGAGGTATTCTATCAGCTGATGGTTATCAGCTAACATAATTCCTTTAGCTGATTCACTATCAGTAAGACACAAAGAAGCTTAGATAAGTACTCCAGATAGAATTCACACAAAAACAAAATTATTTTCTCACACAAAGCTAACTACCTAGGAAAAGAATATTTTACAAATTTAACATGCCAAGTTTGGATATTAGGAAGTTAAAACGAGACTCATCCAATGGTTTTGTGAAAAGATCAGCTAATTGAAAATCAATGCTGATGTAGTGCATTGACATTTTCTTTTTCTGCACATTATCTCTTAAAAAGTGATGTCTGATTTCAATGTGCTTCGTCTTAGAGTGTAGAACAGGATTGTTAGAAATAGATATGGCACTAGTGTTGTCACACAGGATTGGGGAGTTTTCAAACTGTAGTTGGTTTTGCAGCCACAATAGTTGAGCACATCAGCTTCTAGCAACAATGTATTCTGCTTCAGCTATAGAGGTTGAAACAGAGGTCTGTTTCTTGCTTGACCAGCTGATTAACCTTCCACCTAACAGTTGACAACCACCAGATGTACACTTTCTATCTAGTGTGCAACCTGCAAAATCAGAATCAGTGTATCCAACTTACTCAAAATCTGAGTCTTTGGGGGTACCAAAGACCTGGATTAGGAGTTCCTTTGAGATACCAGAAAATTCTTTTAACAGCAGCTAAGTGAGATTCTTTGGGATCTGCTTGATATATAGCATAGAGACATGTTGAAAACATTATATCGGGTCTGCTTGCAGTAAGGTATAAAAGTGACCCTATCATGCCTCTATAAGCAGTAATGTTCACTGATTTACCATCAGTGTCCTTTCCAAGCTTTAAGGCAGTGGACATGGGTGTTTTCATTGAAGAACAATTTTCAAATTCAAATTTCTTAAGTAAGTCATTAACATACTTAGTTTGATGAATGAAAATTCCATCAACCTCTTGTTTAATTTGAAGACCAAGAAAATAGTTTAGTTCACCCATCATGCTCATCTGATAATTATCAGACATGAGTTTAGAAAACTTTTTACAAAGATCCAAATTTGTAGACCCAAATATTATGTCATCTACATATATTTGTACTAGAATCACATCACCTTTGAATTTCCTTATAAACAAAGTACTATCTATTCTTCCTCTAGTAAAGCCTTTAGTGGTCAGAAAAGAAGAGAGGGTATCATACTAGGCTATTGGAGCTTGCTTTAGACCATATAAAGCCTTATTCAGGAAATATATATGATCTGGTTTGCTAGCATCCTCAAAACCAGGAGGTTGTTTGACATACACCTCTTCGTTCAATTCACCATTGAGGAAGACACTCTTAACATCCATTTGGAATACCTTAAAGTCTTTGAAGGCAGCATAGGCAAGAAACAGTCTTATAGCTTAAAGTCTTGCAACAGGGGCAAAGGTTTCATCAAAATCAATGCCTTCTTCTTGACAGTACCCTTGAGCAACTAGCCTTGCCTTATTTCTGATGATCAGCCCTTGTTCATTCATCTTGTTTCTGAACACCCACTTAGTACCAATGATGGATTTGTCCTTTGGTCATGGCCCCAAAGTCCATACATTGTTCCTAGAGAATTTTGCCAATTCTTCTTGCATGGCATTAATCCAGTGAGGATCATTTAGAGCTTCATCTACCTTCTTTGGTTTAATCATAGAAACAAAACCTGTGTACAAACAGAAATTACAAGCTTTTGATCTTCTTAGTACAGGTGCTTCTATGTTACATATGACCTGATCTTTAGGATGATCTTTGTGGTCCTTGTAGGCATTTTGGATTATGGGAGAGTTGAGATTATTTTCGACTTAGGGAGTTAAAATTCTTTGGTTAAGATCAGCTGATGATACTTCTAGATGATCAGCTGACAGAATTTCAAGGTTGCAATCTGTGGAAACTTCTACTAAAGAAGGAATCTGTGATATGGAATTAGAATCCATTGATGATGAGTCTTGATTCACATCATTCAGTAAAAGTGTGGATTGGTTTATGATAGGCTGTGCATTTGTTTGGAGTAGGTTTGGAATAGGTTCATCTATATCATCTACACCAGCTGATGGGAGTGGATCAGCTGACACTGGAATACTGTTTTCAGTGTGCAGTAGATCATTAAACTCCTCACCTGTAGATTGATTAGTAGAACAGGAAGCAACAAAATCATTTTCATTAAGACTTACACTGATAGATTCTTCTATGACCTTTGTTCTGATGTTGTAGATTTTGTAAGCTTTGGAGATCACAGAATATCCAACAAACACACCTTCATCAAATTTAGGTGCAAACTTCTGCAATTGATCTCTCTGGTTCAAAATGAAACACTGACACCCAAAGATGTGCAGAAAGCTGATGTTTGGCTTCCTTCCCTTGAGCACTTCATAAGGAGTCTTGTTCTACCTTTTGATTACAAGGGATCTGTTCTGAGTGAAACAAGCACAACTGACAGCTTCAGCCCAGAAGTTGAATCCTAATCCACTCTCACACAACATGGTCCTTGCAGCTTCAATCAAAGTTCTGTTTCTTCTTTTAGCTACACCATTTTGTTGTGGAGTCCTTGGAGCAGAGAAGTTTTCAGAAGTACCATTCTCATCACAGAAACCTTCTAGAGTTTGATGTCTAAACTCAGTTATATGATCACTTCTAAGCATCCTTACCAGATTACCATTTAGCACTTTATTCTTTCTGATAAAGCTTATTATCTCTTCAACAACCTCACTTTTTACTTACGAAGATGACCCAAGTGTATCTTGAGAATTCATCAACCATAACCAGTGCATACTTGCTTCCACCAATACTTGCAGTGGCAACAGGACCAAATAAATCCATGTGCACCATGTAGAAAGGTTCAGTAATGGAGAAGGCCTGCTTAGATGGAAAAGATGTCTTGTGCTGCTTTCCCTTTTTACAAGCTGAGCAAGGTTTAGGCTTAACATAAGTCAGTGAGGGAAGTCCTGACACTAGATCACCCTTGCTTAACTTGTTGATGTTTTTAAAGTTGAGGTGGGAAAGCCTTTTGTGCCATAACCAGTTTGTGTCTGTTACAGATTTTGTATACAAACATGTTAACTTAGATATATCACCAGAGGACATATCAAGTGTACAAACATCCTTGGTTTTCTTTGCAAAGATAACTGTTTCACCTTCTTGATTTAAAATGGAACCACCTGTCTTAGTAAAACGGACTTTGTGATCATTATCACAGAGTTGACTTATTCTGATAAGATTATACTTAAGCCCTTTAACATATGATACTTTGGACAAGGTTAAGTTCCCATTATGAAGTTCACCATAGCCTTTTGTTTCCCACAGTTGTTATCACTAAAGGTTACTCTTGGACCCTTTTCCTTCTTATAGTTACTAAGTATAGCTTTGCAACCTGTCATGGTCCTTGAACATCCACGGTCAAGATACCATGTGCTAAGACCCTGCATAGATAGGATTGAAAGAAGGTTAGTGACACTTGGGCATCCATAGTTAAGTGGAACCCTGTGGATTGCACCTAGCCATCCACTTCATATTAGGTTGTTTATGAATGATTGGAACAAAACTGTTATCAATATCAGACCACTGTCTTGAGTTACCTTCTAGAGAACAACCACTTGCCTTATTTTTGATTTTTGTAGCATTTAACATGTTTTAGTGATTGCCCATGAGATTTCTTAACAATCTTCTGATGACTATGCGTCATTAACTGACAGATTTGACAATTCAGTTGTTGCAACTGATTCTGTAAACTAATATGGTCCTTGTTTATAGTCACCATTGGTTGACCCTTAGTTAAAAGGAGTTTTTGATCAACTTTGGATGTGGCACACTTAGACTTTATGTAAACATTAAGTCCTTTTCTCTTGGTTTCTCCTATTGAAAGAGTTTGAAGTGAAATTTGATCAGCTAAACAAATAACAGAGGATCTTTGATCAGCTGACAGACTATCAGCTGAGAAAATATCATCTACATTTTCATCAGCTGATGTAAGATCATCAGCTAATGAAATGTCAGTCAGCTGAGTACTTATATTTAATGTATCAGCTTTCAAGGTTTGACAACATAATGTCTCTTTGGTATCAACAAATGATTCCATTCCTTTACTGGCTTCCTTTAACATTAAATTTTCAGTACTTTTACCTTCTGACAGAACAATAGAATTTGAATCAACTTTTAGAGTGGTTAAATCTTTTAGCTAAGAGCATTTACTTTTGACAAATCTGTTAGTGATAATACTTTTTCCTTTTACAAACTTTTAAAAAGTAAGAGGTAAAATATCAGCCTATTCTAAGATATTTATGTCCTTTCTAAAATCAACACAATTAGCAACTTAGGAATAATTTCCACCAATAATAGCTTGAACTTGTTTTGGAATGTGCTTATTGACACACTGAGTGGTGTTTTCAGCAGAAACACACCAAGATTTAACTACTTTTTGTAGGTCATTAAACTTTATGGTTGCTTCATTGGTTTCTTTTACCAAAATCTGATTAAGTATCTTTTGATTAGCTAAATCATCTTCTAGGTTTGTCATCAGTTTTAGTTTCTTATCTTTAAGACTTAACTTCTCTTTTAGTGACTCTATTTCTATTTTTAGCTTCTTTTCTCTTTGAATATTTGACTTAAACTCAACACACAGATAATCAAACATAGTGTTCTTTTCATTATCTTCATAGTTGATAAATTTTCCAACCTGATACATTGAAGAAGGATCCTAATCAGGAGGAGTACAAGCTTTTGCAGCTTTCTTCATGTCCTCATCAAAGGAACTTGTACTCCCAGTGTTGGCCATCAAGCTGAGCTGAGCAGAGAGGACCTTATCTTCATCACTTGAGAGATCTTCCTCAGCCCAATCCACTTCTTCTGCTACCAACACCTTGTTCTGGGCTTTCTTCTTCTTCTTGTCAAGGACAGCAGCAAGGAGCTTCTTATACTTAGCTTCATAGTCAACCTTGTTGTCTGAGCTTGAGGAACCCTTGAAGCCTGTGCTTCCTCTGGATTTACATTCAACCTTCGGAAGCCGTTGATTTAAACTTGACTTTTTCTCCTTTAAAGGGTTTCTTCTCAAACCTCTTGAGACCCTTTCTTTTTAAGAAAGGTTTAAACCTCTTAACCAACATGGCAGCCTGCTCAACAGCAGCTTCAATGTTGTCCATATCCTCTAAAACCTCATCCCCATTAGCCACCTTCTCTTCCTCTTCAGAGGACTCCTCTTCATCCTCTTCCTCACTTGACTCATCCACCACTGCAGCAAAACTTCTTGGTCTTGCATCCTTAGACACAAGAGCAGTAGTGGGAGCCTTAGCAACTTCCTTCATCTCTTTGGTAGAGAGCTTCCTTTGCTTCACTGATTGCTCATGGTTCATGAGGTTACGATAAAGCCTAACCAGTGACAGACCCTTGATTTTCTCACCATGTTTTAGCACATTGATAAAATGATCCCAAGATTATGGGAGAGAGTCTAGAAACTTAGTAACAAGTTCCATGTTGCTCTTGGGAACATCTGCCCTTCGGAGATCATTGACAAGGCAGTTGAACCTGGTGTAGGTCTGAGTAATACTTTCACCTTTATGAGCAAAGAAGAACTCATACTCTCTAACAAATAGAGTCTTATTGTTCTCTTGACCTCCTCTGTACCTTCATAATCCACAATGAGAGTGTCTAGCATCTCCTTTGCAGATTTGCAGTTAAGAACTTGATGATAGACATCATTTGGTAGTGCAGAGACTAAGGCTGTTCTTGCTTTAACATCAAGATTAACAAGCCTTTTGTCTTCATCAGACCACTGATTCACAGGCTTAATGATCAGTCTTTCAACAGCAGGAGCTTCATTACTTGCTTCAGTAACTTATACTATTGAGGAAGGAACATGAGGACCATCTGAGACAATCTTCAGCATCACATCATCCAAGCTGGACATATAGAGATGGACTCTACTTTTCCAAAGAGAAAACTTATCATCATCAAACATGGGACACCTAGATAATGAGCCATTGTTATTCAGATTGTTTGAAGCAGCAGCAGGAGTGACCATTTTTTAGTGTGGGGTAGAAGCAGTTGAAGAGTAAGCAAAACAGATCTTAGATATGAATTATGTAGCCTGCTCTGATACCAGTTGTTGGTCCCGAATGGATACTACAACAACAAATGTTTGTAGAAGGGGAGGGGGGTTGAATACAAACTTTAGCTATTTAAAATTTAAGAGACACTAGGTTTACTTTTATATAATTCTTATTCATGTAAATCAAGAATTACATGAACTAGATGCGGAAAATCTAAGTTCAATAAAAGGTGGAAACTAAATTTGTCTAAAATATAGACTAAGCTAATCTTAAAGAACTTATGTCTAAGATGTTCAACAGATGAACAAGTTTGTTATACTGAAAGTAAAATGCTAACTCTTCTAAATTCTCAACAAATGAGATTTCAGTGTTCAACTCTATCTATTCGCATACTTAGGAGGTTCCCATGCATGAGTATATATAAGCAAGGTGGTGTCCGAGTTGATGGAGTGTAGAAGGAGACAAAGGTACTTGATTTAATAATATTATAATAGAAAAAGTTAGTGGGTAGAAAGTAAGTTCACTTTATACAGAAAGTGTGTAAAGTGAATGTACTATCCGGTAAAGTCAAATCCCTTTATCTATTAATATATTATTAAAGTACTACCTTTATGTCTTGGGAGAATAAACTTCTCTTTCCATGCTTGTACTTTTATCAACACCATGCTTCTTGAAGACTTGACTTAACCAAGTATAGAGTTGCCAGCCATACTTAGTTGTTGAAGCATATCTTCGAGATCTTCTTTTCTAAAGTATCTTTCACCTTTTCCAGGGGATCAAGATCAATCCTTTTTGTCTCTTTGCAGATTCAAAAAAGTGCTTAGTACTTTTACAAAGATAGATCTAAAGGCATAATAGAACAACACATGTTCTGCCTTGGACTTAAGAAACTATTACATTGGAAAACTATTAACAGAGATACTGTGTAAATACTCAGCTAACAGACACTGAACTATAAATTTACTTCTACTCAGCTAAGGATAAAAGTGAAAGACTCAGCTACTAAAGTTTGCTCAGCTGATCAGAATTGCTCAGCTGATAACACAAACTCTAGTAAAACTATGTAAGCTAATCAACCTTTATGATCAGTAGATCCAAATGGATCAGATGATCACTGAGAGTGATAAGCTGACAGAGAAAAGAGTGCATAAGTAAAGAATAGCTTATCTAATGGATAGGAGGCATCAGCTGATCAAAGTGATTGACTTAGCTGATCCGTGACTGCTCAGCTGATCTTGAAGAAACCCTCAGCTGATGGTTTTGGACCATCAGCTGATGCTTTGTAGCTGCTCAGCTGATGCTTCTTTACTTGTCTTTTCTTCTTAGCAGATCTTCCTGAAGCTGGTCCTTTGGCTGATACTCAGTCTTCAGCTGACACTTTTGTTCTTCAGCTGACATTTCTTACTTAGAGATTTCTTTTAGTCTAACATGAAAAACAACACATGTTTTTCATTGATCCAAGTACAAAACTGAATATGTGGTTTTGTTAGCAACAAATCCTATTTTAAATAATAGACAGGTTTGATTATGGTTTGATATTTCTATCTCCCCAACAAGTTCGTTGAAGATGAGTTGCGCATAATCCAGATTTCTAGCGAAGTAGATGTTGTAAAGCAGCTACATCTCGAACTCATTCACCTGGTCTAGTCCTCCAACCTTGGTACCAAGTGAATGAATCTCTGTGGACACCATGAAACCCCATCCGGTTGGAAAGGTGGCCTTTTTGATAACACCCTCTGTTTGTGGGTAACCCATTCTGGGTAGGACCGACCTTGCTACCTGCCTCGTCACAGCCGGCTCGAACACATCAGTCTGAGGAAGTTGAAGAACCTCCCTTAGCCTTTGCACTGTGAGAGCAATAGTCCTCTCCCCATTCAGCACAGTACCTCGAATGGTGCCTCCGTCCTGGTCATAAACACACGTATACCAAAACTCCAGTAAGTGCTGACGAACAATGTGAAGCGGTGCTCTAGTAAAAACGAATGCCAACGGGCATTTCCTGATGTAATCTATCCATGCTTCGTATCCTATGTTTCTTTTGCGTTCAGGGATGGCGAGACATGCTCGTTGATTGTTGATTTTAATCAACGGCGATCCGTTGTTCTTAAATGCAGCACCCCTTACCATTCGATCACTTAGATTCAGAATGGTCCCGTCAATCGTAGATGGCTTTGATTCACACTGAGTAAATATGCATTTTGCACTGAGAGATTTAGGGTTTCACGATCAATTGAACGGTGAAATGCACTTAGCAAAAAAGTGGTTGTATAAGGTATAGAGAGAATATCAGAAGTTTAGGAAGCGTAAACGTCTGAATTTCGGTTACAACCGATATATATACCTTTTTGAGGAGAGAGAAAAGTTACCGTTTTAAATCCCTATTTATCCATTACGCCAACAAAATTACGGCTTGATGTAACAGTAATAGAGTAGAAACACATCAACTCCCAACGGATAAGTATGTAAAATAACATTCGTTACTTACAAAATATATTTAGACTGTTGTATTACACTAATACGTAATTGGTGTAAGACGTAATTTGAGATTGTCTCAAATATACTGCGCATGAATTAAGAACATATAGTAACTAAAACATTGTTTGGGCACACCAAGCTGAGTAAACTTATCACTCAGCGTAAGTCAAGCACTCAGCTTGATTTGAGCACTCAACTTGAGATTGACACTTAGCTTGAGTGGAGTACACAACTCAGAATCAATGACACTTAGTCATTTTTTGTTTAAGAGTGACTCAAATTAATATTTTAACCGCACTGAGTAGCTAAAATATGTTTGGAACAAACCAAAGGTGTGAACTTATCACTCAGCTTGACAAGGTAGGTAGTTTATGAAAACTTATCTATAAACTGTGCACTCAGCTTAAGACACTTAGTCTTCGTCAAGCTGAAACTCAGTTTTAGAGACTTATCTAAGGGTTGAGCATACCCAATTCACTTAGCAGATAAAAAACATCTTTTCATCAAGTGGTTTTATGAAGATGTCTGCTAATTGATCATCAGTGGGGATAAATTTGATTTTAACTTTACCTTTTTCCACGATGTCTCTGATGAAGTGATGTCGAATTTCTATGTGCTTGGTTCTTGAGTGGAAGACTGGATTATATGTAATGGCTATTGCACTTTGGTCATCACAAAATATGCGTGTTTTCTTGAAATTCATATCAAAGTCTTGAAGCTGATGTTGCATCCACAGGATTTGAACACAACAGCTACCTACAACAACATACTTAGCTTCAGCAGTTGAAGTAGCTACTGAGTTCTGTTTCTTACTAGTCCAGCTTACTAACTTCCCTCCAAGCATTTGACATCCTCCAGTTGTAGATTTTCTGTCTAACTTGTACCCAGCATAGTCAGCATCTGAAAATCCAACTAACTCAAATCCAGAGTCCTTTGGATACCAAAGACCTAGATTTGGTGTACCTTTAAGTTACCTAAAGATACTTTTCACATCTTGAAGATGTGATTCCTTAGGATCTGCCTGATATCTTGCATAAACACATGTAGCAAACATGATATCAGGTCTACTAGCTGTCAAATAGAGTAATGAACCTATCATTCCTCTATAGGTAGACTGACATACAGACTTTCCATCTGAGTCCTTGCTCAGCTTGACAGCTGGTGACATGGGTGTTTTCATGGTTGACCTAGAATCAAAACCATATTTCTTTATTAAATCAAGAACATACTTGCTTTGATTAATGAATATTCCTTCAGGCTTTTGTTGAATTTGCAAGCCTAGGAAATATGTCATTTTACCCATCATACTCATCTTGTACCTTTTTGACATAACTTTGGAGAACCATTCACACAAAGATTCATTTGTTGAACCAAAGATAATGTCATCCACATAGATTTGTACAAGAATCACCTGTCCTTTGCTCTTTTTAATAAAAAGTGTCTTATCTATACTACCTCTGGTGAAGTTCATTGATAGTAGATAGTTGGACAGGGTATCATACCAAGCTCTTGGAGCTTCTTTAAGACTATAAAAAGCCTTGTCTAACTTATACACATGATGTAGATACTTTGAACTGACAAAGCCAGGAGGTTGTTTCACATAGTCTTCCTCCTGAAGTTTTCCATTTAGGAAAGCACTCTTCACATCCATTTGATGGACTTTGAAGTCTTTATATGCTGCATAAGCTAAGAACAGCCTTATGGCTTCAATTCTAGCAACAGGGGCAAATGTCTCATCATAATCAATTCTTTCTTCTTGTTTATACCCTTGTGCTACCAGCCTGGCTTTGTTCCTAACGATCACTCCATCCTTGTCTATTTTGTTTCTATAGACCCACTTAGTGCCTAGAATTGTATGATCTTTGGGCACTGAAACAAGACTCCATACCTTGTTCCTCTCAAACTCATTTAATTCCTCTTGCATAGCTTCAATCCAATCTTCATCCTCTAAGGCTTCTTCAGTCTTCTTTGGTTCCATTTGAGATAGAAAACCAAAGTAAGCAACATAGTTTGCTGTTGCCTTTGATCTGGTAATTACTCTTTCTTGAACATTACCAATTACTTGATCTTGAGGATGATCTTTGAGGAATTTAAATGTTGTAGTAGGAGATTGTGGTTCTGGATGTGAGTGATATTGAGGACTCTGAGGTGAACTTACATCCTGAGTCTCAATTGCAGCATTGTCATCAAACTGTTGATCACCAAGATCTTCAGTCTGAGTATATCAGCTCTAAAGGGGTTAATGAACTCATCATCTTTCTCAGATTGAGAGTCCCTTGGAGCTTGTGATGATTTCTTAGATGGACACACATCATCATTACTGTCATCATGCATGACATACATAGGATTTGACATCCTGGTTTCCTCGGGCTTTTCAAGCTCACTCAGACTGACCAAGTCAGCTTGTCTTTTATCAGCTTGATCAAAACTGTCTTCATCAAATGAGACATGAATTGATTCTTTTATAGCATTTCTACTTGAGTTATATACACTGTAAGACTTGGAGATTGAGGAATAACCAACAAATATTCCAGGATCAGCTTTAGGTTCTAACTTATGGAGATGATCTCTTTGATTCAGCACATAGCATTTTGAACCAAAGACATGGAAGTAACCTATACCGGGCTTTCTTGATTTATACATCTCATAAGCAGTTTTGCCATGTCTTTTGACTATGATTGATTTATTTTTGGTATAACATACTGTACTTACAGCTTCATCCCAGAAATAGAGTTTCAATCCTGCCTCACATATTATAGTTCTTGCAGCCTCAATTAAGGTTCTATTTCTCCTTTCAGCAACTCCATTTTGTTGAGGAGTTCTAACTGAGGAGAAATTTTGTATTGTTAACAAAAGCCTTCTAGGGTTGAGTTTTTAAACTCAGTCCTATGATCACTTCTGAGTTGCTTAACAGACTTACCTTTTTGGAACTCCTTCTGTTTGATAAAACTTATTATCTCCAGGGCAGCTTCACTTTTGGCTTTAAGGAATATTACCCAGGTGAATCTTGAGAACTCATCTACTATCACCAGAGTGTACTTCTTGCCACTTAGGCTTGGAGTACTTATGGGTCCAAACAGATCCATATGCAACATATGCAGTGGGTCTGTTATTGAAAAATTTTGCTTTGACTTGATGGACCCTTTATGATGTCCTTGTTCACAAGCTGAGCACAATTTGTCCTTGACAAATGTGATCTTTGGCAATCCTGAGACTAACTCTTTATTGTATAGCATATTTATATTCATGAAGTTTAAATGTGACAATCTTTTATGCCACAACCAACTCAGCTTAGGAACAAATTGGGAATATAAGCAGGTTTCAGTGTAAGGATCAGCAGTGTTGAGATCAAGTAGATACACGTCTTTTTCTCTCTTTGCTATTAGCACTGGCTTACCCTTTGCATTGTATATTGTACCTGCTTTCTTTCTAAAAGTAACAACATTGTCTTCATCACACAATTGGCTGATACTTATCAGATTGTGTTTATGACCTTTAACATATGCAACTTTCTGGAAAGTCACCTTGCCAGCATGCATCTTCCCATATCCTTTAGTTCTTCCATTGGAGTTATCGCCAAATGTTACCTTGGACCTTCATCTTCTTGAATTCAATTAGAAGTCCTTTTCACCCAGTCATGTGCCTTGAACATCCACTATCCAAGTACCATTTACTTGAACCCTGCACATGATAAGAAAACTAAACAAATTAGTTTTGTTTGAGAACCTACTTTGAAGTAGGTTCTGATGATGAGCACTTAGCGGCTTCTTCTTTTGGAACTGATTGGTTAGCTTGAACAGGTGTTGAGTCCTGTGTAGGCTGATCAGCTTGTTCCTTTTCAGGCCTTAAGCTTTCACTATCACAGTCCTTGGCCTCATGTCCTCTACCTCTACACTTGTAGCATTTCCTTCTACCAATGACTATAGGAGATAGATCATCCGATAATCCTTTAGGGAACTTACCCTCAGTATTAGGATTATGGGTTGTGGATAACTTCTCAACTTTCTTTGGAAGCTAATTCACCTGATCCTCACTGACTTTGGACTTACCTTTTGTCAGATCTAGGTTTATTATCCTTTTGATTTGAAGCTTGACCAACAAACTTCTTTTCAATGACTTTGGACTTACCATTGTCATGTTTCCTGGACTTACCAGTTTCAACTGTTTTGGACTTACCACTGTTGAGTTCTTTAGACTTACTAATTTCAACAACTTTGGACTTACGATTGTTGTGATATGACCTCTGACGTACAGTAGTCTTCCTATTCTTGAAACTTCTCTTTAAGCCAGATAGAGAGTGTTGTCTTTTGAAATGGTTTGGATTCAGCCTTTCAATGACAGAAACTTTTTGAATAGGCTAAGTGTCCAATCTGTCAAGCACAGACTTACTATGCTGCTTAGATGTTGAACACTCAATTCCATGATCCTTTGCCTTTATAAACTTATTGTATTTTAGGCTTGGATCATGTTTCTTTTCTGATGCTGACTTCTGAGACTCAATCAGTTGCCTATCTTCCTCAGAATCTGTACTTGCTATCTCATCATCATCAAGTGCATAAGCTGCGGATTGATAGTCACCTCCAAGTACAACTTTTACATGTTTAGGGATCTGCTGGTTGATGCACTGCTCAGCAAGTCTTGATGACTTACACCAGAATTCAGTAACTTTCTGAAGTTGGTCAGCTTTATCCTTGGCTTCCTGAAGCTCTTCACTTAGAAGTTTATTAATGTGTCTTTGACATTCAAGATCACATTGTGCTTTCTTTCCAGCAGTGATGAGAGTTTGATTTTCCTTAATCTCATTCTTGAGCTTAGTGATTTCAGCTTTGAGGTCAGCTTGAGACTTAAGGCTTCTTGACTTCTTTTTCAGTCTTGTCAGCGAACTTATCACCAACAGCAGCAGAAATCTTGGGGATAATTGGTCCACGAGTTATGACATCTTACATACGAGTGTCAATGGACTTGAGGAAAAGCATGGCTCTGATTTTCCACATAGGATAATCAGATCCATCAAATACGGGACAACCTTTAGCAGCCATCTTAGGAAAGTTTAATGAATTGCTGCTTGTCGACATTGTATACTTTCTCAGAATCTTGAACTTTCAACTTATGAAATCGTTCAGCCCGCTCTGATACCAGTTGTTGGTCCCTTTGTGAGAAGATCAACAAGCAAGTAATGTGTAGAAGGGGGGTTGAATACACTTTCTGCAGAAAATTGAACAAATCAATAAAAAGTGTTAACACACATCAAACCACATGAAATCGAATGCTTTCATTAAAGATGATTACAGGAACAATCAAGTAAGCAACACTTGATATGTAAACACCTAATGTAAATCAAATCTCTCAATCTCTCAAACTTTGCTATCTATAATCAACTAATGATTATAGATACGAACTGACTCTCTAAACAGAATTTATTCATAGATTTAATACTTACCAACTTCACAACAGACGTGAAGATTCTAACACACGAACAATTGGCAATCTGTGAATTTCTTGATCACGTTGAACTTACAAACTGTATATCAAGATTCGTAACACATACGATCAATAGGTTGAGGTGAGAATAGAGTCTGGCTCGGTACCTCTAAACTTATCAGGAGATAAGTATTTATAATCCTGTTCCTACGGATCCTAACAAACTAGAACTTATCCTAATCTGCTATTAACTAACGGATAACCCGGAATCTTGAATCTTGAATCTTCTATCTTGAGTCTTCAATCTTCAATCTTGATTCTAGAATCTTCTTATCCATGCCTTAGATATAGAGACTAAAAGGAATTTAAAACATATTTAAATTCTCTCAAACTGACTTCTTTAGTCGGGCTGAGTTACTCAACTTGAAACTCATCAAGCTGAGTTCTTAGAGAACAAACCCGAAATCAAACATGTACTAACATGTATAATGACTAACTCATCCTTAGAAGTCATAAGAGTTAGCTAGAACTTACTTAGCAACTCTGTTGAGCTGACTCAGTCTATAAGCTGAGTCACTCAGCTCGAAACGCATCAAGCTGAATACTCAACCTATATCTTAGGTGACACACACAGCTTATCAAACATTGTGATAATCTTACTAAGATATAGTCTAAGCTGATCAAACATATGCTTAGATTATACTCAGCTTATGCTCGGTCTGAAACACTATAAGTGCTCAGTCTGACCAAGCTTTATAATTCTGTTTAAGTTATATTCAGAACATATCTTACTTAACTTTTTCTCATCAAATTTCAACTGATGAGATCATTTGTGCCACAAATGTATCTTTAATAGTTATTGTTGGTGCAATCAAAATTGAAATATTTATATATTGTTTTGACAAAAATTTAATATTTATTTAAAAAATATTATTACAAAAATCCAGTTAATATGAAAATAATAGTTTGGCGAAATAAGACTTAAAATATAAATTTGCATTGATCACAACACTGATAAATTATGAGGATTAAAGTTGCAAATTTTATAAAAGAGCCAAACGTTTAAAAATAAATCTAGTAAAAATGACTATTATCGTCAACGACAAATATAATAAAAATTCATTTTAACTTAAGAGTATTTGCATTTATAAAAATATTCCATATATATGATCTTAAAAGAAATTTATTTCTGATATAAAGTTTTTATTATTTTATTTTGGCAAATATGAAAATATGTATCTTGGTATACAAGTTAAATATACTTAAGAGATTATTATGCTGTGTATTAATGATTGCTGGAATGATATCTCAATTGATATCGTGCCTTGAATTTGGTGCTCCGAAAAAGTTCAGAGGTGGCACCATAATAGCCACTCATCTTGGACGAACACTTGTATTAATGTTTAAGCCAGTTAAGGTACACAGTATAACGATATTTTATTCTAGATAGTTAACTGCCAAAATACATGTTTAAAAGAGAAAACCGAAACATAACGATTACATTTTAAATTAGCTGAAAAAGCTGTGCAAATGTGCCACGGTCGCACATCACGGTTGACCGTGGGTTGCGACCGTTCGGCCACTTGACAACTCACCTTTTTCTCTCTTCAAACTCTATATATGCACACCTCATTTGTTCATACTCCTCACCCTTTTGCAACTAAAATTCTCTGATTATTACATCACACACTTGTGATCTTATATATATATATATATATATATATATATATATATATATATGGGAGGGTTCATGCGAGAAGCCTTTTTATTGCGAGAAGTGTGAGAATTAATCGTAGCCTTTTATTTATATTTGATCAAATGGGTTATATAAATCCTTTTTTTTATTTTTTTTATTCAAAAGGGTAGAAATGTAAACCAATTTTTTCTCTTTCCAATCTATTTCTCACTCCAATTTTTCTCTCTCCAATTTTTCTCTCACATGTTTTAAATTTAATATAAGAATAAAAAATTAAAAATGATTTAGTAGTATTTATTAATTTACTGTGTTCACCGACACCGTAAATACAACATTGGTTTACTAGTTTTTAATTAGGTGACATAATAATTCATTACTGAACGCCTTAAAATTTTTCAATAAATCAGTCTAATATCATATGTTCGCTTCTGACCTTGTTATTGATGAATATATTCCTTAAAAACAATCTAGCTTTTATATGTTTATTATAGATTAATGTAAATGGATACAACCATTATGAGAACTAGTTCATTAGTATGAGAACTAGTTCATTAGTAAACGTGTTAGAATACAACGAAATACATGATGTTCATCTCTGAACACACAAATAAACCTAAAAATAATCACTGTAATATGACGAATTACATTACTCTCATTCAACCCATTTATTACACATATTTTTAACACAGCCTAATATCTATATTTACATTCCATGTTCACTAGTTAACTAAACTAAAAAGTAACAAGACACAACAAAAAAGGTACTCATGATCTGCTTCAGTTGCAAACCAATTTGAATTAAAAAACCACCATAAAAGAATTAATAACTTAATTCTAGAGCTACTAGAAATAAACAGAAAACCCACCATATAATACACAGGATTACACGGGTGGAGTGCTTTTATCAAAACCCATCATCGATTACGTAAAACATAGATTAAAACAAAACCCAAATTAAGATTACCATAGCAAATAAAAGAAGCCTAATAAAAGGTGGCAGTAGCACGTGACTTCGGCAGTGGCAGCCTGCATAGTTCTCCAAATGTGAAACCTATAAACACAGATGACAGATCTGAGTTATAGGATAAATAAAGATAAAAGGCCACCACTGCTCATCGTCGTTTTAGGGTTGTGAAGGGCTGGCCTCGCTGCCAAACACCGACGGCCGCCGCACACAACATCTATTTCTTCTTATCAGCATTGATGAGAACATGGCGACTCAAACAAAACGGGCATAAACGAGGCTGGTGTTATTCCCTGATCGAAGCAGATCGAGTGCAGGTGGAAGATTATGGCAATAAAGGTGCTTACTTGGGGTCGGCGCTTGAAGAATAGTCGGAAAAAGCCTCTTCTCTTGGCGGTGATGAGATATACAACGACGCTTCAAGTGTAGTCGGAGGGAGCCACTTCTCTTGGCGGTGACGAGATATACAATCTTGGAAGAAAATGGAAGGGGATTAGGGTTAAACTCACTGGTTTTGTATAAAAGAGAGGAGAGATTTGAAATATCAATTTTACCCTTTTCTATTTTAGTAAATAAATATTGAGTTTGTTTTAATTACTAAAATGCCACAAATGATAATATCCATTGATTTAATCATCTAAGGGTTAAAAATGCTTCTCGCACTTCTCGCAATAAAAAGGCTTTTCGCATGAACCTCCCTCTCTCTCTCTCTCTCTATATATATATATATATATATATATATGTGTGTGTGTGTGTGTGTGTGTGTGTATGTGTATGTGTGTGTGATTCTTGAAGTTGTTATAATCTTTGATTTATTGAAACAACTCAATATTTAGTAACAGGAGTCAAGAAAAGAGAGAGAGAGAGAGAGAGAGAGAGAGAGAGAGTTCTTCATCTTCATATTCATATATTTATTTCTCATTATTTGTGAGTGATTGTGATATACACCATTGTTGATAACTTGTGAGATTTGTAAGTTTGTTCTTGTTAGAAGAACAACATTGATTGTTGGTGGGTCTGACTATTCCCTACTTGTGTTTCTTGTTCAAGTTCTTGGGGAAGAACTTGTTCACATCTTCTTGAGGAAGAAGATTTGTGTTCTTGGTGAAGAACACCATTGAGCTCTTCGATTAGAGCTTGGAGTGGTTGTCACCTACCATACAAAAATGATTGTAATCGGTGATCTCTTCCGATCTAAGAGAACTTTTGCACATTGTGTTACTGAAACTTTTGACTTAGGTCAATGAGTGGATGTAGGTTGGAGTTTAACCCCATTATAAATCTTGGCGACATCTCTCTAACCCTTAAACTCTTTCTTACTTGCATTTACATTCTCGCACTTGTATTATTGCTTTAATATTCTTGCATTTACATTACAAGTATATACATTCCTGACTTTACATTCTTGCACTTACATTTGCGTTTTTACTTTAAAGTCATTTATTTTTCTGTCAAGAATATACTTATATATATATATATATATATATATATATATATATATATATATATACTTACCTATATATATATATACACATATTAATATATATATATATATACACTAAATATTTATATTTACATATATATATATATATATATATATATATATATATATAAGGGAATGTTCAAATGAGAATGATAAATTAATCGAGAATGGGAGACTCAATCTCAATCGTTCATTTTGTAACTAGAATTCATTGATGGAAAGCGTGGGGGGATAGAGTGTGACAGGGTGCATGTGAGAAATTAATGGCTGGGTAATGACATTGAAGGAGGGGGAATTAGACGGCTGTGATTGAGTCTCCTATTCTCTTTTAATTTAAGTTTCTCTATTGAATCTCCTACTATATATATATATATATATATATATATATATATATATATATATATATATATATATATATATATATATATATATATATATATTCATTTATATTCTTGTATTTATATCTTCTGCATATTATTATTGAATATCTTTTTATCATTGTGCAAGTTATTATTTAAAAATTTAAAAAGTGGTCATAGAAACTATTGAATCCCCCTCTAGTTTCTACAATTGGTATCAAAGCAAGTTGCTCTCAATTTGCTAAAGATTTTTTTGAAAGGCAATGGTATTTTCATAAATATATAAATAGTTACAGATTACAACAAGATTAAACACCTAATGACAAGGTATGATGGACTGTTCGAAAGACTGTTAAGACACTAAATGCCGATTAACCGCAGCATTTATTATGTTAACAGTTTGATTATCCTATTGCTCACTCAACTGAAATGAAACATGATCATGTGATACGTATCATTGAAGGTCATGTCAACGAACGGTCCCATGTGAACTGTTCGTTAATTTTGATTCGAGCCTTGATCCATTGAAATCCTAGGAGTTGTGCTTTAAACAGTATGTCGCTAATTCCTTTGTCATTTTTGAAGAGTAGATCATTTCGATTTTCCCATATGCAGTAAGCCAAGATTCTCATGGATGCAGCACACAACTCAGAACTCCTTCTTTGTAGTATGTCATCTATTGCTTCATCTACCTGGTTGAAGGAATCCGCCTCCCTGTACGGAACCCCCCCACCAATTATACACTGCTTTCCAGACTTGTTTCAGTTTGTTACACGTAAAGATTGCATGCCTTACAGTTTCTACCTCCATAAAACACCTTGGACAGAGCACACATGGAACATCAATCCCCTTATCGGCTAGTTTTGTACGAACAGGAATTCTACCTAAATCCACTCTCCAAACAAATATGCAGACCTTTTTTGGAGTTATTTTCGACTAAAACATTTTCATACCTTGCGTAAGATGAGGTTTCACAATCCCGTCTAAAAACCGTCTTGTATTTTTAACAGAGAAGATTCCTTCTGTGTTTCCGAGCCAACACCAAAGATCCTTTTTGTTCCTCTACAAGTTGAACAAGTTGAGTTTGTAGTTCAAGTCTTCAAGTTCAGCAGCAACTCTACCCACCATACGTGTTTGATCTCCCAGCTTCCACCGCCAACAGTTTTCGATCCAGCATCCCTGTTCCACAATGGTGGATTTGATGTTGCCTACCTTATTAAATAACCTTGGATATGCTACTTTCAGCTTCCGGTCACCTAGCCATTCATCGTTCCAAAAACTTGTATTGTTGCCATCTCCAACAACTACTTTCAGTAAGGAACCTGTGTTAATACCATTATTATGAAGGACCCTCCCTACTTTGGCGATACCCCCTAAAATTCCGTTTCTTTTTATTACGTCGATGCCTAAACCACCCCCCGCCCCTAAATGCTTTTAATTATTTTAACCCACGACGTATCAGACTCGTTTCTAAAACGCCACCACCACTTTAAAAGCATACTCAAGTTAAAGGTGTTTAGATCTCCTAACCACAATCTACCCCAATCACTCTCTATTATCACTCGATCCCAATTCACCCAATAGATTTTTCGATTAGAATTTTCCCCAACCCCCGAACCCCAAAAGAATCTTTTTCCAATTTTATCTAATTTATGAAGGATACATGAAGGAGCACGGAACACTGAAAGGTAGTAGACGGGCAAGCTCGAGAGGACCTATTTTATGAGTGTCCATCTTCCCCATATAGATAGCATTTACTCTTCCAAGTCACTAGAGATCCTTCCAATTTCGTTACCACTTTAACCCAATGTTTTTGTTTTTTCATGTTGGCATTTACCGGTACCCCAAGGCACTGGAACACTAAATCGCGTAGTTTACATCCCACCCTTTGTGCTAGGTTCAACTGAGATTGATCATCTACCCGAATACCCGTCAAAGAGCTTTTTTTCCAGTTCACTTTCAGCCCCGACGACTCCTCCCAACACTCCAATAGAGCTATGATTGTCTTAACGTTTTTCGTATTCCATTGTCCAAAAATTACTGTATCATCTGCATACTGCAAATGGGAAACCACTATCTTTTCTCTTCCAATGTTCAGACCAACAAACATCTTATTTTTGACCGTTTACTGAAGCATCACATTTAGCCCTTCCGCTACCAAAAAAACAGATATGGTGCTATTGGGTCCCCTTGCCTTACCCTAACTCAACTTTAAAGAGCAAACCTTTCTTCTTTTTTGCTTAACTCCTTCATCACTTCATTCGCAATTAGGATTCCGTCTATTATATTTCTTTTTTCCAAAAATGCCGATTGTTCAAACCCAATAAGTTTTGGTAACACTAGTTTGAGTCTATTAGCTAACAATTTCGAAAGTATTTTAAAATAACCACCAATTAAGCTAATCGGTCTATAGTCACTAAACAGTATTGGGTCACAAACCTTTGGCACTAAGGCGATGAAGGAAGAGTTGCAGCCTTTAGAGATCTTTTTCATTCTCCAAAACTAAGCAATTGCGATGAACAGATCGTATTTTATGGTTTCCCAAAAGAATTTGAAGAAATGGAAATTAAAGCCGTCCGGTCCCGATGCCTTATTGCTACCACACACCCACACTGCCTGTTTGATCTCTTCCATAGTGAATTCAACTTCCAACTTTAGGCTCTCCTCCGAATCAAGTTTTTACACGCCCACACTGCTAAAGTTTTATTTAACTAAATATTTCAAGTTTTGAGTTGATCCATGACACAAAGAAACTATTACAAGGTTGCTCCATGTCTATACCACCTATGTTTGAATCCACTAAATTTCACTACTGGAAACAAAGATTTGAAACTTATGTAAAGACCAAAGATTATGATATTTGGAGAATTATTGAAAATGGTTATTTTCAACCAAAGGATAATACAAATTTAACTCTAAAAGATTTATCCTATCTTTAAAAAAACAGTGAAGCCAAATTAATGTTTTACAGTATTCTATATACAGAATACGGGAAAAAATTTATTTGCAAAACTTCAAATGAATTTTGGGAGTTATTAATAGCAACACGCCAACATGACATAACATTTGCAAACCACAAAGATGATGTACTTGAAGATGAAGAGTACCGTATAGTAGACACATATACCACATCACTGGAAATACAAGATGAAAAATAAAAAATGAGGATCATAAGTACAATAAACCTTCCATTGCCGTAAGAGAAGAAATACATTAGCATAAGAAAACTAAAGGCCACGAATAAGAAAGAAGAAGATGAAACATCTCACTATACCTGTGATTTGTTTGATGATGATTTAAAAGAAAAGTATTATAAATGTGCAAAACTTTTTTTAAAGCAAATAAGAAAAACAAATAAAGTTTAAATGTTGAGAGAATTACTAGCTAAAAATGAAAATGAACTATTAAAACCAAAAAGAAAATACCAGAAAATAAAAAGGAATCATTGTTTGAACCACTACGGTCGAGTGTCAAAACTCTCACTGCAACCGTGAAAAAAATGGTCAAACACCCCTAGAGGCGACCGCGGTCGAGACTGTGAGGCATGACCAAAATTCAATTATAAAATTTAACTTTTTTAAATCTCATCCAACATCACACATCTACCCATTCATTCCTGATACTACTCCCCCAAAGGCATGCAAATGGAAAAGAAATTTTTATACATCCAAAAGAGTCAAGACAACAAATATCCTCAATTCTTTTGAACATTTGATCATCAAGGAAATCTTTTTAACAAAAGGTACAAACCAGTTATCACATATAAGAGAAAATATAATTATGATTATAATAATAGCTATTATCAACAAAAAACAAAGTTTAAGTTAACTAGTCATAAATCCACTTACTACCCTAAAACTTATCTTCCATCATATAAATGGGTTAAAGTAGGGATGTTTGATGCGAACAATCCTGGACCCATGATTTATTGGGTACCAAATTTATCAACCACTTAAATTTGACAAGAATCCAAACAACATCTACATACTAATGAGTGGATTCTTGATAGCGGATGTTCTAAACATATGACCGGAAATAAAGAACTATTCACCTCATACAAGAGATGCAACAAAGGCCAAGTAATTTTCGGTAACAACATTAAAGGAAATGTTATCGGTAAAGGTAACATCTCACACAATAACCTAACAATTACTGATGTTGATCATCTAGACAATCTAAGCTTCAATCTCATGAGTGTAGGACAACTATGTGATAACTCTTTGAAAGTCATATTTACTAAAGAACATAACTTAATTTCTAAAGATAATAAACTTCTAATTAAAGGAAAACAAAAGAATGGAATATATACTTATGAATCTAATAATTGTGCATCCATCCAAGTTTGTCTCACATGTTTAAATGATCAACACATACTTTGACACATAAGATTAGGACATACATCTATGAAAACCATTCAAAAAATTTGCAACTTGGAACTTCTAAGAGATTTACCTAAATCAAAATTTGATAAGTATTTCTGTGATATGTGTAAAATAAAAGAATCAATTATCAAAATAAAAATTATTGATTCTTCAAAAAGAATATTGGAAATATTACACATAGGTCTATATGGTACATCTTCAATTCAAAGTTATGGTGGCAGCTTTTACACATTAATCATTGTAGATTATTATTAAAAATACTCTTGAACATTACTTTTAAAAACGAAAATTTAAGCTTTTGATAAATTCAAAATTCTTGGTAAACAAATTCAAAACCAACAAGGAAACTTGATCATGTATATTCAAACTGACCAAGGAAAAGGGTTCAAAAACCATTCAAGATTTGCAGCCTTTTGTAATAAGCATGGTATAACTCATAATTTTTCTAATACCGAAAAACTTCAACAAAATGGAGTTACATAAAGGAAAAATTAAAAGCTACAAAAATTAAGTATAGCCATGCTAAAAGATAAGTGCATACCACAAAAATTCTGGAGTGAGGCCATAGCAACAGCTACCTATATTCTTAACAGAATAACAGTCAAGTCTTCTATAGGTAAAACCTCTTATGAATTATACAAAGGAAGAAAACATACCTTAAGACATCTAAGAATCTATGGAAGCAAATGCTTTATTTTGAATAAAAAAAGTTATCTTACAAAATTTGATCCAAAGCTTACGAGGGTGTATTTCTAGGATAGTCACTAACAAGGAAAGCCTACCGCTTGTTAAATAAGAAAACCATGATTATAGAAGACTCGTTAAATGTCACATTTGATGAATCACCCTTAGAATCGTTAAGGGGGAGATTGTTGGTGCAATCAAGATTGAAATATTAATATATTGTTTTGATGACGCAATTTAAATATTCATTTAAAAAGAAATATTATTACAAAAATCCAAGTTAATACGAAAATAATAAGTTTGGCGAAAAATCATGAGGATTAAAGTTACAAATTTTATAAAAGAGCCAAACGTTTGAAAAATGAATAAAGTAAAAATGACAATTAAACATCAACGAGAAATATTATAAAAAGTCATTTTTAGTTAAGAGTATTTTCATTTATATAAATATTCCATATGATCTTAATAGATATTTATTTCTGGAATAAAGTTTTTATAAAATATTTTGCCAACTATTATTAAAAAAAATATTTTATTTTGGCTAATATGAAAATACTTATTTTGCTATACAAGTTAAATATTCTTAAGATATATTATTATAGAGTGTATTAATGATTGGTGGAATGATATCTCAATTGATATCTTGCCTTGAATTTGGTGCCCCCAAAAAGTACATAGGTGGCACCATAATAGCCACTTATCTTGGATAAACACTTGTACTTTATTTTAGCCAGTCAAGGTACACTGTATAATGGTATTTTATTCTAGAAAGTTAACTGCCAAAATACATGTTTAAAAAGAAAAAGCTGAAACATAACGATTACATTTTAAATCGACTTAAAAAGCTGTGCAAGTGTGCCACGATTGCACACCACGATCGACCGTGGGCTGCGACCGTCCGACCACTTGAGAGCTCACCTTTCACTCTCTTCAAACTTTATATATACACACCTCATTTATTCATACTCCTCACCCTTTTGAAACTGAAATTCCTTGATTACTATGTCACACACTTGTGATCTTTCACTTATATATATGTGTGTGATTCTTGAAGTTGCTATAATCTTTGATTTATTTTAAATAACAACTCAAGATTTAGCAAGAGGAGTAAAGAAAAGAGAGAGAGAGAGGTCTTCATCTTCATATTCATATATTTACCTCTCATTATTTGTGAGTGATTGTGATATACATCATTGTTGGTAATTTGTGAGATTTGTAAGTTTGATCTTGTCGAAAGAACAACATTGATTGTTGGTGGGTTTGACTATTCCCCACTTGTGTTTTTTGTTCAAGTTTATGGGGAAGAACTTGTTCATATCTTCTTTGTTAGTGCAATCAAGAGTTTAAAATATATGAATATATAATGTTTTGATGATGCAATTTTAATAATCAAATAAAAAAATATCAATATAAAATCCAAGTTAATATGAATATCATAAGTTTGGAAAAATAATAATTTATATAAATTTGCTCTGAACACTGATAAATCATGAAACATAAAGTTACAAAATTTATATAGTACCAAACTATGAAGATGGGTGAAATAAAAAATGACTTACAATCGTAATTGGAACATTTATTTAAAAGTCATTTTTTGATAATATATTTTCACTTATAAAAATGTTTCATACAGACTTAAAAGACATTTATCTATGAAACAAAGTTTTTATAACATTTTGCCAAATGATTTGAATGAATATAATTTTATATATTGGCAAAAGTGAAAATGTATATTGGATTACAAGATAAATATCCCTAAGAGGTATTATTATACTGTGTATTCAATGATTGGGAAGAGAAGGATTTGGTAGGATTCTATGACACCACAAGAACAATGAGGTGTCACTACCACAATTAAACATGTGCTCAACTGATTTAAAGGTCAGTCCAAATACACAGTGTAACGATAATTATTTCGGATTTTATTGTATCCAAAATACCAACTTAAAAGAGAAGACCGAAAAATAATAAAAATAATTTTTTTAACATCCCGAGAATATGGCAGATGGGTCACGGTCGAATGGCGGCTGACCGTGGGTTCGACCGTCAGGCCCAAGACCTTTGGTCATTCTCTCTCTTCTCTTTCTATAAATAACTCCACCTTCACCTTCATTCATACCTTTTGAAATATGAACATTTTCTCTCCTCTACAAATTCACACACTTGTGATCTTACAAATTTTTATATTTAGTGTGTGTGATTCTTTAAGTTGTTTATACACTTTCATATATTCAACCTACACTTCAAGATCTAGCAAAAGGGAAGCAAGAAAAGTTCATTGATTGTTCTTCACCCAACTAAAGCTAACGAGAAGGCAAAGGAGGCTTTCTCAATCTATATTTGCTTTAGCCTCATTCCTAGCTCTTATAGGCATTGCTCTAAAAGGCAAAGTCATAGATTACGATCTATTTCATGTACTAGGAGATCACCTTCTTCTTTCATATTGTTCATACTTTTCTTGTTTGAGAGATTAAAGATTTCACACCAATGTTAGGTGTTTGTGAGCTTGATGAGTTTGTTCTTGAGTAAGAAACGTAGTTGTTCTTGATAGGTTTGACTATTCCCCATCTTATTTTGTGACTGTTCATAGTTTATGGTGAAGAACTTGGTGTTAATCTTCTTCTTGAAGAAGATTGGTGTTCTTGGTGAAGAACACTTTTGAGTTCTTGGATTAGAGCTTTTGGTGGTCGTCATCTACCCTTAAAGGTGATTGTATTCGGTGATCTCTTCCGGGCTAAAAGATATTTGCACATGGTGCTAGTGGAAATCTTGACGGAGATTGTGTCTCCCATTCTTATTTAATTTATCATTCTCATTTGAACCTTCCCCTATATATACTTGTATATATATATATATATACTATTAGGGTAAAGATATTCTAAAAAGAGAATTATGGTACAAATAGTAATGAGAAATCCTAGCCATACAAATTGTAACAAAAGTCAACAAAAATAATTCAAAATCGACAACTGTAACTGCTAAGCAAGGGCAGATTTGGAAATGCAAAAAAAGTTGAATAGCCAAATTTTTGGTATTTTGATTCAACATCATTTCTACCCAGATTGAAAACTACCCAGATTCATCAAAGATGCAAAAAAAAACAACAGATTCACATATATGAAGCACAATCCACCCTCTATTAATGAACAAAACATCTATGATTCACAATTTACATTTATACAGATTACAAACCATTTTGATGCACACAGTTTAAAGATGCAAACTTTTGTAAATCAGATGCACAGGAGAGACATCATAGATGAACGACGGCACGGCAGTGATGAACGGTGGTGGCGGCAATGGTCGTGTAGCGGCGGTGAGGTCCAGCGGGGGTGATAAAGCAGCGGCTGTGATGTAGCAGGGACGTTGGATCTCTATAGGTTGGTTTTGATTCTGTCGTTGTGGTGGTTACTTCACCAGGTCGATGAAAGATAGATAAATGGCGGCGGCGGCGTTGATGGGGCGGCGGCGGTCTTCAACAAGGACGTGATGGGTTTCGAGGTCGGCGAATTCACTGTTGCGGTACTTCACGGAGGGCGTTAGAGGAGGTCGGCGACTGGAACTTCATGGAGTTCTGCGACGGGATCTTCATGAAAGCAGCGAACTTTAGGGTTTTTGTTTTCGGGGGCAGTGGGAAGACAGAAGAAAGTTTAGAGTCTTAAAAAGAAGGTATAGAATTTATTAATTAACTTCCTAATTTACCATTTTGATGGTTTTCTTAGTTATGCCATGTGTCAAGCATAGCTTTCTCCTTACATTTTTTACTTTAATTCTCTCCTTATTTGATCCTGATTCTATACTATTATATATCTACGTATATATATATATATATATATATATATATATATATATATATATATATATATATATATATATATATATATATATATATATATATATATATATATATATATATATATACATTAAAATATATATTTATATACTTTCCGCAACTTTACATTTCAAGCATTTTATTATCATCGCATTTATTTATATTTGTGCTTATAATTATTTTTATTCGAAAAAGTGGACATAGAAATTATTCAATCCCCTTCTAGTTTCTACAATTAGTATCAGACAAAATTGCTCTCAATTTGCTCAAGTTTTATAAAAGTTATAAAAACTAAACTTTTCAAATTTTGAGTTGATCCATGGCTCAAGGAAACTATGTTGAGGGTTGTTCTTTGTCTAGACCACCTCTACTTGAACATGACGGTTTTTGTGATCGGAAACAACGCTTTGAAATTTATGTCAAAGCTAAGGACTATGACCTATGAAATATTACTGAGAACGGCGATTTTAAACCCGAAGATGACACTAAAATAACTCTAGAAGATAAACTACAAATAAAGAAAGTTTTTGAAGCCAAACTCATTTTGTACAATGCCCTACCACAAACAGAATTTGAAAGAGTGGTAATGTGAAAAACGTCAAATGAAATTTGGAAAAATGTTATTACAACTCACAAAGGAAATCCACAAGTAATGGATTGCAAAATCGATTTCCTAGTTCAAAAATACGAAAAAATTTCAGTGTCCAAAAATGAAACTATTGAGGAAGGTATACAAAGTTTAATAACATTGTCACAAGTCTAAAGTCACTTGGTGTTGAATATACTAACAAACATTATGTGAGAAAGTTTCTTAGGGCATTACATCCTAACTGGAGACCCAAGGTCACAACCATTGAAGAATCCATAAAATTTAGATATCTTTAAGCTTGACGTACTCATAGGCAACATAAAATTCTATGAAATGGTGATAAAAAAAGATAATGAAATTATCAAAGGAAAAACAGAAAAAGTTAAGTCCATGGCCCTAAAAGCCAAGCATGTCAAAGAAAGTTCAAGTGAAGAAGACGAAGATGAAGAAGATAAGTCAACACCGACTAAAAAAGATGATGATGAGTTCGCAATGGCGGTTCGAAATTTATGTAGATTTTATAAAAGAAAATTAAGATTCGTTTAGGTATCCTAAAAAGGATACAAAAGAAACACAACCTTGGGAGAAGAAAAGAGAGAAGTTTAAAGGAGAGAAGAAGCAAAATGTTTTCTTCAAATTGGAGATCCATCTCACTTCATGAACGAATGCCCAAGAAACACAAAGAAGGATGAAAACCACAAGGCATTTGTTAGCGGAGCTTGAAGTGATTGTGAAGAAGAACCAACCAAGAAAGAAGAAGAATTTTGCCTCATGGCAAACAACACAAAAGAGGTACATTCTGATTCATCATTTAATAGTGATATATATTTTGATAGTGATTTAGGAAAAGAATATTACAAGTATGGGAAGTTGCTTATAAAAGCAACTCATAAAATAGAACTCTTGAATGAAATTAACTCCATGATCATACTTGAAAAGGTTACAATAATCAAAAAATGACTTTCTTAAGGATTTGATTTTGGAATTGAAAAATCAAAATGCAATGCTATTAAAAAAAATGAAAAACTAAAAATGCACAAGTGTCTGAAGGATATAGATGATACCAATTCAAGATTTGAAAAGAGCATTTCATTGTTGAACGAAATGTTACATCTCAAAAAGCATTAAATGATAAGTCGGGATTAGGGTTCAATGCAAATGAAAACATTTTACCACTTTATCCTAAAAAGAAAATTGTTTTTGTCAAAGAAAAAGGAAAAGCGCCCATAGTCGATTCACCATAGTCGACAGTACCCATGGCCTCTGCAACCGTCGGGAAGTTGACCACGGTCCGTGGAGGCGACCACGGTCGACCGTAGTGAAGACCAGTGGGGTCAATATTCCTAAAAACAGTTTTCAGCCTAGTACCTCCTACTCTGTTAGAACACACACACACAACTCAATTCCTATTGTAACTCCTTAACAAGTAAGCCAGTTTTATGAACCTAGAAGAAATGGTATAAATTATACAAAGCTACCTACTACTCATTACAATCAACAAACCGGTATGACAAACAATAGATGTAACTGGAATTACAATACTAAAACAAATATGAATCACCATCACACTCACTACAATAATCATCTAAATCAAGCCAAGGTTAATCATCTCAATCAAAGTAAAACCTACCACTATGATCAAAGATGGGTTAATCATTACCCTCAATATAAGATAAACTTTTATCCTAGAAAAGATTGGAACAATCATAGGTATATTCATGCAAAACCCAGGACATACCATTATGGACAAAATTTCACTCCATATACATGGAACAAGGTAGGATTTTTTGATGCTAACAACCCTAGACCCATGAGATATTGGGTACCAAATTTATTAAATGTTTAAATTGTTAGGAAGCTTCCAATTGAAATCTACACTCTTGTGAATTGATACTTGACAGTGGATGTTCAAAACACATGACTGGCAACAAAGAGCTATTTTCAACATATAAAGAATATGATGGAGGTCAAGTAATATTTGGAAGCAACTTAAAAGGAAAAATTATTGGTAAAGGTTCCACTTCTCTCGATCAAATTACTTTTAAAAACGTTGACCATGTCGACAACTTAAGCTTTAATCTCATTAGTGTGGGGCAATTATGTGATAATAATTTGGATGTCACATTCACTAAACATCAATGTGTGGTCTCTAAAGATGACAAGAATTTAATAAAAGGAAAAAGAAGAAGTGGATTATATACATGTAAACTATATGATAATCCATCCATCCAAGTGTGTCTTACTAGTCTAAATGATGATTAGACATTATGGCATAGAAGGTTAGGACATGCAAATATGCGACTTATTTAGAAAATCAGTAATCAAGAACTTGTAAACAATTAACCTACATTAAAATTTGATAAACACTTATGTGATGCTTGTAAAATTGGGAAACAAATTCATGCATCTCACAAATCTATAAATTTGATCTCAACAAAGAAAACACTTGAACTATTACACATGGATTTGTTTGGTCCATCTTCAATTCAAAGCTATGGTGGTAACTTCTATACTCTTGTTGTTATAGATGACTATTCAAGATATACTTGGACTCTTTTTCTAAAAACTAAAAATGAAGCCTTTGAGAAATTCAATGTATTGAGAAATCAAATTTGAAATCAACAAGGTCATTTGATTTTATCTATTAGAATGGATCATGGTAGAGAATCTGATAACGATTTCAGTTTGGAACTTTTTGTGACGAACGTGACATTACTCATAACTTCTTGGCTCCTAGAACTCCTCAATCAAACGGGGTAGAGGAAAGGAAAAACCGAACCTTACAAGAAATGAGTCATACTATGTTAAATGAATAAATGATTCCTCAAAAGTTTTGGTGTGATGCTTTTGCAACATCCACCTATATTCTTAATAGAGTATTAATTAGATCATTTTTAAACAAAACCCCTTATAAATTATACAAGGGTAGAAAGCCGACACTTAAACACTTCAGTGTCTTTAGGAGTAAATATTTTATAAATAATAAAGAAAATTAAAATCAAATTGGTTCAAACATTTGTGAAGTTGTAGTTTTAGGATATTGTCTACCAACAAAGCATACAGAGTTCTTAATAAACATACTATGACTGTAGAAGAATCATTAAATGTTACATTTGATGAGAGTCTTTTAAATAAAATAACACCTCTTGTTGATGATGATCTCAATGAACAAGAACACATTGCGATTTTAATTAACTAAATCAAATGAAAATGTAGGCACAAATGGAGAAGAAAATATAACTACTCCTGTCAAGGAAACAAATGATTCAATCTTGAACACAAAAGAAATAAGAGATCATCCAATAAATCAAGTTATTGGAAATATTGGTGAAAGAACTACTAGATCCAAAGTGAATCAACCCAACTACTAGATATACATGTTTGAAATGTGATTATGTGTGGAATATGTGTTTATCTTAAATAATTTAAAGTATTTGAAGTGCAAAATTTCAAAAAAATAAAAATAAAAATTAAACATTGCTAACCGCGACCGCGGTCGACCGTGCATCGTCGAATTTTTAGCAAAAATTTTCTACAAATTCAAATTTTCAAAATTTAAAAACTATACTTCTGTAGGGATTTAGGGTACAACAAGCACATCGGAAAATAAAAACAGTAAATCCCGTTCCCAAGATCCCAACTGGATCAGGTAGGGAAACAGAAATAAATAATCATACACATACAGATATATCGTGAATATATATGTCCCATAACAGTTATAAACTAAAAGATAGAAAAATATACCCTGAAACTGCTGAAGGGGGATACTCAGCTACTGCACCCTTGAACTGGCTGCTAGACCGCCAAACAAGCAATACGCGAGTGTGTGTATTAACCGATAAAACCGATCGGTTTGTGCCCTTATCGCCGCCGACAAGAAGCCCGCCGCAAAAGGGGGGTGTTCTCGGGTTTAGCGCCGCTAACCATGGCATGCCGTCGCTGGGTGCCGTCGTGCGCCGCCGCTTTGTCCACCGGTAAACTGCCGCCAGAAAACAGAAAAACCACCGAGGGTGGTGGTGGCTGCCGTTGACCGAGAGAGAGAGAGAGAGAGAGAGAGAGAGTGAGAGAGAGAGAGAAGGGAGAGTGATTGAGAGGGTTATTTTTTTTGTTAGGATTAAGGTCTAATTAAGATAACCTTTTGGGCCAAAGTCCTTGGACCCTAAAGCCCGATCCATGATCAACAACTTTGATCATTTGGCAAAACAAACCCTCTTAGTTTAGTTTAATATTAATTAATTAACTATTAATTAATATTTTCCAACCAAACTTTAATTATTAAATATTTAACTAATATTTAATATTCCCTTTTTCCAATAATAAATATCTATTTATTATTTCCCTTTTTTTCTCGATAATTAATTTACTATTAATTATCTATTTTACACACATCGTATTGTTTCCTGGTTCATTAGTTTGGTGTGCAGCTGTGTGACCCTTTAGTGACTCATAGTGTCCATGGATGTGATGATACGTGTACACTATCCCTGCACATAATTTATCAGACTCCCACTTGTGTACGGTAGTTACACTCCCTTGTTCATCACGGGCCTAAGGAGGTCCCTAGCCAGACACTTAGGTTAACCATGAATATAAGTTCTCTTATGTCCAGAGATTCTGTAATCACCTACTTGGATTACCTGGCTTTTCCTTTCGCATCGCGATATCCCGTAATGTGTATTTCAGACGTGGAGCACGTGATCTATTCTAAAAAACCAGATTAAGTTTCTCGACTTCTGAATTTGACTAACTACAGTTACGGAGTTACCAAATGATGTCCATCATTCTATTTGAGTGCAGCCACACATTTCATTTAGTCTCAACCGTCAAGGGGCCCAGGGATATCTCCTCTCTACAAGAGAAGGTGCATATCCCATCTTGACTGCTTGCATTTGAGCACACGTCTTCGCTGCACCCACATACGTCCGTTATAGTTACCCAGTTATGGTGTAATGTTAGAACGTTCCAAAGTACAGAAGTCCATGTGCCCCAAACCAAACATCTCAGGTCTAAGGACAACCAATCAACTAACTCATGTCGTAGGCTCCATGAAGTTAGACTGATGCGGATCACCTCCAATATTTGTACCCCTGACAAATATCTATAAATACTTGGTCACATAAGTTGTGTTGTTATTCTCTACACGAATAATCCATCAAGTATTTATAATAGCGTTAGTATCTCCCTGATGTGGCTCTCACAGGTAGCTACGGAGTAATGTTGATATATGCTAAAAGTATAGAGATATTTAAAAGATTATATTAAACCTCCTATTTCCATCACGCAGAAATGTTTAATACATAATCATAAAATTTAAATCTCAATCCATACAGTTTATTAAATACTGAAAAACTAGGTGCTAGGTCCCATGTACTGCATTCCAATGGAACTAGCATGTCTCTCATGCTTTTCTCTTGCTAGTGCCTTAGTCAACGGATCAACAACGTTGTATTCTGTTGGTATCTTACATATCCTCACATCTCCTCTTCCGATGATCTCTCGGATGATGTGATATTTTTTAAGTACATGCCTGGTTCGCTAGTGATCTCTTGGTTCTTTTGCTTGCGCTAAAGCCCTAATGTTATCACAGAATATATCGATCGGTCTAGAGATACTAACAACAACTCTCAGATCCGAGATAAAATTCCACAGCCAAACCGCTTCCTTTGCCGCATCATTTGCAGCAATGTACTCAGCCTCCGTAGTTGAATCTGCTATAGTATCTTGCTTTTGGATTTTCCAAGATATCGCTCCACTGTTTAGGGTAAAAATAAACCATGACTACTACCTAAAGTCATCTTTGTCTATCTGGAAGCTCGCATCCGTGTAACCAGTTACACTGATTTCATCCGTGCTTCCACCAAAGACCAAGAACATATCTTTTGTCCTTCTCAAATACTTGAGAATGTTCTTGACAACCACCCTATGGGGTTCACCCGGATTTTGCTGATATCTACTCGTAAGGCTTATAGAGTAAGCAACATCGGGCCTAGTACATAACATGGCATACATAATCAATCATACTGCCAAAACATATAGAGCCGATTTCATCCTCTTCTGCTCTTCTGGAGAAGTAGGGTATTGAGCCTTTCTCAATGGTATACCAGAACTCATAGGAATGAAACCTTTCTTGGAATCTTCCATCTTAAAGTGTTTCAACACTTTATCAATGTATGTACTTTGACTAAGTCCTATCAGCCGCCTAGATATATCTCTATAGATCTTAATACCAAGTATGTATGCGTCTTCTCATACATGGATTGCATCTCTGCCTTCATGGCATCCAACCATTTGTCAGACTCACTCTCTGACATAGCATCTCCGTAGGATGTGGGCTCATAAAGATCCCCTTTGTCCTGAGCGATTAGAAATTTCAGATATCTATTCGGCTCAATCTGAATCCTACTAGACCTGCGAAGGTCTTGTGTTTCCACTTCTTCCTTAACCACAGACTCGGGTTGGGATTCAACAATTCTTTATTGACTTATGAGTTCCAGAAATGGAGGAGGTATACCTTCATCCTCTTCAACTTCTTGAAGATCTATTTCTTTTCTAGAAGCTTCTGAACATAGAAACTTATCCTCTAGAAATGTCCCTGACCGAGCAACAAAAACTTTGTTCTAATCGGGATTGTAGAAATAGTACCCTAAGGTTTCCTTAGGATAACCCATGAAGATACACTTATCTGATTTGGGTTTGAGTTTATCCGAGACCGGTCGTTTAACGAACGCCTCACAACCCCAAATCTTTATGAAAGACAACTTGGGCATTTTCCCCGCCCATAACTCGAACGATGTTTTTCCTTTCTCCACAGACTTAGTTGGAACTCGGTTCAGCATAAAAGTAGCCGTTTCGAGTGCATGACCCCAGAACGACATTGGTAGACTAGTTCAACTCATCATAGACCGAACCATGTCAAGCACCATTCCACTGTGGCGTATATGGAGGTGTGAGTTGTAAAATAATCCCACGTTCCTTTAGATGATTGTCAAACTCTTGACTCAAATATTCACCACCCCGGTCAGACCGAAGCAGCTTTATCTTCTTGTCAACCTGGTTTTGTACTTCACTCTGAAACTGTTTGAAGAAATCAAAACTTTCAGACTTGTGTCTCATCAGATACACATAATCATACCTACTAAAATCATCTGGTATCCTCTCCTGGCTTCTTGACAGAAAGGACCACACACATTTGTGTGTATAATTCCTAGCAGTTCCTTTGACCTGTCATTCAAGCTGTCGAAAGGTTTCTTTGTCATTTTCCCGAATAAACAAGATTCACAATTGTCAATTGATTCAAGATCAAAAGACCCTAGAACTCCATCTCCATGAAGTTGCTCTATGCGTTTCTTATTTATATGTCCGAGCCGACAATGCCAAAGGTAAGTCTGGTTCAAAGTATCCTTTGACCTCTTACTTATATGATAGATTTCCTTATCATCCTCTAGATTTATTATGTATAGGGCATTTTGTGAACTTTCTTTAAAATACAATAAATCATCTTTAAAGCACAAACTCGTTTTTCCTACCGACTGATAGTTAAAACCAGTGTCTATTAATAAATCATAAGAGATTACATTTTTGATTAATCTAGGAACATAATAACAATTATTTAGTTCTATGGTTAATCTTGAAGATAGCCTGAGACAATAAGTTCCTACAGCTTCAGCACTAATGATGGAGCCTTCGCCTACCCGTAGGTCCATGTCCCCCTTCCTTAGTTTCCTACTTCTCTTGAATCTCTGTAAGTGATTGCAAATGTGATGACCACATCAGGTATCGAGTACACATGATTCAAATGAAGTAACTAAGCAATCTGTCATAAAGATACCTGACTCGTCAGTAGAACCGATGTCCAGCTGATCAATGTCGAGTGAGTGCTCGCAAATATCCTTGCTACCGCAAACTGGGCAACAAATGTCAAGTAGCTCCTCAATCCAGTTGTCTTCCACTATTAATTCAACTACTGTTGCATCAAAGCTCCGGGTGCACCTGGTCATCTATGCACATTAAGAACTCGTGCATGCCAACTACTGTTGTATCTGGTTCAGTAAACTTATCTACTACCTCTGCCTGATAGCGATCAATTAGGGAACCGAGCAAGAGCATCACAAATTGATGCTCATTGACTTTTGATCCCAGAATCATCAAGCAATAAAACAGCCTTCTCATATTAATGAGATGATCACTCAATAACTAGCCTTCTTTCATCCTCTGT